>VXAZ01001846.1:860078-903948 GCA_013399875.1 Gymnorhina tibicen | reverse complement strand
AAGAAAAACCCGCCGACCCTTTTTTTTTTTTTTTTTTTTTTTAAACAGGTAGAAGCTTCCATTTTCACTATAATGTTAAGTATTTCTCCTGCACTGAAACAAGAGTGGAAGAATCTGGTATGTTCAGCTTCCAAACTCTGCTAGTTATTGCAAATAAAACAGGACTCCCATCAATTCAAGAAGGGGAAATGAGCCATGTTTTCTGTAATGGATTGGCACAGTAATCCAACCTCTTCAATTGATGGAAAAAACATGCAATTTTTAGATTTCTTTACAGCTAAACACATTGCAGCATTTTATCAGATTAATGCTTTCAACATAATTGCCTGCTTCAAATTAGAAAAGACTAGATTCAGGAGAGACAGACTTTTCCAAACTTTCAGTGTTCACTGGATTCTGAAGTACAGGCAAAATAAACTCCATTATTAATGTTTAGCTTTTACTATTCTGTCTTGAATAATAGTTATGGAAAGCAAACTGAAACTGTGCAGTAATGTGAGGGTGTATTTCTAAGAAAACTGCTAAATTAAAACTTCAGCTATAGTTGTATTAACTATTTACCATGCATTAGAAAATATACTGTACAATCAAAAGTTTCTATTGTTATTCCCGGTGAACTGAAACATGGGAAACTGCAAAGATTTATGAGCTGTTGTGGTGTTCCAAGTTTCCCAATGTGGCCTTAGTTAAGCCTATTTCAAGTAATGGGAAAGGTGCCATTTCACATTCACCACACGAGGTGGCAGCTGGGAACTGCTTATTCTGCTGCTACATTAGACCTCTTAAAATATTTGACAGGTCAGAGAACACAGCCTAAATGTTACAACCTCCCATTAAGCGACTTATCAATATTAAGCACCGATCATGACCACTTTTTGTTCACCTCCCTCTGCAGCAAGGCAGACCTCAAAAGGATCTTCCTTCTAGGATTTTTCTTCTGCTTGTTTTTATTCCCCAGAACATAGCTTTTTTAGCATAGCTATTTTTATGGCTACATGCCTACATTCCAACTTTTGGGTTGTTGATGATGTATCAGATTTATACAAAACAAAATGTTCCTATAACACCACAGCGTAAGTCACCTTCCAGGGTTTTTTAGAGAGAGAAAAAATCCCAACTGTCTTTTATTTTTTTTTTCTTTACTATATTGAATAATAGCATCTAAAGGAAGTATCATTTCTCCATTTGTGGAAGCAAACCAACAGTATAACAAAATAACAGAAGATAACTTCTGTCATTTGGCAGAAAAATTGGACAAATTCCTTTACAGGACCCAGTACAATTTCATCACCAAAAGCAGTAATTGTAAAAGATTTCTTTTGCACTTTCCCCCCCGCTTTAAAAGACCTCATTAGGCCCAACATATGCTGTATAAAAGGAAGGCTGTTGTCTAAATGCAGCTATTCTGGTCACACATTCCAGAAAATTTTAAACTACACTGCATTCCATGGATTTAAAGAAGAAAGATAAGAGTGGGACTCCCAAAATATATTTCATTGAATCACACCATCATAGGATGGTTTGGGTTGGAAGGGACCTTAAAGATCATCTATTTCCAATCCCTCTGCCATGGGCAGGGACACTTCCACTAGACCAGGTTGCTCAGAGCTCCATCCAGTCTTGTCCCTATTTAACTCTTTAAGAGCTGCAGTGTACTTTTTACTCTAGTTAATGTAAATATTATTCATTTCAATCAGTGAAACCATTTTCAAAACACAACAGAAATAGGTTGTTGGACTGGGCAAAGGGGGATAAAATCCTAAATACGGGAAAATAAACTCATTAGGCTAACATGGCAACGTGCAGTTTCTTGTCAACAAAATCATGCAAAAACCAGAAAAATTTTCAGCTATCTTTCTTTGTGCTTTTTTGTTTGTTTTAAAGATTTTTAGTGTCTTACCCACTTCTGAACCACCAGATGTATAAATTTTGCCCTCAGCAGCACAGGCTGCAAGGCTATCTCGAGGTGTTGGAGGTCCTAGCTTGGAATACCAGCTATCCTTCACCACATTGTAGCAGTCCATTCGCTTTATAGGGAAGAGCTGGGAACCACCCAAAATATAAACTACGTTGTCCCAGAAGACACAAGCTGCATCCCTGCGCTTTTCAAAGGGACATCGGATGTCTGTCCAGCTGTAATCCTGCATTACAAAGAACAAGTAATGTCTAATAGATTATAACACTTACCTTCACAGTGAGTGTTTTTCAAACAGAGCTTTTCATAGAGATTTAGATATGGTCAGTTTTAAGTTCCTTTTCAAAACAAACATGAACACTGTTTATTGAAGAATACTCCTCAGGCGTACTCTTGAAAAATTCTCTTAGACACAGACATAGTTAGCTGCAATGAACCATGACATTATGAATTTCTATTTCCTCATTCCCTGTGTGCACCCAGTACAGCTTCCCTGAAAAACAGTTTTGGTGTTTCTTCCAACAGAATTGACCTCCTGCTGCTATCATGTTAGAAACAATGCATGTAATCAATAAAGTAGGATTGCATTTTCTTTTATAGCAATGGAAAAAGACATCTTACATGTAGTAACAGATTCTTTCTAAAAAATAATAAAATACAGAATGTACCAAACGAAGACAATGGAAAAAGAAGATAATATCCAAATTGACAAGCAACTCAGTAAAAAAGCTCTGATACATACTTTATTACCATGACAACTAGAAGCTTATTTACAGAATTTACAAAACACAAATGTTCTATAGCTATCCACAGTTGATAGCATGAGAAATAGGGTAATGCTCCATCACAAATACTGCAGTCATGTTGCCTAGAAACTGATTTTGCATAGATTGGCAAAATCAGCAAGTATCAAATATGAGCAGTAATGCCCAAAGCCTTATAAACACCAAACTCAACAACTGATGGCAGACCAGGATAGCATACAGCACAAGAAACACTTCTTGAGTAATAGCATCTCACATATTCCATGAGCATAGCTTGCATCCTATACTGAACAGGAAAGTATGGGACCTTAACTGTTATCTGTGCCACCTCAAGAAGGTCTACCTCAACCTGCTGAATGACCTTCACTGTAATGGTTCACACAAGACGTTACATCATTACATTTTCTTAGCAAGGACATACTTCAAACACCTTAGTCAATGAGGAAGAACAGCGACTCCTACATGGGGGTTCAAAGAAAGAGAGGCAGAGCATGTTATAGTCCAGAACATCTTACAATCTTTTCTTGTAGCATCCCCCATATCAAGAAGAGCTGTCAGCTGCATGTGGCCCTTTATGGTGAGAAACAGGTCCTGGGGCATCCTAGAAAGGAAAGCCATACTACAGCATGGCAAAATAAATAGCTGCATAAATCTTAAGAAAATGTCTCAGTGCATTGTGCAAGATCAACATACTTTCTAGCTCAAACTTCTGGCAATTTTACAATTATGAAGGGCTGTTATAAAGGGCTGTGACCTGACCCACTTTCATGGCTTCCGCTCATGTATCCATTTCATCCATACCTTTATCAAATGAAAAGCCATAACTTGAGTATACTCAGCAGTATCCTCCTCTTTCAGCAGGAGGCAATTTAGGTGATCCTCTTGCAATGCTCTTCGATGTTAGTCTGTACCACACAGAATTGATTTCAATTTTTGAATTTAACACATTTAGGAATTATGCAGAAGTGTTGCTTTACACCACAGTCAAGATCCACACAGCCCTGGGCAGTGCAAGTCTCAATTCTGGGGGACTGAGTAGGGAAAGACAGACCAAGATAAGTACATGGTGACTCTTTCCCTGCTGGTCTCTGTTTTCATCAAATTGCAATGCAGGACATCAGAGACAAAAGCTATACCTTTTTCATCAATTTATTGAATCACTTATTAAAACTACCCGAACTCCTGAGAGCCTCAAGACCCTGTGACAAGAATGGCACACACAGTTATGGGCCCTGTGAAAAAGTAGCTTTTTTTGTTTAAGACTTCTTCTCATTTTGATTCCTCTTCCAAGTTAGTCATAAAAACCAGCAGACATGCCCACTGTGGACAACCTCCCCACTAAGAGCTTATTGACTACAGCTGTATCTCCTCATAAAAGGTATGCTGGTTCCCTTAATCATCAAGAAATAGCATTGCCAGGCATCTGTTACTTTTTATTTGCCATTGTTGAATTTTGCACAGCTGAGAATTTAAAACTTCCAACCATTTCTGGCCACTAGAGATAGCAGTTTCAAAAGAATAAGCATATTGCTGACACAAAATCTCAATCATGTATAAATTCTGTATTGAGAATTCATAACAACAAGTACTTTATTCCCAACCTAGGAAAAAAAATGTATTTTTTTTAATATTCTGTGGAAAATTCAACAAGGAAATGCTCCCCACAACTGTTAATAGAACATCTAGGATTTCTAGTGGTATTCTGAAATCACATATGTGTACTCAGATTAGTGCCAGACTGCTCCACAAGTGTTATGCCCGTCTGCATGTGTCCTGTTGCATCATTTTGCTCTCTTGATGAAGTACATGCATCAATAGAAATACCAGTTACAGTGCAACAAAGATAGCAAATATAGTCTTAAAGTAATACTGCTAACATTCTCAACAAATAATACACAGTATCCAATCTTATTTAAAGAACCCTTTTGACAACAAGGAAATGAGTATCAGCATTAGAGACTAATTTTGTGTGCAAAAGAATCAGTGAAAATTAAAATTTTTGCACTAATTTTATCATATAAGAACTATGGAAACTCATATTGCAACCAAGAAAATATTTTCAGGAAAAACATAACCTTTGTTTTGAACTGTTTCTTTATGTGACATGTAAGAATTTAATTAAATTACTGATTTTAATTAAAATCAGAAGTGAAGGACTAGGTCATTATTCAATCAGTTCAACAGACAACAAGCCAAATTTAAATTCTCTCCCAAGGTCCTACCCTGACCCTCCCATCATCTTTTGACAAGACCAATTAAAGTGAGTTAAATGGTAATTCAGCAGGGGTTCTGGATCCTTGGTTTGTTGCACTTAATAAGCTATTGTCACAGTTTAAAATCAAATACTCAAGCAAAACATCCAGAAAAGGACCTTTAAATAGCTTAGAGTTGGAAATTAAGTAAAAGCTGTCCAACAAGACATGACAGGCTAGGTAAGAGTACCCAAGAATGCATATAAGCACGAGGAAAACATTGAAGGAACACATGCTTGTTAGAATAAAGATCTCCAATTACCCACTTTTTAAATTTTCCTTCCCTGCCCCATTCTTCCCACACTCCTTACTCCACATGCAAGGCTGTTAAGTCTTGATCAAGAGGCAATTCTGCAGTTTCTTCTGAATTCATTTATTTTTTTGGTGTTATGCCTGAACAAGTAGTCTATGAAAGGTAAAGCTCTTTTATCCTATGGTTTATGTACACTTTCACATATACTACTTTTTGCCTACAAAACAGATTTCTTTGCCAAAACCATGTAACTGTTTGAAAAATTATGAATGCCCTGATCAAAGGCTTCCCAAACTCAGACCGTGGAAAGGAAAGAATTATCTGCTCTGTACCCCTCACCTCCTCGTCCCTAGTTGAAGTGCTGCTTATCTTGGGTATGTGTATAAAGGAAAAATGCAGTCACTAGTTAAGAATTTTGAATTCCCAATAGGAATACATACTAAGTGTCTCTCAAACTAAGTCAGCAAAGCTGGTAGAGGTTTGGGGTTTTCTCCCCCCAGACTTGAGTGGTGCTCAGAGAAGATGGCTTGAATTTTATCTAATAAAAGGAATGCGAAAGCAACGTTCGAAACACGTCCCAAAGGCTCATTCATTCTGAATTAGATTTGACAGGGCTCACATTGACTAAAAAGTTCACACAGCACACAAAACTGTTTCAAATTTTAACAAGCATTTAATATGCTGAGTTAGAACCAGAATTTCTTCAACAAAATATTACATGCATGGGATCTCATAACTTAAGAGAGCCCCGATGTTAACGTAGCAAATTTGTTCTGTATTACTGTATGTGCTTGCCTGGTAAAACAGGGTATGGGTAATCCTTCTGCATGCAGTTGATGTTTTTAGACCCTTTAATCTGCATAGCTGAAATATACACCATTCCTGTGGCTTGATTTTATTCAAGAAACATGGGAACAAATTTCAGGCAGAATTTGCTTGCTTTAAATTGACCATCTCTAAGATTTTTGTTGTAGAAACTCACTCTTTTCCACTTTTGTAATACTTGGCTCTCCATTCTTTTCCTTATATACTCTTAAGAACAAACAAAGCTGTGAACCATTGGGATTTAGAAGTGGTTGCGTATTTATAATAAATGCACTAAAAAAACCCCTATAAAAACTGGGTTCTACACTAACATACTAGCCAGTAACTTAACATGTGCTAAAAAAAAACCTGCTTTGAGTTAATCTCTAAACACCCAAGCGCATGCACATGCATACAGACTTTCATATATTCCTAACCAATTGCCTGATGTCTTAGTGACCCTTTGTTTATTTGCAGCTGTGGAATGCACATATCAATCAATGCTCAACTCAGATTGATCAGCTCTCCGTATCTAATATTGCTAAGAAACAAACACGATCATTCTATTCAAAATGAAGTATTACATCTAGGTACACAGACTTAAAAATACTTAATTAACCACATTCTTCCAATTGAATACCCAGGAGGGAGGGAATACTTCCTTCCTAATACCATTTTGTAGATCATTATGTCGTACTTAGTATCATCAGCAAAGAAAACAGGTAAGATTACAAACAGTGAATCTTAATGCATTCTGAGGTAACGATTACCTTGGGATTAAAATATCTGCAGGACTGGGGCTGAGAGCCTCCAAACAAAGCAATGCGATAATCATGTTTTTTTCTTCTTGGCCGGGTACCTTCCACTAACTCTTCTCGGTCTTCCGGGGAAAGGAGGTGGTATCGCATCCCACCTGCAAGGAAGACAACAACTGTTGCAGACCCAGTGTAGCTCATACATGGATAGGGATGTTTCAGAGGCAGGGATGGGGGAGAGATGGAAGGGAGGGAAAAGAGGAAAACCAAGTTTCCACATTACACTTATGCAGCTTTGATTCAAAATGGAAGAATGCACAGCAGCACGTGAGGGTTGGAGCATACATCCAGATTTACACCCTATTTCAAACTGGCTGCTCCATGTGAAAACAGGACAGATACAGACTCATGTACCAATGGATCGATCACCTCACTTATCCAATATTAACAAGCAATTAAGATTGTTGCATTCAAACAGTCAAAAGGAAGTAAGCCCAAAAGAAAACATTCCAAAGAGTGCAAAAATATCCGTGACATCACAGACCACTAAAACCAGACAAAAATTTTTATTTCCTCTACAATGCACCCAACTCCACGTCACACAAGAAGTATGACTGTGATGTCAAATGTCAGCAAATACTTACCAACATATAGGTTAATACAAATCCTGCTCATTGAGTCTGAAGGAAAACAGTTCTGTACTAATTGTTAGATCTACACTACATTAAAGCCAACTAGTTAACTGCTACTGAAATTGCTTTTCTTTCTTACATGATAAGATTTTACAAATGGTGTCTAAAAACAAAAGGGAAGCTTGTTTCCTATTTCATCTGCACCCTGAGAATGCAAATGTAGGCTCAATCATTGTAGGATCAATGGTCAGTATATATTAGAGATAAAACAGTAAAACATACACCTAACATTCTAATTTGCTTAGAGAAGCTTTAAAATATTCAAAATTTTGACATATTTCTTTTATTCGTGCACATACGAACATTAATGATATTGATCCTGTCACAAAGGCAGACTAACTTTCAATTACCCTAATGAGTCATTGACAAAATCTCCATTCCATTACTTCTCATGGAGTTCATGTCATTTGCTAGGAGAAAACAAATGAAAGTCACACTGTTACATCAGCTAAGTTTTATTTACATAATATTCTGCTAATCCAACTTCAACTAAACACAGTATCCTAGAGGGAACACAGATGGGTTTAATATGAAAATGTCAGAGCATTTTAAAGCAAACAATTTTCAAAAATTCCAAAGCATTTTTTTAATTATACAGAACATCATAAAGATTTCAGCTAGAGGTCAACTTACTGATCACCATTTTAAGGCATTCTGGGTTATCCTGAATAAGTGGTTCAGCCTGAACTGTTTTACTTAGGAAGTTCTTTGATATTAGAGGAAATCGGACTTTAGCAAGAATATCAACCATGTACGGCTGGCGATTTGGCTCATCATACTTCAGCCATCTGACTGCTGCATCATAAACCTTAAACAAGAGACAAGGAGAGAAAGGGATAAGGTACATCACCACACAACAAGACAAGTAACAGAACCTTAACGCTATAAATTGATTCTAATGCCTGCTGGAGGTTAACCTATACTAACATTTTAGCATGTGGGGATCCCGTTGCCATCTTTCAGAAAAACCCCTGAAACCCCCTACAACAAAAGTTAACCAGGCCCCAAAAAAGACAGTGCTCAGACAAGAAGTAAAACAAATGCACAACCACTGAATAAATCTCATCTACAAACTTCAAAAGCCCCACACTTCTGCTATTTAACTTTTTTCCCTCCAAATGGAAAACATGAATCTGCAATTCACATTTATGTGGGTAACTCCTGTACCAGGTTAAATCTAATACTCTTCAAGTTCTATGCTGTAACATCAGTAATACTTTCACAGAAATGAAATAACTTCTACTTGATATAGTCTCCTAAGGTGATAAAACTGGTTCTCTTACCAAATCACCATGTTGGGTATCCAAATACATTCCTATTGTTGTGACTTAGGGGACGATTTAAATCAAAGCTTTTATCTGCAAACTACTGTAAATTTACCAGAGTCTCCTCTTTCTCCTCCTCAGAGGAAAAGATAATGGGTTTTCTTAGTGGTCAGGAAAGGCAGAACAGGGAACATAATCAAGGAATCTGCTCTATTTATAATTGTCTGCTGGGTCAGGAAGAAAGGAAAAAAAAATCTACGATTCCATATATACTCTGATACTGCCATGCTGCTCTCAGACACAGCAAGCTCATCTAGTAGCACTGGCTCTGAAGTGGCAGGACAACCTCACCATGAGCAATAGCACAGCCAGTGCCCCCGCCTGTAGCTGAACTGGTCACGGTGACTGTGGTGAGTCAGTGAGATATAACGTGGAAAG
This sequence comes from Gymnorhina tibicen, assembly GCA_013399875.1. Taxonomy (NCBI): domain Eukaryota; kingdom Metazoa; phylum Chordata; class Aves; order Passeriformes; family Artamidae; genus Gymnorhina; species Gymnorhina tibicen. The sequence continues at coordinate 894,810 of VXAZ01001846.1, read as the reverse complement.
ACACTTCATGGAAGAATTATTCAGGACTACTAGACCACCCCAGCTGCAATTCTGCAAAATTACCAGGGAATGCGGGAGAGCAAAGAAAACAATTATTAAAGGCCCAATTCCATCAGCAAAGGAAATTCAACAGAATGACTTGGAACAGGAACATTGTATATGACAGACAGTACTTAAAGCTACCTTCTCTTTTTGCTAAAGGTAACTATGCTCCACACCAAAACAAAAGTTAGAGTACAATGTCAACTTTCTAGACGTACTCCTGAGCAGGAAGATTCCTGTAGTACAACTGTCAAACTTCTGTCATTTCATACTGCACACTACCAGTTTTCTGAAGGAATTTTAATGATGCCATGCCGAATACATAACATTTCTACCACTGCTGCCACGTTAAAGCATGCCATCCTACCTTACCAACAGAACTTCAGGAATGTAAATCTTAAAATGTCATTTTGGCTGCAAGCCAAACAACACTCCCAGCTCTGAGAATGTTACCGTGTGATTTGAACTTTTTCCACCACTCAGCAAGGATGTTGAACTGTGACATTACTCATATTTATACCTGCAACAAGCCAACTACCATATTAAACCACCTGATATTATCCCCTACTCTTACTAATTCTTATTTTCATAAGTTACATCACCATACAGTAAGACAAATAACTAAACCTTAACACTTCAAATCAGTTTTTCTGCCTGTTGGAGGTCAATGTCAATGGAAACTTCACTGTCAGCAAAACATCCATTTCCAAGAGGATATACATACCACTCAGCTACAACATCCCTCTGTTGCACTTCAAAGGTATGAGTCAACTCATGATGCCATACCTAAACAAACTCAAATTACCTAATTTAATGAATTTAATTCTGCACCAGAACAGCAGAGCTACAAAAGTAAGACTTCAGTTTGTTTTCAACAGCTTTGACTAAGAAGCTACAAGTACCCAGCAGCTACAAGTACCACTCAACTGCTACAACCAGCCTGCAATCACCCGTGTGGGCTGCAGTGCAGACACCTATATGCTTCCTATTTTCCTGCAGCAGGAAGAACAAGCTGGCAAACAATCATTCAGGGCTGTGCTGTAAGCTGAATCAAGCATTCCAAATGGGACAGCTGGGAATGTAATTTCTACCACAGGTTATAAATTTTAATTGAGTGGAACTCCAGGCTCCTTTCAGCCACCTAAACTTTTTTATGTCCAGTCCCTAAATAAGGGTCTTCCATCAATCCACCACTGCCAATGCATCGAGCTTTCAGTGTTTTACTCATCTTGCTTCCAAGTCCCTCAGTTCCCCAGGCTTGTGTATGCATATGTTTCCATCAGAAAACATCTCTCTGGAATGGGCTAGGCCATACTCAGCTAGAAATGTGCATCCATTTAGGTGCAGTTTGCTCACCACTTTGAAGCAGTCCACTTTCACCGAAAGCACATAAATCCCAATCTAGAAGCAACCACTATAAAACAAACAATTTAGCTCATGTACTATTGAATCAGAATGCCTACAGCTATCGTGACAAAGGACACACTTCTGCTTACTCCCTCTGTGACTTCCTTCTTCCTACTTTGCTGAAACAACACATATACAAACCACACTTGAAATGTGAATATTTATTAGTATTTGGTTTTGACCCAGTTAGCAAGCACTATGTGCATCATATCCTCTAGGAACATCAGAAGTGAGATACTTGAATGCTTGAAGCCAGGTCTTGATTAAAAAAAGATAGTTAAGTTCAATGCTTTTAGCTGCTAAAAACCAGGGATCTCACCTGGTCTTCTGCTCTCACTGTCAATGTATCTTGGTTCAGGAGATGTGTCACACGCTTAACATCAAGCTGAAGAAACTCATCTGTCTTGTAAACCTCAGTGAAATGCTGATGGATGAAGTCATCTGCAGTGGCTTTCAGTTCTGGGCAGTCGAGGCATTCTGCTAGCACACTTATGCCTATGAAGGAAAATTAGGAAAAAAACCCTTCTAAACTTGAACTGCAATTACCTTTAATATATTAAAATATAATACAATTACTGTAATTTCAGTGATACTTGCAACCCCAGTTTAATATTTATTACCATTCTTCCTCCTTCTCTCACCCCCCCCCACTAAAACACATGCTATCATAACTCATCTGCAATTCAAGGCAAACTAAGGCAGGGACAAGCTGCTGATCCCTATCCCGACTGAACTAATTGGAGAGTCAGATGTGCAACACTTGCTGTTATTAACTGTCTCTCCAGCACTATTTCCTCACTGTTTCTTTCCCAATTACAAAGCAGACAATAGTACCTTAACCGAGTCTGAGCCATGCCACATTAACCAAGTCTAACCAGAACAGCTTGAGAAACTGGACCCATGTTTTACAACCTCTTCTGACCTGCTCATGCAGCATCAGTCACCAACCAAGCCCAGTTTCCTTCAAGAGTCATGGTGAACTGGGACCTTTCTATACATGTAGCACAGTCAGCTGCAGACCAACACAAAGTCAAGTTGATGTGCTGGAAGGACAGAAGGTTGCTATAAAGGTGTAAACAGCAATAGCTGAGCAGCACCACTGCCAACTTTGCCATTAAAAACCATGTAAGCACAGAGCTTTCCAGAGACAACTTCTCATCATGCCAGTCTTCCTCCTCTTCTTAAAGAGGAAATGGCAAGTGGGGTAGGAGCAACTCACATATGGGTTGCAATTAGTCTGAGCTGCTCAAAGTAGCAAAAAGCAAACTAGAAAGACAAAATTCACATATATGACAAACTTTCAAGATTCAAATTAAGCCATGGTTTCTTTCAGATACATTTTTTAAAAAATAAACCGTGTACTTGCCTATGAGTCTGCACAAAACATGTTTCAATTTAAAAACAATACCTTAAGGAAAAAACTGTTTTAATCTTTATCTCTCTTTTCACAATAAATTAGAAACAAAGTATGCAAGTGTTAGAGATCATAATTAATTTTCCACCTAGCAAAAGCCACAGGGCAGAAATATGCCTCAAGGCAAGCCTAAGTGGCATTTTCCTTAGTAGGTAATGCCTTTCTTCCAGCAGTTGTTGCAGAGCTGCAGCTATTTCAGAGCTGACACTGAAGTGTCAGTTGAGTCACTGTAATTCAGATACTCTGCAAAACATTTCTGTTGCTACTATAAACATCTGCAATATGACTGAGATGTTACTAGGAGAATTACCTTAAAAAAAGTTTTGTCTTAAATTTCTGATTACATGAAGTGCACCAAATCTTAAGCATGAAAAAGTATTTAGTTCTACTTGTTGTTTACCTTTCCTGTAACACTGAGTTCACATTAGAGCTACAGAAGATATCAAACCTGCCCAGATGACAGTCATTGTTTTCAGTCAAAATGAAAAATGAATAAAACCAAAAGTAGCCTAAACTTATTCTGTTTATACTTGTAAAAGAAATGCTAGTTTTGTAAAAGTTACAAATACGTCAAATTCTGTCTTCAAGTACAGTAACAACTGAAAGCTCCACCTTACTAAACACATGCAGTTCTCTAACAAACAAGAAGCCCCTGTGTCCTGTCAAGCTGGATGAGACCTTGCACAGTCAGTAGACCCTGTGGCAAGGGGCAACAGTTCAGATTCAGAGAAAAATTATTTTTACATGTCTGGATTTGACCAAATGTTACTGTCTATCCGTAAATAGACAATATTATCTATTTTTCAGGAACAATGAAGTTAAAAAAATAAATAGTAAATTTAAGTCTATTTCTCTTACCAAGACAATTGGAAGCATCAACTTGTTCTTTTAAAAAGTCCACACACATTTTTTTCACGGGTTCAATCTGATACTGGTTTGCTGCATCTAGTAAAGACTGGACATTATTGCTGTTAACTGAGATTCTGCAAAACAGAAGGTGTAAAATTAGCATCACTGAAATGACCTAAGTTGCTGCAATAAAAAAAGCAACTTACACAGATTCACATAAATGGCAAAATTATTTCCCTGCTATTTACCCAAGAATCTTTCACATCCAGTCTAAGGACACATCCTTCATCATCTTTCCAAACTGCTTTTGTTTGCTGTATTTTACGCAGTTAGGGCAAAGACTAACCAGTGCTGGGATCTGAAGAATAAGCCTCTAACACAGGGCCTCTGCAGTCCTTTACTATTGCAATGAGTTGTGTGATTAACCACTTTCATAAGAGAAAAAAAAAAAACAAACCCAGAACCTTTTTAAATGGCCATTTTCAACTCTCAAACAGACATCAGCAAAACCTGTCTGAACTCTGTCAGGACTGGTCTGCCTGACTTGCCCAGAGTGCACAAGCAGAACAACCAGTTCGGCAGTGCTTCAAGAGCAGCTATGGAAGCCACAGTCTAGGGCTTGGGTATCAGGGCAGGCAACCCTGGGTGGCTGGGGTGGGCTGTTGACACTGTCTCTTACCATTGATGGACTGTGCAAGAAGATTCCTCTCAAAAGAAAGGAGAAAGCCTCCCTAATGAGCGTTAATCCCATTAGATGAAAGGCCTGCCATCCATAGGTCTGATTAAAGCTGATTAAGTACTGTTTACAATCCTAGCCATCTGCAAGAGCTCTGTCTGCAGGGGGTGGAAGCAAAAAAAAAACCAACCACAAAAACTCCCAAATACAAGGACAGCCTGAGATAGGAGGGAAACACTGTTCACAGAAGAGTTACCCACCCTGCCTGTTTTGAGATGAAGGTGTAACTCCTGGAAATGGTTCTGTGCCATAGCTACCATGGCCACAAAGAGAGACCCTGCTGACATCAATAAGGACCTGAATTACAGAACCATGGGAAACATCATTTGACTCCAACACTGAAGTCAAAAGCTTGAAGTGCTTTGAACTGCTTTCTGGAGACAAATACCCTTCTCTTTTGTCTGTAGGGCTTCCTACTGATTAAGTAAAAAGGAAGAGGGAAGAAGGATAGAAGGTCTAGTCACATCAGGCTTTAAACAAACGAAAGAATTTTAATGGTAACAAAACTGATTAATCACGAAAGCATTATTTTAAGATTTTCTCATTTAAAATTGGCAGGCTTCCTAGATAAAGCGTGAGCTTTAAATAACAAAATTACCTTGCAGTATAAGCAAACTCCACGAGCTGTTCAATAATGTCAGGCTCTGCATCTTTTAGCTCCACTTCAAAGGACTTTGATTCAATCATATTTGCTGCAAACAGATTAAAAGACAAACTTTTAATCAATAAGCCACTCTAATTATTGTACGTTTCACAAACAGTAGAAAATAAAGCAATTATACAAAGCGGTAACCTGCTGAAAACTGCTCAGAGTTGATTGCTGTTTTCCCAGGATTGCTAAAGTAAGTCAGGAAACGAGGCAGTGGAACAAACAAGATAACTGGTGTGTGTACACCCTTGTATTATCTAAATTATGATAAACTGTGTTAAGCAGAAAAGGTCCTAGATGTTGTTGACTGCAGCCTGACTGCCGCGTTAGCATTACCACTGTCAAAAGCCATTTCCACATTCAAGCTGGTAACAATGGAGACAGCTCCGAGCTCCCCACATCCAGACACAGCACTAGGTTTGCCCACAGACGGTTACCATTGACCACTGAAATGAACGGTTATTTTACTTCCACTCAACTTTGATTTTACAGTAATTTTACAATTCATGGGTAAGGCATACAAAAAATACAAAAGGCACCTGAATTTTCAAGAAGAGCATAAATGAAAGAATTACAGAATCACAGAATTAAGGTAATCACATTAAGGTTGGAAAAGATCTCTAAGATCATCCACTCCAACCACTAAACCATGTCCCTAACCTCTGAAAGCCCAATTTATATGCAGATGTGGCCAATGGTGGGAAACAATGGGGCACACAAGTTCTGTAATGGGAGAAAAAAATTCCCAATTTTCAGGTTAAGGAAGGGAGATAAGCTCTAACACAGTGTATAGGCCCCAGTTATTAAGACAGCTCATATATGAAGCAACACTTGACTTGCTCAAAAGAGAGTTAAAGGTTAAAATGAGGGGAGGGGTGAACAGAGATGAATGGAAGGAGGACACAAAATGAGAAATCTTCACTTATACTTATCCCTCAAATTAATCACTTTCATAAGATAAACAGGTTGACAGACACAACTACAACAGGATATCATAATGAAAGTTTAAAATCAATCAATTTTCAAAAGACTTACTAGTAAACATCAAGTTAAAAAAATGACTGGCTGAAGCAAGCACAACACGGTGAGCCGGGATCTTTCTTTCTTGAACCATAAGAATGACATCACAAAGCGTTTTCTGAATCAGAGGGGTGGAAAAAAGACAAAAATCAGCATTTTTGAAAGTATTTCAACAATATTTCTTTAAAAACAGCTTATGGAAATTAATTTCTTTCTGTAACCCACACAACTCAAGATCATTACATGATAAAAAGTTTTTCTGAAAGTCAAAGTTCAGTAGCCCGGAGAACTAGCAAACATCAGTTTACCCATGAATTTGTACAGGATGGTCACGAATAACATGAACTCTGATTAAAGTACTTCCTGTAGTTTTTACATCAGCCTACCAAAATGTAGGCTCTGCAGCATCTAGCAGGGGCTGCATTTATACTGCACTGCTTTCATCTATCAGTGGCTCTCCTCTACTCTGCTGCTGATTTTCAAAAAAATTCACAGGAACCTCATATCTGAAGACTGCCATTCTATTTCCCAATTGGAGTTAAAGTGATGAATGAGTTCAAAGCATTCAATGGAGCATTTAAAGAAAATATATCAAAAAATACCACTTCTGTGGAAGGGTTTGACTGGTCATGCCTGATGAGCAACTAGCTTCCAAACAAAGTGCAATTTATTTCTCATTTGTTTGCTGTTTATATTTAGGCAGCTAGTTTCTCCCCTACATGTGAGCTGTCATGCTCTAGAAGAAGAAGGGAAAGCAACAGAACGTATAAAAGCTGTCAGGAGGGATTGGGGTAAAAACACATAATTTGAATGGATTCTGAAATGCTATCTTTTCTAAGAACACACTGAGTGAAATAAATGCATATCATACTACAGTTAATTATAACTATTCACTAAGAAAGAAAAACTGAGCAGCACTGCTTCCTCAAAAAATAGGAAATAATTTTTGACTACTACCTTAAGTTCATGGAACTGCTTTCAAAAATACCTATGTACACCCATCCCAAGTCCAGCCCCAGAAAAGAACATTTCTGCTGTGGGAAATAAATACTTGCTTAGAACTGTGACAGTGTTTTCCACATGGAGACAATATTACCTAGGGCCCAACTCACAAGGCTGATAATGCACATTTACAGTTCCTTCAAACATGCCTGTTTTTATTTTTTACAGGACACTCAGAAGCACGTATTGGACAAAATATAAATACTACTTTCAAAAATATTATCTAAATGGAAATTAGATGGGGTGACATACAGCTTCCTTTGTAGTTTTAAACCAGTTAGGATTGAAACAACAACAAAAAAAGAGACCATTCTGGAAAAGTTTCAGAGAAAATCCTTTAAAAGCTGAAATTTCTAACACTTCTGGTTCAAAACAAGCATTGGAAACTAGCAGTACAAGATACCATAAAATCCTATGGCCAAGCTTTGCCAAGACTTGCAGCTGTTGCTTGAGCTCCACACTGCATTTCTAAGATACATTTAACGCCTCAGCTCAGCATTTGAAACACCTCAGATGTTCTAAGGCCTCTCTGGGTGCATCTGCCAACCAAAACAGACCATCATTTAAATTTCTTTCCCTGGGATGTTTCTGGGTGTGACGGTTCCATTTCAACTAATGGTCCTCTGAGGATTTCTGTACTTCTCTCCAGAAGGACGCACTGTTGTCACTGGGTCACCTCCATGATGCAACAGGTGACTGGTGTTAAAGGACACGCCCGAGCGTGAGCTTCTGCAGGGCACTTCACCTTCCAAATTACAGGTTCAGCAACACCTTGCAGCTCTATCCCAGCTTCATTCCCAATGACTTCATTCTTGGCTGACCTCCACTGAGCTGCAACATCGCAACAAAGGATTTATGCACACGCTGTCCAATAGCTCTGGAAAACCCACAAGGACGTGGGCCATCAATGCTGGAGACAAGCAAGAAGTCCTCCATGCACTAAACACGCTTGGCCCCGACATTTTTCCTGTCCTGAGTGCAGGTATGTCCATAGTTTACTCTAAAATCCCATACTCATGGAGGATTCCTCTTGATCCCAGCTCACACAAAAAGAAGCCTCCTTAAAATTAGTTGTATGTTCCCATCGGCCTAGATTCCTACAGGATTAAACTAATGAGCTAAATATCTAGAGCTGTACATGCACCTTGACATATCCGTCACAGGAAATTTTAACTCATATTCAGGTTCTGTAACTACAGCATAGTTCTTATCAAAATACAAGAGGAAAGAGATGACTACAAATCCTCTTACAACTTCAGCACAACTAATGAGCTGAAACTAGTGTATTATCCTCTGGCTACTGCTGACTTCCCAATTTTATCCTGTATAATCACACCTCCCCTTACTCCCTCAGTAATACTTGAGCTCCTCTTACAAACAACTCCTAAAAGAAGCATGAGTTTCATGAAATATGCAAAAATTTCTAGACCAGTCAGCACTGGATGGGATATGTAAAGCCTCCACCTGAGGTCAGATGAGAAGTTTCCAGGCAAAACTCAGAGCTGCACCTCCCTGGGCATAACAGATGCTAGAATTTGAATCAGAAGCACACACAGATTTCACAGCACTTAATCCTGATCCTCTCACTCCTTGTTTGGAGTGGCTCATAGCTACACGAGAGCTGGCACTCCACTACACTGAAAGATGAGGTACTTGCACAGAACAATGTGGTACCACACACTGGAACAGGGACATGGTAAAGCACTGTGAATTCCTGTGCTGGGGACTGCACGTATATCTACGGGGGGGCAATATATCCTTTATCTACATACAAATCATAACAGCATCTGGCATTCCCTTTTAAACAATGACAGAGGTATGAACTAAACACTGGGGAACCAAGTTATGAATTCAGCCACACCCTGGAATATGCTTACACTTTTAGACCATTAAAAAAGCCTACATTAAAAACATAGATCACAGGCTTTAAGTCTTAACTCTACTACTTGAAGTCACTGAAAAAAACTTAAGTTTTTCATACATAAGAGCTTAGTTGCATGAAATGGTTTATGCAGACAACATAACTGACTGTCTATTAGTGAGAGAAGAACAGGGCTGAAGTGCTAGAGAAAAGCAGAACCAACACCAACACTTGTGAAGTCAGGACCCAGACTGCTGGTGCAGACAGCATTAAAAGCTGGACTGAGCCTCTGGCAAGACTAACACTAGAGGACAAGAAACTAAACCCTAGAAGATACAACACATGACCGAGCCAACTGTGAAGCCCCTACATGGTCTGGCTTCAGAGTCAGCTTTAACTCTGGATCCACATCACTGGTTTTAAACAAACCAAAGTTCCACAATCAATCTAGCTCCTCCTCTGAGAAGAAAGATTTTTTCATATGCAGGGAGTTACATGTATCATCCTTCTGCTCTTGTACCATTAATTCAATGTTTTTTACAAAAAAATAATTAAAAATGAATATGTATTTCAGTTCAGACAGCTCAACTGAAATGCACTTTGTATGACTGCAATTTTGGTTACTCCTCTTGTTTTATTGATAAACAGAGGAGTCGCCTTTAATACTCATTAAACTATTGACCATGGAAGCTGATCAGACCAAGAGTTCACAACTTGAGGCTGGATGAAGCCACCAAACTCCTAAAAGTGCCACTGGCTTCCTAGTGCAATGGCCAGAGGGATTCAAGAAGAAATGCCACCTGTGAAACCAAACCATGGTTCCACTCATCCCTCTCCTCCCGCTGCAGTGTCACTGTTCACAGGGTACACAGTCAATTTGTTCAGAGAAGAGTTTCTGGTCAAAAATCCAACATCAGCACCTTTCCACTGCCCTCCGGCTTCTGTTTGAAAAGGGCTCCGTGAATGCTCTAACTGGAGACACTGGGCCATCCATCAATCCCAGCCTCACTGCTGCCCTACCACACGCAAGGCGTTATCAGATAAGGAAAAACAGATGCACGGCGTCTTCTGCCTCCAGCACCCACCAGGAGCCGGCGCAAATGAGATCGGAACTCTCGCTGTGCGGCTCTGGAGAGAGACCCTGAGGCACCTGCGGTGCCGGGTCCCGTGGATTTTTCCCCGCAGTCGGGCCCAAGAGACGGGAAACCCACGGGAACCTCGGCGCGGGAGCGGGACCTGCCCTCAGGGCAGCACGGACACCGCGGGCTGCCGGCCCTGGCGAGCGCCTCCCGTACCTGCTTGCGCATGGCGTTCATGACGCCCATGAAGGAAGCGAGCAGCTTCGCCTCCTCGCGGGCGGCGAGCTTCTTCTCCGTCTTCTTTTTGCTGCTCTTCTCCGACCCGGGCGCGGCCATGCTCGCCCGCGCTCACCGCCGGCGCGCCGGCCGCGACCGGGAACATGCGCCCGCCGGCAGCTGGGCGGCGAAGAGCGTCTGCCGGCGCTCAGCGCGGGGCGGCAGGGCGGGGACACGGACACCGGAGGGACGCGGGCACCACCCGGAGCGCCGCTGTCGCCGCGGCGGACGCGGCCTGGGGGCGGGGCCTGGCGCGCTGANGTGAGGGGGCGGGGCGTGCGTCACGAGGGGCGCGGGGGGGCGGGGCCATGCGCTGCGAGGGGCGCGGCCGCGGCTGGTCCCGCGCGGGGCCGGGGCCCGTTCCCGGGAGCTCCGATCCCCGTCGGTGACGGGAGCGCCGTGAGCGCCCGGGTGCGGCCCTGCCGCTGGGGACCCTGCCGTGCCGCTGGGGACCCTGCCGTGCCAGACCTGCCCAGGAGGCTGAGGCTGCCCTGCCCCAGGGGCTGGCGGGGCTTTCCCTGTCCCGTGCTCGTCAGCAAGGCGGGGAATGGTTCCTGCAGCTCCCGCTGGAGGGATCTCGTCCCGCCTTGGCGACGGGTGTCCTGGTCTCACGTGGGCTGGCTAAGGAAACAAACGTGATCCAGAAGAAAACCTCTTTGTCCTGAGAGCTGCAGCCATCCCTCTTCCAGAAATAATGCCAAAAGATTTGGTACTTTGATCCTTGTTTTTTGATTAGTGACAGCCACAGCAAAGTTTTAGTGTGAATTTGCTGTTTGTGCATTTGTGTGATGTTCCCAATTCTAATTCCACGGATAACAAGGCGTTGAACAGCTTAATGCCATGACTTGAAGAGAGAGAGATTACTGCAGAAATAACGTGAGGCTCTTTTATTAATAAAAGGAATGAGTTGCTTTGTTCCTGATATCATGTCCCATATGGTAAGCCTTAAAAAGATGGACTTTGATATTCTGTGGTTCTGCCATCTAACAGTTACTACTAGATGGAAGCTGTAAGAATTTTAATGCATTTGACCTTTGTTTCATTGAAATAAACAAAACTGACACAGCTATCACTTGACTTTCCAGATTTTATCATGTAACAATAAAAAAATGAGAAAACTGGGAATGTGCTTCTTTTTCAGATTTCATGGTATAAATAATTTACCTATAGAGTTTTAATTTCATCTTGAAGGTAATCATAAGATGCCTGCTTTATCCGTGGGATACACAGAAATAGCTGTACTGGGGGATAAATATCTGTGCTCGGTCCTGAGTGCACTGCTGTGTTCTGGAAGATTAGTTGGCCAGGTTAAGGAGTTCAGCTTATTGCTCCCAAGGTCGGATCCTTTGCTGACACGAGCTGTGGTGAGGAAATATAAAAGCTGGGGTCTGCCCCTCCTTTCCCTGGGGAGCTGCTTTTAAGCAGAGAATTTAGCGCTGGTTCCTTTTACACTGAGAAACAACACTTGAGCACTTCCAGATCGTGACAGCATTCGGTGTGGTACCTCCCTTTGTACGGCTCTGCGCCTGGGCTGTGCAGCATTACTGACCTAACGATTAGCATCAGTGTATAGGAGATATCCAGGGAGCTGCCTGTAACACAGGCAGGCAGCTCACATGATGTCCATATCCAGATCAGGCTCAAATGAGGGGTCGGCCATACCCGAATCCTGCGAGCAGCTTCAGTGGGATTTGACACTGAGGGTAACCTGTGATGCAGGGAACCTCTGTACTCCCTAAAGGACAGCATACCACAAAGCCAGTTTCTTTCATGAAGTTTTCGCTACTTCAGACCACAGTAGAAGATGGACAGCTTGTCAGGGAGCAGCAAGGGCCACCCTCTCAGAAAGGAATTTTGAGCCAGGAGCAGAGCATGATCCCAAGGCAGGTGGGAGCAGTCACCTTATCAATAAGAAGCTAGCATGCTGTGTGAAAAAGTTCTAGATTTACTTTAAATTAAAATGCTTTCAGGGTTAAATGTCATTTATATGAGATAAAATTCTTTTTGATGAAAACCAGCTTTCATGTGTACGTAGAACCGTAGAATGGCTCGGGTTGGAAAGATCTTAAAAATCATCTATTTCCAACACTTTCCACTAGATCAGGTTGCTCAGAGCCCCATCCAACCCGGCCTTGAGCACTGCCAGGATTGGGGCTTGGGCATCCACAATATCCCTGGGAAACCTGTTCCAATATCTCACCAGAGTCATAGTAATGAATTTATTCCCAATATCTTCCCTAAGTTTCCCTTCTTTCAGTTTCTCCTCATTATTATTTGTCTTATCACACAGGTCCTGATGAAGAATCCCTTTCTGGCTTCCCTGTAAGCCCCCTTCAGGTACTGGAGGGTCGCTATGTAACTTTCTTTTCTCCAGACTGAACAGCTCCAACTTTCCTGACTTCATAGGGGGGGTGCTCCAATCCTCTTACCAGCTATATGGCCTCCTCTGGACTTGCTCCAACAGTTCCATGTCCATCTTATGTTGGGATACATATGCAGTCATGCACTGCCATGTGTAATTAAAGCCATACAGGAAGAACATGTCACGATGAAAAAACTTCCAAACACATAGAGGTACTAGATTGCAAGACCAAGAAATCAGCATCTTTGAGGGACGGCAGAAAATACAGGGGCAGTAACCTCAGGGACAGAAATCTCTTACTCAGAATTTTGAGGTAAATATTGGAAAGAAGAGTTAGCTCCTTGTGAATGCTGAGAAATTAAATTCAAATCATTCAAATGAATAGGAAGTTTGTAATAGATATAAGACAAATGAAAGCATCATAATGTACCATATCTCTTCTAAGCACATTGTTATTCTCAAAGCACTCTACAAACACTAACAGTTTAATGATATTTTATCCCTCAATTCACAAACTGCAATTAAAATCAAAAATAGAAAAGGATTATCCTCTAAAGCTTATGACAGGAAGCATGGCCCGGCACAAACAATATCATATCCATTGTGGTTTCAAAAACATATCAAATTACATTTTAACTAATTTTACAATTTACATTTTAACTAATGCTGCTAAACAGACTGGTGCAATATAGATAGGTATCTTGAAATGTTTAGTAAACATTGTTTGTTTAATCTAATAGTCTCTAATACATACTTGTAGTAGAGACCTTTCCATCAGGAAGCTGAAGTAATAAGTATATTGTACTGAAATGAGAAGATTAGCAATGCCTGACTTTGCATTACAGATCCAGAATGACACAGGTAACATGTTTAGCTCTTTATGCTAGGCTGGGAATGAAAGTTAGGATATTTACAGCATCCTTTTCTCTCAGGGGTGCATGTGCTTTTTTGGGCAGGCGGAAGGCTACTCAGTTACTTTGGCATTAATAATTTGTTATATACTGTTTATACATGGTAACAGTTCACCTGTGCTTTGTTTTTTTCTGATTCACAAAGTAAGACAAGATGTAGAAGTTCCGAATGTGAATATATGTGATATCTCATAATGTCACCAAAATAAGGTCTTCCACCCGTGGTGCAAGAGGCCAGCCCACACACAGAGTCAGTTTATTTACGGTTCTGTCCAGAAAGGGGTGCTGGGTGGGAAATCCACAAAGCCATTCCAATGACTATCAAAACTTTTTGCTATTTATACATTTTAGCAAACAAAGGCATTAATGTTCATTGGCTACAAGTTATCTCATTCTTTTATTAATTAGTATTCTTTTATGGTTAATGATTCCCTCATTTCGCATGCTAATTAGTCTGCATGCCCAGTCTTTCTTTTCTTTTGATTTGTGGGTTTCTTGGGTCAGTAGTCGCAGATCTCCCCCTGCTGAAGTTACCTTTTATCCAATCAGAGCTGATTTCAGCACAGTTGCTGAGTTGGTTTTGTTAGTTTCTCCCTCATCTTGGGGGTTCTGCCAAATGTCCATGTGGCCTGTAAATTCTGCATCCTTTGTGTCCATCATCAGTGGTACATCCATCTCCCTAGGCTATGTTAACCTCCCCCTAGGTCTGAGATCATTAAAGCATCTCAAGCTCTAAACTGTAACAAGGCAATTCTACCAACAAGTAATTTATCTTTCTAACACCTGGACATCAATTGTGTCACAATGATATGGACTTCGTACGGAATCTGCAGCCACGCTATGAATTCATCTGTCATTGCAGTTTTGTGTCCTTTCCCTTGCGACTAGTAACCCATCTCCACATGCCTTTTCTTCATTCAAATGAAGCAGCACTGCTTGCAAGCCCTCTCCTTTCCTTTCCCATTGTCTTGCCTGTAGTGCCTCTGCCCTTTGTGGGCAATGTGTATGTGTTTGAGAAGATGGGGAAGATGAGGAAAATTGTGGGTCCCAGTAGGAATGTGAGTGAGAAGGGGGAGATTGTGCTGGGTAGAGAGAATATCTCATAACAACTTGCAGTGCCAGTTTTGCCCTGAAAGGAAAGCTGCCAAGAGAACCCTGCACTCTTCTCAGAGAGATCAGGAGGACTCCCTCTTCCCATGCCACATCACCTCACTCAAAAAGCACAGTGATGCTCTTTGAAAGATTTCCTTCTGTTATGACACTTAGCAGTACTATGGTCTTACTTCTGGCAGTAGCATAGTGGGATACTCAAATGCCCTTGGTCAGCTTTTGTGACAGGTCAGGTGCCCTCTACTCACCCAGCGTGGATGACTGACAGGTACAAGCAGTGCTGCTGTCACGAGCAGAGCCAAGAGTCCAGGTGAAGCAGTGAAATCAAACAGAAACCCGTGACTTGGGATCAGTAACAGCCTTTGTTCAGTGTATGTTGACTGAAGAGGAGCTGGCATATTTTCATTTGGCATGAAAGAAAGATTGCCCAGATGAGGCCCTAATTATGCATTTAGCAGACACTGTTTTTAAAACTACTTCTCTTGAGTTTGTCATCCATTTGTATTCAGTGGATTAGAGAAATAAAAACTAACTTGTCACAGCAAAGAGCAAAAATATCAATGACAAGTGCTCAGACGAGACTTTACTGGGATTAGTGGAAATAAGACATCAAGGAAGAAAATAGATGCTTAAGTGGGACAGTATTAAACCATGGATTGTCAGCAGGTTTAACTTTCTGAAGTGAACTGCATGAGGGTCTCAGGTATATTTCTAAAACAGTGGCAAGATACTTTTCAAATTGCAATGTTTCTGATTCTTTTCATCTTAACCCATCCCAGATTTTTTTTTTTAAGAAAAAACAACCTCAGGGCTGTTCTTTGTTTATCCCAGAGCAGTACTTTTTTTTCCATACAGCTACATACAGGAATTTAAACTGTGTCATGCCAGAAGGAGTGCCAGGACAAGTCATAGCATTGATGCTTACAAGAGACATAAACTTCAAGGAGAAAATGAGCTTATCACCACATTAGCCGGGGTGCCTTACTGTGTACATTAAGAAGATCAAAGGTTTATTTCCTTGTACTCCCATGAGCAGTGGGAGAACTTAAGACTTCCTGAAATCAATATTCTGGTTTTGACTGGTACATTCTTAACTGCTGGTCTTCTAAGAGCATGGTCTTACTGGGTGCCAGCAGCCTGTATTGAGCAAGGATGCCTTGTCCCACCAAGCTGTGCCAGAGCACAAAGGGGAATTTGGTCTGAACAGTTCCCTCGTGTTTGAAGTATTTCCAGGATACTCTCTCCTCTACAGTTTACTAGAGGTCCTTCTGATTTCTTTCCTTGGAGAGTTGTTTTAATGTTTTGAATGGAGGCTTTCTCACTGCTTCTTTCTAGAATCCAAGTAACCTTTTCACATGGCTTTATTTCTCTTTTTTAAATAAAATTCTTCCCTTTTTTTTTTTCTCTCAAGTTTTAAACTTGTGCCTTCAGTACTAATGAAAGGAAAACTCTTGCTTTCTTACTATGATGTGAACTATGGCTTACAACATCCCCTGGCATCCCAAATTTTCTGTTCTGACAGATTCATCAGTTGCATTAAAACTTTACAGGCTTTACAATGGAAAACTTTACAAAACTTTACAAGGCAAGAGAGACTAAAATGGATTTATACTTTATTTGTTTATTCGTGATGTAAGGTAGGTGTGGGTTTTTTTTCCCTTTTTGCATTAAAGATTAAGGTCCCCTTTGAAAACTTGGAGCATGAAATTTTTTAAAATTGAAGCTGCAACTGGCACTTTTCACTCTGTGTAGCTGCTGTGTGTACTGTGTAATTTTTACTGCTTGTTCACCCAAGCAGTAATGCTTATCTGAAAGCAGCACATTTGTGCCAGGGAGCAGGAAGAGCAGGGGGAAGCCAGCTGTGGAGGAGACCCCACCCTGGCACGTGAATGCCTTCTTGGGCAGGGTGCCTTCCCCCACACCTGAACAGGGCCAGGGTTGTGGCAGGACCCGCAGACGATCCAGTGGTCACCAGAGGAGCTGAGGTGACAAGGAGCTGCACTCCCTGGGCAGCCAGAGGGAGTCCTGGGCGAGGCTGGTCAGGGCACTGAAGCCTGCCTGGGTGCTCAGGACTCCCAACAGTTTGGATGAGGGAAGTTCTTTCAGCGAGACGACACCTAATGTATTTGGTTTTGAAGGTGTACCTCCTGCATTCTCCCAAGCTGAACTTAATGCTGTTTGTTGTAATAGCACTCCTCTGTACTTCAGTGGTCAGGCTTGGGACGTGACGGGCTGCTTTGTCCTGGCAGCCAGGATAGGACGTGCCTTCTGTCAGGCAGCGGTCCTTTTTCA
Source organism: Gymnorhina tibicen (assembly GCA_013399875.1). Classification (NCBI taxonomy): domain Eukaryota; kingdom Metazoa; phylum Chordata; class Aves; order Passeriformes; family Artamidae; genus Gymnorhina; species Gymnorhina tibicen. The sequence continues at coordinate 877,800 of VXAZ01001846.1, read as the reverse complement.
TGCCAGCACTTCCATTTTAGATTACTGTGGAATGATTTATCGCCAGAGCCAGCCAAAGGCAGTAACTGTGACAAATGAAAACTCTGAAAACAATCTCCTTTCAGGAACAGATAAAGTAAACAAGACACAGAAACCAGAGGATTCCCTGTATTGCTGTTTGGCTGACCCCAGCAAGTGGGTAATTCTGCCACAAGAGGTGTTACACAAAGTCATTAACATCTACTGGAGTTGAATGTATTTCCTGGGCTTTGGTGTTGTTTGGAACTAATTCCAGACCTTTTCCTTCATTTAGATTTTCCGCTCTGAAGAACAATAGATACTTAGGCTGTCTGCAATGCTTCTAATCCAACCCACTTCTCTGCCCCTTTGTCAAGAGAAAAAATAATATTTGATGTGTCTTAAAGCCAGTTCAGTAACTACTGTAGCACGGGTTGTACCAGCAGAGGAGTAAAGCAGCTGAACATAGCAAGCTGAAGTGTAAGGATTTGGGGTTTGTTTTGCCGTCTGCTGGTAGCACTGACTCCTCCTCTGTGACCCATGGGAGCTTGCCAGGGGGCTGGGCCTGTGGAGCCTGGACCTGCTGGCAAATTTCTGGATACTGCAAAATGGCCTTGTCTTCCTTGCCCGTGAGAGGGAAAAGCAAGCAACCTTAGCAAGGGAGATTTTTGTAGCAAGGTCATAATAAGCATAAGATTAAAAAAAAAAATAAAATTAAGTGTACAGGAGAATGAATTGAAAAAAAAGTAACCTTCTTGATTTTATTGCTAAAGTTCTTGGGCATCAATTTGATGAACACTTTAACATGCATTCTTTTTAGTGAGTTTGAAATACCGTAACCTTAAAGAGATGACATAAAATAGGATATTGCCTTGCCTTCTTCCAGCACGTTCTGCCCTTCTGTATGTTCTAACAACCCCAGCCCCCACCAAGAGCTGTGCTCCCCTCTTGGGAACTAGACTTTTCTTGGGAGAAACCTAGCAGGAAAGATTATTTACACCTAAATAGCCCCTCTTGGGGATGGCTCTCAGTGTTAATGATCCTCTTGCTAAGCAGGGGAATTCAGGCAGTATGTGCTTAAGTGTCTGAACTTGTTTAAGCTCACAGTAGGTTAGTCTCCATGCTGGAAACTGGATCAGAGAGTAGCAGAACTGTTTGTGCAGAAGTCCAAATGGATGGGTAAAACTGCTGTCTTATGTTACAGAGAACATCAGTCTCTCCACAACAAAGGTTCCATCAGTTCAGAGATTTGCTTACAGCCAAATAATAAACATTATCTGACTTTCCAGTAAAAATCTGAAAATGAACTCTTTGAGTGTGGCTATTTGCAACATAAATTTATAACTTAGTTTCTTTGGTTTTTTTTAAAGTAGGAACATACAGGGCAATGTAGGAACAGTGACCCCAAGGACTGGGTTTATCTGAGTTTGTCTTTGTGAGCTTTACCCACAGCTAAACTGAAGTACAGAAAAGGAGTGCAACCCTAACAACTGAGCAAAGTTTTCGCTATCTCACCTACCAATGAAGGGTTGCAAAACAGAAAAGCTGGTATCAGCAGTTCAGACTCACAACTTTTTACAGATTTCCCAGGGTGAACAAGGGGCATTCCTCAGGCCCTTCTACTTGAATAAGCCAATTAACTACTTCTTGTTCACAGACCAAAAAAAGAGGAGAAGAAAAGGTTGCTCTCATATAAGGGAAGCTCTTAGCAGGGCACAAATTTAAATTTGTAATAGCAGCACAAGAGGAAATGGCAGAACGGCCTTCACAGTCATGTTGAATTCTACCATCGTTTAAAGGAACTCACAGCCTCTATGCCCCAACAATAGTTCTATATATTATAAATACAAATATAAATGATACCAATATATATATTATATAAATGATACATATGGTATATATTATATAAATGATAGTTATATATATATGTTTTTAAACAAATAATATTTTTCCACTCCAAATGCTGCCTGGAAGAGGATGCCTTCAAGGAAACAATGTGTGAGTCATCCTCAGGAGATCTACGATTGAGGCACCCCCTTTGGAACAAAGCCATGTACATCCATCTAAAATATCCAATTATAAACAGTATTATGTTACTCACATAATTGCCCAACGGCCTTAGAAGCAATCTGGTTTTTTATGACAGTAAGAATTAATGTTGAGTTGTTGATGTTAAAAGCTAGAATAACGTCACACGAAGATTAAAATGCCATTTCAGTGACAGTTTATTCTGGATTATGTTAAGAAGTATTAGCCTGTGATCATTTAAGACTCATAAAATTTTTACTCCTTGTTAGAAACTAATTTGAATGTCTGAATGTAAAAGATACTTTCTGAGGGTTAATGTGGGAACCTTAGGGCAGATGAAGAACTCATCTGTGGATTTGGCAGGTAAGATGACGCTCACAAACTTGTGTGGATTGTTCTTTTTTTTTGTGTACCTTTCTGTATTATGAAAATACTATTATAAAATAGATTTTCACAAATTCACAGTGATACATGGGCTTAATGCTTGCTGTCTTTCTCAAACCCTTGGCTCTAGTTTTTAGTTCTCTCACTCTGAGAGGTATGGGACTAATGCAAGAGAACTAATGCAAGAAAAGAAAGCTTTGAGAAGAGGTAAGTATATGCTAAAGCCTGTTTGTTGCAGGGGTGGGATAGAGGGTCTCACAAAATAGAAACAATGGAACACCTTATTCAGAAGGAGAGAGATCCTTTAGTGTGCAGATGCCTCAACTGAAGGAGTGTGGAATCCATCTGTGCAGTCAGCAGGCCCCTGAACAGTGGTAACGCTCTCCTGTTACTGCTGTTGTTCCATCCTACTACTGGAATGGGTCTGTTGGTCTCACCATTCCTGGGATAACGTGCGTGTGCCATATGGGGCTAGCACAAGAGTGAGCTGAACTTCATCCACTCTCCCGGGAATTGACAGAACCCAGGGTGAATAGGGCTGTAGAAGGAGACCCAGAAAACACGGGTTAGTTAGCAAAGTGAAGGCACTACACAGGCAACTTCTGTCATTTCAGCATTTACTTGAAGAAAACAAAATACCTAGCCCTCCAACTCTGGTCTCCCCAGTCACTCATCAGGCTGAGGTTTTTGGAGGTTTTCCATAGGAGAGAGGTGGAGGACCTTGAGAGCCTGGGAGTAGCCTGAATGCTGAATGACTGCTGGAGCACTAGGGATCGTTGGTGTTAATAATGCATGTGCTGTTGGGAGAAACTAGCTTTGGGAAATCATCTTAGAATGACACTGATGTATTTGTCATGTTCATTTGACTGCACATTTGTTTTGTGGGTAGGAAGAAGCTGGTTTTGAAAGAAACATTTAATGGTGATTAAAAGAAGCTGTTCTGCAGTCAGTTGCTTTCTGCAGCAATCACGAGGGTGGCTGGATTGCCATCTTTCACTGAGTCCTCCAGTGACAGTGGTACCTCTGTAATTCCCTACCTATAATATTTTATGCCTTTCCTTTTAGTGTTCTTCCTCTTGGATTTTCTTGGACCTCCTTATTACCTGCATTCAGCAACCCTACCTGTAATTTTCTCTTCCTTTTACCTGAACTTTCTCACAGCTTTTGTTCACAACCTCACAATTCTCTCAGAAGTACAAGCCAAGAGTATACAGCTAGGACATGCTGGACCTGATCCTTGGCACAGACAGCCGAACCTGTGGGGGCTAACAGAGGAGGTGACCAAGCGAGGGTTGAAAGGCTCACTAGATAGGAGGTTACAGGATGCAGTAATCTGTCTGTATCCAAGCCCAGATGGTGCCAACTGAGTACGTGCTGCACGGATGATGGGAATGGTATGGCTGCTTTCAGTAGTGTATTATTGTCCCTTTATAAAATCATCTGAAATTCAAAGAAATTAATAAAAGTCTTTATGAGTATGTAGAAGTCAGTGCCTGATACACACTGACCTACGACATCTCCCTTACTCAGTTGTGGCAGTGTGCCCCCAGTGCTACTGGGATATAATAGGGGCTTTACTGGTTTCCACCAGGCAGTGAGCAGGGCTACGACACAATCACTGACCCAGTTTTATCTGGAACAAACAACCCTTCTCTCTCCTCCCTGCAAACAATAAGATTGTTAGATCCAAGGCCAAATTCATGTTGTTGTGAACAGCTGCAAATCCACTGACGTCAGCAGAGCTGTATCCACTTAATGAAACAGAGAGTCCAGCTCACGGTGGTTCTTTGGATGAATTTCAGTGGAACAACTGCACCTACCTATCTAAAATTCTCCTCAGTTTTTCTTTAGATGGATATGTTTTTTCCTGTCCTGTGTAGTGCAGGAGTGTGTTGTCAAGCAGCTGCTCAGGTAAGTGATCCTTGCAGCTCTCTATGAAGCAGATTAGAGTCCAGCTGGACGAACTGGCTACATCATGGACAAGTATGAGGTTGTAAGAGGAGAAATAAAACTTCTGATCTCAAGGGCCCAATAAACATGATATCCCACAATGCAGGAGCTATGGAGCATAGCAGAGAGGTGCAGGCCCTACATGGCCAGCAAGAACAATGACTATAATGTTCAAAGGGCTGCTCAAAATAATCTTAATTTTACAAGTGGCAGTCACTATGGCTTGATCTTGCCGAGTGTCTAAAAACATTAGTCCCACTGACCTCCAGTCACACAAATCTAGAGCGAAGCAGAGAACCAGCACTGTAGAAGTTTGAGCTTCAGAGCAGTCACTGCTGATTGCAAGGACTTATTTTTTTGCTGTTTTCTTGAGAAGAAAGGAAACTCTACATGGGAATGGAGAAGGTGCTGGGAGGGCATAATGATCTCCACTGGCTTCAGCACCAGTTTCCAGACCAACACTGCTGTGTCTGAATCACAGTGGAGCAAGTTGTTTGACCTTTGGTACAAGAAATTACTTCCGACAGACTGTGTCTACATTAGATTAGATTAGATTGTGCTGATCCCATTCCCTAATCAGGGCAGCTGCATGGGAGTTGCACTCCAGTTCTTCCCACTGAAGTTGCACCTTTCTCAGGAGTTTGTATTCTCAGTGTTGAAATGAAAGATAAGTAAACAGGACCTTTCAGGGGAAACAAAAATATGGCTGCTTTTAATTTAGTCAAAATGAGTTTCTGTATGGACATCTGTATAAGTAAGAAACTCTGACAGTGCAAGAATGCTGACAGTTCTAACCTTCATTTAAGTTATACAGTGAAGTATTTACAGATTACTAAGGTGGACTTTCAGAGGCTGATGTGCATACTACAACATCAGCAACGAGGCTCTATTGACGATGGTCTTTGTGCAGAGTCACATTTAGGCTGACCTTTGATCCAAGCAGTGTGAATGACAGGGCTTTGGGATGCTTACAATGGGTTACTGAAAAAAATGAGGGTATGTAATAAAATTATTAGCAGTGAGATGAAACGATGTGGTGAAAGATACAGATCTGAATCACCAAGGGAAAACACTTTATGTACAGGATGGATTCTGAGTGTCCCATCTTCATCTTACTTAGCCTGAGGCTGTGGGAAGAGCAAACAAAGAACATGTAATTGTTCCCACACAAGAACAGACAAGCCTACATTGAAAAGATAATGAGTGAAACTAGCAGGATTCAGGGACACTGCACACAATCTCCAAGGAGAAACAAACTTCAGTCTGAGACCTTGAATATCAAAAGGAGTTGAAAGACTTATAAACCCTTCGAGAAGACTAATTTAGGGAAGATCACCTTTCAGAAGTTCCCTGTGGAGACAAACTGAAGGAGAGAGACTGCAAAGAGAATTTAAATATATCTGACTGTTGAGAGATGATAGTTGTTTAGATGAGTCAATTCGAGTTATAATATTGTATGATTCAGTATGCTAAAGTTTTAATTCTACAAAAGCACACTTTAGTATGCTTAGTTTTACTTTCTTAGCATGAGTAACTGGATTTGCTGAAGCCTTAGGCCACAAGCTGTGAACTTTCACTGCCATCTAAGCTTTTGGCTGGAATAAAATTTGTTTTCTTACTAATTTTCCTAGTAGCTAGTACAGTGCTGTGTTTTGGATTCAGTACGAGAATAATATTGATAACACACTGATGATTTAGTTGTTGCTTATTAATGTTTTTCCTAGGTCTAGGACTTTTTTAGTTTCCCGTGCTCTATTGGTGAGCAGGTGCACAAGAAGCACAAACCAAAAGATAAAGAGGACACCGTTGGCAGCAGAAGATGCAACTCGATAAGAACATAAGAACAGTTAATGGCCTGTCTGTGTGGAGATGAAGAAAGAATCCCATATGGTGTTAGAATGACCCAGACCACAAATCACCATTGAACTGGAAAGTCACATGCAGAGCACATGAGGCATGGGTGCATAAATCATAAGGGTGTAATTGCCCAGGGATGTCTTCGTTTGCAAAGTCCCTCTCTGGAGACACCCAGGTCGAGCAGACTCTGCTGTGGTATCACTCTATTAAATTATTTATTCTTAAAAAATCCAAAGCCCAAGACTCTGCTGCAGGAAACCCAGGATCGAGCCCAAAGGAGAAGGAAATGCACCCGAGAATGAATGTGTGTGTGAACAAGGAGTCAAAAGGGATTATCCATTGGCTCACTGGAGCTGCCCTCTGTAAAGGAACCTCAGTCCTGTCAGTTAAAGTCTTGGGTCGTGTGTGTGCAACTCCTTGAATGGTGTGAGAATGTTCAGGCATTCTCCCTCAACACAGCCTCCCTGGGCCAGGAGAATGGCAAGCCTGCCAGTTGTACAGGTGGACAGTTTCACGGTTTTAGAGATATCTTAATCTTTCATATGCAAGTAACAGACCATAGGATTTAATCTGGCTGTTCATTACCTCTGTCACTGACACTGAAGAAAACAGAAGCACAGTTATGTGTGAAGGACTAGGGGAGTCATAACTCATAGTCTGGAAGTGCAGACAGGACCTCAGCAGGAAGAAGCATCCTGATATTTCATCACACACACATTAAAAAGATGATAACAAGAGGCTTGGCATGTGGGAAGAAACTTGCTCAGACTGGGGTCAGAGGTATTTTTCAAGTATAGCAATGCTAATAAGCAACATTTCCTCATTAAAAAAAAAAGAATTAAAAAGGTAAAAAAAAGGACTATGTTCTTCCCTTCATGTCTTTTTCCTACTCCACATCTGTGATTTGACATTTGCTGTCTTCTCCTTTTTGATATGTGTATCCTCCTAAGGGTAGTATTTTACGAATGGGCCTGTTAGATAAGTTGCATGTACTAGTAGTTCTTGTAACCATTCCTCCAGCTGTACGGGTGATATCCTTCACAGGAAATGCACTAGTGTTTCCTAGAAGTGTGATTTAACATCATTATTGGTTAAGTGGAGTAGTTCGAAAAAGCGTTTTGTAAAATCCTTTAGAAGCAGCTTCTCACCTTTTTGATAGAGGTATAGTATTTACTGGGTTTTTTTCAGCTTGTGACTGGTTCCTAAGCTGCCAGGCAGTGACAGCACAGCCCTAGCCTGCAAACCCTAATACCTTTGGCAGTAGATGGCTGCTTTTAGCAGCAGTCATCTGCTGCCAAATTACTTTGCCAATGCTCTTCTGATTTCTAGACAAGTTGAAGTCCAGGACAGGCATGCTCAGGGCATTTGACAAAGGGCACATCAGGATCCCTACCCATCTGTAGACCAAGCAACTGCTCAGCACATGTCATACATGGTGCTCTTCCTTGTTGGCCTGCTGTTGCTTCGTCCCAGTTCATCCTGCAGTATCTCACACTGCTGTCAGCACCAAGATCTAATTTGGCTATTTGAAGCCTTCAGTGTCTCTTTAATTATTGCCAAGTTTAAGATCCAGGGCCTTGCTGTCAAAGTCCCCTGTGATACTCACTCTAGTCTCATTTTCTCTCCTCTTACTTTCCACAAAAACAATTCCTTCAGGTTATTTTTCTGTCCTCCCCTCTCACCATTATTACAGTAAATTTTTTTCATGTGGAAAAAATTTCCTGATTTCGTATATTGTGATTTTTCTGAAGAATTCATTAATTTCAGACTACCCCCTCATCTGCAGGCACCCGTTACTGTTTCTCTTCCTGCACAAGAAATAGGAGCCCCAGAAGGCAAACAAACTTCTTTTGTTAATTAAAGCCCTCTTTTACAGTGAATCTGTGTTTCTGCAGATTTATTTGCAAGTTTATTTAACCAGGTGGATTTGGGTTATTTGGGGATTGATTTGCAAATTTATTTGATCAGGAATAGTTTTGTTTGCTTTGGTTTCATAGCAAAACCTGGCCTGGTGTGTGCATTTCTTTCCTGGGAAATTCCTCTATAAACTTACTCAGAAGGAAGAGCCAGAATCCACATACACCCTCTCCATCCCAGACACAGACTGAGCCTGCAGACACCACCTGCTATCACACAGCATTTGCCCCACATCATTACTCTCTGCTCCTGTCCATTGAAAAGGAACAGAATAGAGTGAACAAAAGGACAACAGAATGACTTGGCACATGCCATCCCTCACGCAAGTGGTGGACCTCCAGAGGCTGGGGGAGGCGGCCAAGGTGCAGCCATAGTCTGGCAGTGAAATGGGCTTAAAGGAAAATAAGTGTACTTCCCTACAAAATTTTATTTTGAGAAAACATCTTGAATGTTTTCTGATGTGGGTAGTGGCTTCAGTTGCATTTAAACAAATTGCAGAAACTCATTTCCAGCAAAAGAAGTTAGATATGATGCTTCAGAAAACATACTATTTCTCAATTCTCCTTTTCAGTTATTGTGAAGACCTATTTGCATTTGCAAATATGAAGTGAAAATGTAGCAAGAATATACACTATTTTTCATGCCAACATCTGGTATTTTTATTGTGGAGAAAATTAAAAAGCTCACATGTAAAGCATTGCATGTATTTTCTTTTTAAGTTATACTGTTTTGCGTAACTGATTTCTAGTATCTCCTTTGTTTTAACAAACCTGTGTTTCAGATTAGCATATCTTTGGAGTGCCACAATAATACATATAATTGTACAGTTAATGCATATTTGAATCTTTCAAGAGATATTTAACAAGTTTCTTTTCATATAATAATTTAAAATTATCCAGATGAACCATTTTTTATTTACACATAATAGATGAGGTTTGAATTGTTTCTTCTAATCCTTTTTTCTCATGTGTCTCTTGAGGAAGCTGCAGTTTAAAGTATCTAGAACACTAACACTGTCGTGTTGCTCTTCACACGTTTCAATACTGTAGTAGTTCTCAGTGTGTGAAATTACACCAACCCTGATGATGTTAGAAGCCTTACCACTTGGACTGGTTCCTAAGCAAAATCCTTGTTCAACCCTATCCCCTCCAGTAGATGTCATCGTGGCAATGGAGAATACTGCTGGGGATACTGGGAATGAGATCTCCTTTGCCAAGGCAGGAAGAAAGCTTTGCAGTAATAGACTTTGTTTCTGTCAAAACAAGCTAATTCTCTCACTGCTTTGCATATACGGAGAGCTTTTCCTTTCTATAATGCTTTGAAAAACATGCTGACTAGTAAAACACAGCCAACAGTCAGGCCACACAGGACCGTGGTCCATGGCAGTGGTATCTATATGCTCTGAAGATGGTCATAAGTATAGATATATAAGGGCAGAAAAGCACGTGCAATACTCATTCTATCGATTCTTTGATTTTTGGGGTTTTTTCCTCAAATACACAGTTTCTTGTGTATGACGCCCCTTGCTCAAAGCCGTCACATCCTTCCTGTTCTACTTCCCCCCTCCCTGCCATAATCCTCTTTAGAAATAATTTCTCCAAAGGAAAACCCAAATCCTCCTATTTCATTTTTACCACATGTGAATCTCTCCACGCCTGTCAGCACCTGAGCTGCTGGGTGTCCTGGCAGTTTTAAGGTTTGTAGCTGCCTGAGTGGGTCGTTGAGCAGTGAGTAAAACCACAACCCCGTATTATTAAGAGGTATAATTTTAATCTCTCAATCAGAGAACAAATCCCCAGAAAAGCCAAGAGACAAGTCAGTCACTTGCACAAGGGCTGCAAGGCTGCAACATACACGTCTATATAATCTGAAAAACATATTGAAAACATACTGAATTATTGAAAATATGTTTAGCTATTGTTCAATAGCTGATCTGAGTTTCTCAGAAAGGTCATGAAGTTCAGGATTAGAAAAAAATATCAGACACCTTTCCCCACCTTGGAAGTCCCAACAGTTTTGACTGAACTTGTTACATGTATTTACTGAGTGCTATCCCTTTTTAATTTTAGCCAGTGCTACGTCTGTGTTCTTCATGACAGACTTGACAATATGTAAGATGTCGTCAGATAAAATAGAGCACAAGCTGAGCTGAGTGAAGCAAGCTGCTGAGCTGAAATGTGACTTTCTGAAAATCAACAGCATGCAGCTATATCAAATAATAAGTACATAATTTGAGTGTGCTCTTTTGTCTAGATAATAGCCCTATGAATAAGTTTTTATTTTTTAAAATGGCAGGCTTTGGGGAAGCAGATAGCAAGAAAGCAGAGCACTAATGGCCTGATTAACTTAAGAGTCTGTTTCTCCTCCTTAGTCTAGTCTTTGAGACTGAAGCAAGTCTCTGTGAGCAACATAAATTCTAGGGGAAATGGCCAGATAATTAGAACAAATTATCAACACTAAGAGGAAAGCAGTTCTTATTGGCAAGATTTTTGTCATTGTTCACATTCTCAAAAAAATGTTGGCTGGAATTTTGTCCTTGACCAAGTGGAAAGGCTCTCTGCTGGCAGGAAAACAACATATTTAATAAAAACAAAGCAACTGACGCTTTTGACAGAACAAGAACAGACATCTGTCTGGCTGTTCTGAGTAAGCAAAAATAGCAGAAAAGCCCCATAAAATTCTATTAAAATAAATGGGGTAATGAAAGGGTTGCAAAGAATGCACTTGTTTATAAGTTACCACCTCATCTGGGCACTGTCAAAGAACATGGGAAAAAAAGTATGTCTTTTATTCTCAGGAAATGTAGGGTGTTATATTATCAAAGTTAACAATGAAAGCAAACTGTAAAAAAACCCTACAGTAACATTTTAAGAACTGTGAAGATATAGCTATTAACTATAAAAGCAGGAGACAAATTTAGCTATAATCTCTCAGAAAAGCTAACAAAGATAACTACCTAGCTCACGTTCACTTTGGATTTTGCTTCAAATATGTGAGATTTTTGTTACAGATATTGTCCTATTTAAGAATACTTATGTTCCCATTAACAGTGTTCCCATACTTTTTCTAAAAGCATTTCATAGCACTGTAATTTAATTTCACTTAAGTTTTAAAATGTTCAGTCTCTAACTTATTGCTTTGAGAGAAGAGAATAAGCATCACATATAAAAGCCCAAAAGCTCGGAAAGGTAATCATGAAGAGACATCACTCAGTTCTCTGTATCTGTCTTAAAGCAGGCTCAAATATGCCTACACTCTTCTCAAAAACCTGATCTGATGGTAATTCCACATTTTTCTCCAGTGATCTGCAGTTGCAGTGCTATCAGTACAGTTAGAGCAGGCCTATAAGAAATATAGGGACAAACTTTTTACTAAGGCCTGTACAATAGGGCAAAGCAACAGTAAAATTTTGTGATTGAGACTAGATATAAGGAAGAAATTTCTTATAATGAGGGTGGTTAAGCACTGGAACAGATTGCCCACAGAGGTGGTAGACACCCCATCCCTGAAAACATTCAAGGTCAGGTTGGATGGGACTCTGAGCAACCTGATCTAGTTGAAGATGTCCCTGCTCATTGCAGGAGTGTTGGACAAGATGACCTTCGAAGGTCCCTTCCAACCCAAACTGTTCTATGATTCTATGATTTCCTAATGCCAACCTTCTGTCTCCCTTGCAGCTTAGCTTGTAATTTGTCATCCTATCTGCTTTAAAATAAACATTAATCTCTCTCAGGATTATGAAACTTAGTAATGTAATTGAAGCCTTAACTTTTCCTGGGGTAAGTGCTTGAAATGTGAATCTCTGAGCCAGTGCTGGTTCTTTTACACTGGAAGAGGTCCAGCTGAGAGCAGGATGCAGCCATGGCAGTGGAGCCGGCTGGGGCAGACCAAAAAGATGTTTCTGTACAGACACACTGATGCTGTTTTTCCGGGCTGCTTCCACAGTTCTATGCGGAGCCAACCACAGTACACGTGTTGAAGACTTCCTAACACTGGCTGGGTGTCAGGGTGTCCAGGCTGCTTCTCTGGGTTAGCAGAGGACACATGAACTCTGAAGGCTTGGCTCTAGCACCCTGACTTTGGGGCCAATGGGGTTACATCAGAAGGGAGAGCTTCCTATATAAAAATGTGTGCATGTGTTTCTAGCCCTTGGGATTCAAAGGCAAAGCTGCCAAGCGTGACCCAAGGGTGAGCAGTAGTGAGATGTCAGCTGGTAGCTCCGAGCACAACCACAGCCCCTTGAGGAGCTCACCACACGGCGAGGCAGGAAGTGGTGAGCGCAGCCGGGCAGCCTCGCACACGCCCAGCACCGCCCCGGCTGCTCCGCTCCGGCCCCGGGCGCTGCCCCAGGCGGACACGGCTTCACCTGGGCATCCCCAGGCCCCTCGGCAGGCAGGGTGGGACACGGCTTGGCTTGCTCACTGGGAAACATCCCGTGACCGTGAGTTCCTCACGGAAAGGATATGCAGCTCTTGGCCTGGCCAGGGTGTCTGACGGCCCTTGTAAACCGAGCTGCTAATTTTCTGTAGTCCAGCAGCAAGACAATAAATACACACACTCAGAATACTGTCAACATGCCCAGGCACAGAGGGGGCGGGAGAGGAATTTTCTGTAGGAGTAACAATTAGCAAGCATCTGAAGAACCATGAAAACTTAAAAATCCTTGGATTGCTTTGCAACATTTTTCCTAATCTCTCTCCTCTCACAGCATCCTCACCAGCCCTCCCTGTTCCTCCTTGTGTATATAGCGAGGAAGAGCCCCCAGTCAGGCACTACAAACAGTTGTGGTTGGGGAAAGGAAACCCAGCTCAGCCGTGAAAATTAAGATAGCTGTGATACTTTAATCGAGCTGCTAATACCAAAGCAGAGGTGTTGCATAGAAGGCCTGTGGGTAGCAGCTTTTCTTTCGGTGCTTTGCTGGGCAGGAAGGACTGTAGTGCTGCGTGGGGAGTGTGCCACGGGACTCGCAGGAGATGCTTTGCTGTAGGTGGATCCTTATCTCCTCCTTCTAGCTTCCCCCTCCCAAATACAGCCTCTCCCACTGTCAATTCTGTAATGATGCTGTATGTTTGACTGTACTTCTCATAACAGTGATCTCCACGTTGTTCCTCTCTTCCCCTCCCTTCCCTTGAGGGCTCATTTCTAAGATTTTGGGCTACGCAGGCTTTGATGCAATGCTTGTGTCTTTCCACTCAAACAATTAATCTTGTCAACTGCTGTGCTTACAAACCTACCTACAGGCTTTTAACCTCTGCTTTTTAAGTGTGAGGAAGAAAAAGTAATGGATATACTAGCTCTTGTGTAGTGAGGATAGTTTATATATTATTTATGTTTATGATGATTTGGTTGCTATGTTTTTGAAATACTGCCTTATGTTAGTGGAACAGTAAGAAAAAGCTTTTTCTGTTATCAAATCCTTATAGTAGTTTCCCCTCAAAATGTAATCAAAATCAGAATCTATTATCCTGTATTTTCGGATATTGTAAGCATCATCGCTTAGTGCAAAATACTGATATGGAATGTACTGTTTAGATAACGGCCTTCAACAGCAAGTCAGACGCAGTTTTAAATTTGAGTCATGTGAATTTAAATTTTTGGAAAGACTTTGCATAGTACAATAAATTAACTATTTTGTTTTTAATTCTACTGTAGTGGTTTTGTAATAAATATTTCTTTGCAATCTTAGCAAATCAAGCCATAGTAGCAGTATGCCTGTGTGTAAGCTTTGTCATGAAACACTAAGGAGAACTCCAGGTTGCCAGGAGAACTCCCGGCTAGTAAGAACTGTAAGATAAAAGCTATCTTTATTTAGAATATATGAAACTTACCGTAAATTACGAAGTAAAGGATATTTCTTTATAGTTCTATGCTAATATATGTTTTTTATTTTTAATTTGAAGTTTTAGTAAAAGGACTTTATTCAATCAATTGACCAACAAAATGCTTATAGCATCCTTCCTTCCTGAACTGTTTCCTTTAAAATGTTTTGTGATAATATGAGAAATCTGAGACTGTGAGATATTCAGTGTTTCAAAGTCAAACAGATGTTAGCTAGTGATTTTTCACTTTCTGGAAAGATCTGGTAAAGAGCTTTCTGCTGGAGCAATTTTCTGTCAAAACATGGATTTGATAAAATGTAACATTTTGTAGGAAGATATCTTGATTATATATTGATTTCTTTTATGTTTTCAAGAGATAGCTATCAAAATATTTTATTTATGATTGTAACAAGCATATAAAGAAGAAAACCATAAATCAAAACTGAACATCTGACACTGTCAAAATATCATAGTCAGTTGTTTCTGAGGTCCAAAAATAAAAATTGCATAATTTGTGGGTTTTTTTACAGAAAGTGCTGTCATCTTATTTCTATTAGAAATGAAATTTCAGAATATCTGTTTTTTCTTCCTAGGTCAGCATGATCCTCTTACCGTTTTTCTCCCTGGCTTTTTACATACTCTGGCTACTGAAACTGTTTTCATGGAGAATGTCAGACCAGGAGTCTCCAGAGCCTTCTGCATTTGATACAAAGCTCTTGGACCTCTGCTGATTTGAAGAACGACTCAGCGCTTCCTCGTAGACCCAATTAGGGGAGTTAATCAAAGGATCTGTAGGAGAGGAATGTGAGTTCTGGGCACCTTTGAAAATCTTAGCTGAATTTCTGATCAGGAGTACAGACTGCTCGTAATTCTGCAGCGAGTGTTGCTCCATCCTAATCAAAACACAAGGGCTGCTCCACAATGGTGCTCCCATCCATGGAGCAGCATGTGCTGTTACTGTGGCCACAGCCAGCCTGGCCTAGGCTGGCACTGGGACAGAGGACCAAGAAATTGTCCCTTCTGGAATTCTGGCTGTCTCCCTAAACAAGTCCTTCTTGATGTCTCATAGGTTACAGATTTGGTCTGAGATCAGATGACTGGAAATAACTGCTATTTTTTTCCCATGGTCCAGATGCGTTATCTTTTAAAAATGGTCTCTGTGTTGATTTGAGCTTTAAGAACATCGTCATATGACAGAGATTAAGGTTGTTAAGTATTTATTTATCAAGGATTTCTATTTTTAAAGAAGCTTACAACTCCATTATATATCTAAATATAAGAACTTGTAATGAATAGGCAGAGATTGAAAATTATGAAGCAGGCAGAAGCTCTAGGTTCCAAATTATATTTCTGAGAATGTTTTATGAAATTTGAAGAGATTTTCTTCCTGGAAATACTGTTTGTGAAACAGCACTGAGCAGTCCTGACTGCTGTGAAAGTGGAACAAAAGTTCTGATTCTTTGTGGTCCTCCTCTGAGAGGGCAGTTTGAAATGGATTGCTAATGGCAAAAAAACTCTGTCCTAAACATAAGACTAAACTGCAGTAAGTGATGTGTACATATCTGCACAAAAATCTAAACACATTAAAAATACAATTTATTGCATACTTTTTTGTGCATCTACAATATTTAAGGCTAATGTGCTAAGAATGCTTGAAACACTAAAATAATTTAGGAGTTAAAAACATAAAATCAGTGGAAGTAATATAAGCGGAACTATTTTCTTCTGATAATGTAACCTGGCATCGAAGAACAGTTATCTGCTGCATGAGAATAATTTGCCTGCCTTTTATTTGCAGATGATTCATTACTTTTGGTAATCATTAGAATTATAACACATTAATAACAGTAAAATTAATACCTAGTGATAGTATGATCTCAGTACCTCTGTTTGCAATTATCAGGGTCACTTAGTATGTCACAAACCACATCAGTACCCAGTCTCCCTCCTGACACTGGGTCTGAGCATGCAGGCTGATAAACTCCTCCTGCACTGCTGTGTCTTTGCTTCCATTGCTTCTTCTTTAGCCCATGCTGCTCTCAGAACTGCAGAACTGAGCAGTAAACCAGCTCAGGGGACAGAATTGTGTTTAAAAACTGAGGTTTTTTTACTTGGTTCTCTTCAGACTTAATTGACTTGGCCTTTTTTGTAACTGTTGGGTCACAAAAACCAGGAGGGTCTCAGGAATAGCTACAGGCAGCAGGTGGGAAAGACATTGTGATGGAAGCTGTGTATGCCTGCAATGCTGTTGGCAGAAATAGTGGTGGGAATGCAGAGAAAGTCAGTCAGGTCAAGGGCTTTAAAAAAACCAAAATCCTCAAACTGTTACGTATTCTGGCTGTGATAAAGATGTATATTCTTTCAAAGGTAGAAGTTTATTATCTCCCTTTAATAGTTCCATTTGGTTGTTCCTAAGATTATGACATTTAAATGCCTCTCTTCATCTGATTAAATAATACAGCTTTTTTAAACCTTTGTTGGAACTAATATCTATCCTTTCTAATAGGAAACAGACCTATTTTATCCAGTGTCATAGAAACTGATGACAGAATTAATTTAGACCATAACACAGTGGGAGTATTCTAAAGACAAATGGCTTAGTAAGACATTTGTATTCTAAAAGCAATTTTTATGTATTATGGTTTATATTATAAAAGGTCCTTGAAAATAACACATTTTATTGTCAACAAATTAATATGCTATATACCTATGGAAATGAATGGTACAATACCACGAGTCTAGAAACAGCTCAGACAGAATGATACTGATGTCCATATGCAGGATTGCCAAGAAAGGCTTGAAAAGAAGTGCATTGAACTTGGTATTTTCTCAGGTTCAAGGCTCCAGGGAAGTCAATAAACTTGTGTGTGAACACATTATCTACCTGTACAGAGTAATTGAGGAAATGAACATGGGCAAGGCATAGAAGACCATGGCTTTTAAATGAGTAATCATATGGGACAGCACTTTGTGGCAGTGTTGGCGGTGTTAATTCAGGCTCTATCATTATGTGGTATTTGACACAGACCAAATCACAGCCTCCTTGCCTTGATTTCACCACACAGCAATTAGATTACTGATTAATTTAATCTTTATTAATCCAGAAGATTACCAGAAGTGCTTGCGTCTGAGGAATAAAACTTACATCCTGAAAGCATACTTACAAAGAAACTCTGGTGGTAGCAAAAAATGTAAAAATCAAAAGTAGCTATTTGTGGGGCATGCAGTTTTATTTCAAGATTGTTCTTCAGAGCAGTCCAAGGATGAAGTCAGTAGAAAAAAAAAAGGGGGGAAAACTAGTACTTGTAATTGAAAAGGCCTTGGAGTGCTGTGGAATGAGACTTGCCCACAACTGCTTCACTTGGGGAAGGCTGATAAGAATCCAGTGTCTAAATAATGATTAAGACACGTCTGATGAAAATTAAGAGGCATTCAATTCTGTGGCACTCCCATCAGGGTGCCTGGAAGCATCTCCTGCGGAGCTGTCAGCCATACCTTTGTTGGGCTGGGGCATTGTCAGACGTGACTCTGCCTCCCCCTGCGCCTGCCTCCAGCCCTGTTTTTATTTCCAAGTGACAGGCCGGGGGAATGCGTGATTTGGGACGGCAGTAGAACACACGCAGCTCTCGTGCCGCTCTCTCGAACCCATCCCAAGCGCTGCCCCGGAGGGCACACCTCCCCGCGGAGCACGACCCTGCCCAGCGCTCCGGACTCCGCCAGAACTCCCCCCCAGGCCCCCCGGGCTCCCAACCCAGCCGCGGCGGGGAGCC
>VXAZ01001846.1:772596-859415 GCA_013399875.1 Gymnorhina tibicen | reverse complement strand
CTCTGGGCAGCGGCGCCTTGTGCCGCCGGGAGAAGGCGGCCGGGGCTGCGGGAGAGACAAAGGATCTGCTCGCGCGGTGTCCCCGGAGCAGGGCAGGCAGCGCGGTGCCTGGCAGCGGGCTTCCCGGCGCCACTGCAGACCTTCGTGGGGAGGTTTGGGGCACGGTTCGGCGGCGTGCCGTGAAACGCCTTCATCCTAACCCGTCCTGTTGGCATGTTCGGTGTTCTCCCCGCCGCGGGGAGTTGGGTGCCCGCCGCGGGGATGCGGGAGGTGGCAGCAACAGTTAGAACCGCGGAGTTGGCGGCTCCCGAGCGGGCAGCGCCGCCGGCTGCAGGGCTTGTGCCGCCGTGGGCTCCGTGGTTTCGCTTGGCGCACATTAAATTGAAGTGACCTTCCATGTGCTTTGTGTTTCAAAGGTAACGATGAAAGCAGAGAGAGTGCCCGTGGACTTGTCTTGTCCCATGTAATCCCGACAGCCATCACGTTTGTTTCCCGTCCAATTGAATTCCAGCTCTGTGCCGAAAAAGCTCCCGAGGCTTAGGTTCACAGGGGAAAGATCTGTGTACTTGAGGATTATGAAGTCTTGCTAGTATGGACCTTTCAGAAGTTGTAACGTACGCTGCCAGTGCGTGAGGAGATGACTGTAGAAGAACAAAATATGAAAGTTTCTGTTACATGATTGGGGTTAGGGTCGTTAGCTGCAAATTCAGATTTAGTGACTTTTTTTTTTAAGACGGCTTGAGCAAATTGCACTGTAAAGCAGCAGAAAGCAGTATTATGGAGTAAGGCGTAGAGTGACATTGATGACTGCATTTCATGGCATCTGAAAGGCTTTTCTGCAGTTTTTCCCTCCAGTAATGTAGTTAGACACTACAGTGTTTTTTCAGAAGTTTGTGCTTTGCACAATATCATTGAAAGGTTTGGGTTAGAAGGGACCTTAAAGACATACAGTTTCACCCCTCCAGTGGTGCCTTGCTTTTGTTCTCGCCACCTTTCAACAAGTTCTTTTGTTACAAAAAGTAAGTAGTGTTGTATGATGTGGTCATATTAATTTGCAATCTTTTGTAGTTTCATCAGTGTGAAATAGTTTTGGTGAAAGTAATAATAAAGTTGAATTTTAGATCCTTCTGGCAGTGTTTTTGGATGTTTTTTTTCCTCCATAGTAGGAAAAAAATATAAAAATGCTAATTTTGAAATACGAAACACATCTGCTTTTCTTCTGTGATAATCTCTTTGTGAGGCAAGGCACTTCTAATAGGCCTTTTACCAGAGGGATGATAATTTTGAGGAAGTTTGGTACTACTAGGGATGATTTATTAACTGTAACAATTCACTTCCTTGCAGTGGTGAGCTGTTTTGAAGGGACATACTAAATTTAATCAGAAAGCTTATTCCAAGGAAAAAGGCTGTCAGGGGCAGAATCATGTTGAAATTCTGCTGTAGTCTCCTGAATGGGCGGGTTTGCTTTCACTTGAGAGAGTCCATGGGAGACATGTTCTCAGGCATAGCTGGGTAGTTAAGTCACTTCGATTCTAATTTGGTGAGGACTTGTATCTCAAGCATGTGTGTGAGATATTGCAGGGCTGGGCACTACAAGTGGTGTGTGTGTCATCTGTGTTTCACTTAGCACAGTGGGGCTGGCTCTAAGCTGGGAGAAGAGCCCCTTGGCTGATGGATGTGACTGGGTCAGACCTAATAGTAAGTCGCTGAGTTAAAGTCTCATTCATAGTACACATTCCTCTAAAACCCCAATATCTTGAACCTTCCTCATGTTCACGTCAGGAAATAAGTTGTCATCAAAGCGTACCTTAAGTTAAATATTAGGTTGTCTTCTTAACGTGTCACTGACTTTAATGCATGCAATGTGAAAATCGCCTTTTCATTCTTGAGGTTTAAATTATTAGCTATCAAATGCTGGCTAATGTCTGGTTATCTTAATTAGAAAATAAACATATATTACATGGCCTGATGTAACACTGTGTTTGTTCAGGTTGTATGGAAAATGCATAGTTTGCAAAATCTGCTTGATTTCTTAGACAAAACTCACAGTTTCCAGGCTTTCTGGGACTAAGAGCTTGTGGAGTGTTTGAGGCTTTCAGATGAGGCATAAATGTTTATGTTGATGAGAATATTAAAATGCAGTAGCTCTTGGGCTCCTAACAAAGATCACCTGTGCACTCAGCAAACATACAAAGCCTCTATCGGGAAGAGCTTAAACTTAAATCCGTTAGGTGAATCACCAGGTCAGGTTTCATTCCCAGCCCTTCCCTTGGACAAATGTGCTGTCTGCAGAACCTGGCACGCTTGCTCTCTCACAAATGGAAGATTGGGTACAAAGCTTATGCTTAGGTCTCCCATAGGACTGTGTAGGTAGTTTTGTTAGCAGAAGTGGAGGTTACACCTGTGAATCACTGCACTGGTGTGTGTTACTTCAGTGTTACCAAGCAGTCAGTCTTCCAGGAGCAATGTCCATGAAATTTAAGCAGGAGATCTGATCTTGCTGTATAGGAAAGAAGAACCCTGACAGTGTGACCTTCCCTGTGTGCATACTCTGTTTTCTTTGAAGTTTAAGAAAACTGGAGTCCAAATTGCGTACACTTCAGAAAAACTGAAGACTGCCCATCTGTAATTATCTTCTGAGGTTAGATAGTTAACTGGAGTGACTCCGTCTAATCTCTCAGACTTCCATGGGATTATGGAAATACAGCATGCTTAAAACCTGCAGTTTATATGCAGTGTCTTTCAGTGTGTTGGTTTGTACTTGGTAGGATGTACTTGAAAGAGTTTGTTGGTTCACTGGAATCTTGTA
The DNA here is from genome assembly GCA_013399875.1 of Gymnorhina tibicen. Taxonomy (NCBI): domain Eukaryota; kingdom Metazoa; phylum Chordata; class Aves; order Passeriformes; family Artamidae; genus Gymnorhina; species Gymnorhina tibicen. The sequence continues at coordinate 856,606 of VXAZ01001846.1, read as the reverse complement.
GTTTCCCTGCTTAGGAGAATTACAGCTTTTTTTTTGTTAGTGCTGTTCTGTTTAATTGTGCAAGTATACATATATGAAAAAAAGGACCACTTAAATTAGAATCGTAGGCATGAGATCTTTTCTTTAAATCTGTGTTTTCTTCCTGTTCCAGGAAAAATAGCCCTTTTGGCATTTGCTGTCCTCAGTTGCTAGAATTGAAATGGTGATGTATGAAGTGCACATTTGGAAGTGGAGAATGTGTTGGAATCAAAGCTTTTTTTTTATTAGCATCAGTTATTTAGAAACTTAAATTAGTTTAGTTTATTTGAAATGCTTCGTGAGATAATCTTGGAAGGCAGCAACAAGGTGTCAGGATAAGGACAGAAATCTGTGTCAGTGTTGTTGAAGACAAGGAGTACTAAAGTATGAAAATGTTTTTAATGTGTAGCAACTGCATATTGCTGCTAAGCTGTGTTTAAAGCTGCTGCTCAAGCTCTGCATGCCATTAAAATGTTTATTCCTGCAATGGTCAGACTCTTTCCTCTACTCTATAATGTGTAAGTGTATGCACACACTTCTTAGATGAAGTACTTCTGCATGAACTTGAGATTTTCTCTATAAATAACTGACACTTGAATTATTTAAAGTTACTTGAAAACATTTGAAATTTAAAAAGTTTTCCACGAGGCTGACAGGTGAAATGCTTCTGCATTTGTTCTTTCTGTAGATCAGGTTTCTATCAGAATTTGTGTTGGCACTTCACTAGCTTGAAAACTCAAATTGAAGTGAATTAAATATAAAAAACCCCCCAAAATACCAAAACCAACATCTGAAAGATCTAACAACTATAACAGTTTTCAGTTTATAGCATTTCTAAATTAGTGCTGGATATGAAGAATTTTCTTGTACTTCTGGTGAAGTTCTTTTGAAGCCTTTGCCCTAATCAGGACCATGTTTAAGAGGAGCAGAATAAAAATAGCATCTTGGCTGAGTCTGTGAGGACAACTGTTATTTATGGCAATTTCTTTAGTCACATCCCCACATGAACTTACATGCTTTGCTAACAACTGGAAAAATAGTGAATGAAAGCAGTATGACTTACGGCCAAGTGAGTCCTGAAATTGTCTGAATGTGACCCTATTTTGTCTTGTAGTGCCAGAAAGAGGAGGATGTTGGTGTAGTTGTTCACGTGATGAATTAAGACTTCTGTTTATAAGGCTTCAGTGTAACTTCTAAATGGTGTACAAATGTAAAACAGATGGGTTCAATAAACAGTTGTTATTAGGAGCATTATTTATTAGAACTGGAATCAATAAAGGACATGGAATTTGGACGGATACTTAATTATCATCACTCTTGTATATGGAGAGTGGAAGGTGAGGGCACGCATGAAACATTTCTTAATTTATAAATGACCAGCAATGCTGAGGAATCATCTCATTGTTGAGACGAAGTCTTGGAAATGGGTTATCTCTTCAAAACAGATGTACGTTTTTGTTTTTCCATCTCTGATCTCTGATGATATGAAATGCTGTGTAGCAAACAAAGCATAGCGAAGAAATTTAGGTAAAAGTAATGCTAGTAAAACATGCCTGTTGCTGATGCAAAAGTTGCTAAGTGTCTATATTCCATCCTGATTGAGATGAGCTCTGATTCTAAACTTTGTGACAAAAAAGTGTATATTTGGGGCACTTTTGATAGCTATTAAAGACAGCTTTCTTAGGCTATCTTATCTTTTACCTTTACATTTTCTTACTTTCCTCTATTTGGAAGCTAACCTTTATTTAAAAATAGCATAGCATGCTCTGAAGCTGCACTGGGTACTCATTAACACACTCCGGTGCTTAAAGCAGTGCTGTCTCCTAAGGTTTCCTGCTGTTTGCACTGGATAAATATTTATGCTTCATCAAGGCATTAATTTCAGCCTGACTAACAGTGCATACAACTTTAATATTTTGCTAATACTAAACGCCATGATTCACTACTTTTGCTATATTTTATTGCAGTTCAGTTTTTTAGGAAGGGGGGAAAAATCCCGTTACACTTTAAGTATGTGGTAGAGAATTATATCTAATACTCAACAATTAAGCTGTCTAGTAGTCTGAGTATTGTACAGGAGCTAGTGCTGGATAATATAAGGTCTCCATGAGTGTCTGGTTAATGGACAAGGCTGTATTATGTCATTGTGATTTGTTTTCAAGCATAAGTAAAAGCAAGCTGTTCTCATAAGTAAAAGCAATTGTTTTCTATTTTTAATTCTTTTCAATCCTTTAATACTATTTGCTATATTAAAGGAGATGACTGGAATATGTGTAGAAGCGTTAAGTTGACCTAGTAAACTTTTAAAAACTGCATTTGACAGGTTTTTAACACCAGCCACCTCCTCTATCAGTTAGTATACTGTGAATATTTTCAGTCTACTGTGTAAGACAGGTCAGGTATGCTACAGTAACATCTCTACCTGAGGAAGTAGTCTAAAGGATCTTAAGGTATAAAAATGAATTTTTTTTTCCCCCAGTTAATACTCCTTTGCACTATTTGCTGGCTGAAGGAACTTGTGTCTCTTCCAGATTTGAAGTAGGTAGACTGCAGCATCGTGCATTTTGTGTTAGGCTGATGAAGGGGTGAAAAGTGTAATCAAAGTGCGGGAAGGAGCAGTACTGGGGAGTTCCTTAGCTCTTGGTACTTTGTACTAAAGCAACAATTTTATGTTCCTTACAGTCAATTTAGACTTGATTTGCCAGTGAAATGCCGAGTATTAATCCTACGGTTTGTGGTTAGCACATCTTGTTAAACCAATTACGGTATACTCAGTTAAAAGAATATATTTCTTACTGACTTCCTTTAGGCTGTGCCAAAATACCTGCCTGCTTCATGTCACATGCTGCAGATGTGCTACTGTTTTTACTCACTTACAGCTTTTAGGCTCAATAAGCTGCAGTCTTTCTGCTCACTTCTCTCACGTTCCTAATTATATTGACTCCGTATGTCAGGTCTAGAAAGACTAATAAGCTCGGGCATTTTTTCCCCTGCTTTGAACTGAATTCCCAGTGCAGCAGCCAGAGGAGCAGGTGAGAGGCTTTTGACAGTAATTCTGCACATCTGCTTACACGTGCATCTGTAGCTTTGTGAATGCTGGTATCATATTTACCAATTTCTGCCTGTCTTCAGAGAATGTGATTTATATTTAATTGTAAAGCTGAGGAAAAAGTTTTGAGTTTCTTTACCCCCCTCCCTGTTTTTTCAGCAGCATTATGTGCCAGTACTGTAAATGAGGGGTATTTTCGCAACAGTCGTGTTGTGATGAGACACTTCAGACAATCAAATTTGTTCTGTTACTCAGTGAAACACAACAAAGGAAACATCTGTTTTGCAAAGTCTGCAGTGATACAGCTTGAAGTAACAGGATTCTGTTGTCTCAGCTGGAATTTGTTGAAGTTTTGTTGAATTTTCAGTAATGTGTACAACTATAGCAGAACTACTCTTCCAGCACTTCTGCGTCATGCTAGGGATTGGCTGAGTAAATTTGCAGTCTCTGCTACTTTTAATTTCTTTTGCTGCCTTACTCACTTTAGTTTGGTATATGTATTTTCAATATTACTCTCTTTGTTCTTGGGCTAAAATGTAAGAGTATCTGAAGCATTTGCATTGGTTACCAGGGGTTTTTATTAGAATGGAATGGTTTTATGTGCAGTGATGTTGTCTCCCAGACTGTTACTGGCAAACTGTAGCTGCACAGGGAAACATGATAATGATTTTCCACCCAAAACAACATAATCTGAGGAGATCTCTAAGCTGTGAAGTTCCCTTGCATACATAATGCACACATTCATTCATTCCTTAAGGAAGTAATGGAAATCTTTGGTTCATTCCTGTTTTAGTGGTATTCAGAAGTGGCTTAGAGATTTTGTCCTGTTTTGGTAAAGAATCGGATGCTAGTTCACCTATGCTCACAAAGCTGCAGCAATCCAGTGAAACAGTGGCAGGAACTACCTTAACCATTTACAGCTGCTTCTTGCTGTGGTAGAATAAAAGTCCTGTATAAATTCAGTAGGAGGAGTAGGATGTGGGTACACTTGATGTCAAGGGAAGAAGGAACACCTAGATGAAGGTCCTGCTTGTACAGTACATAGAGGAACTGACAAAAGTGAGACTCGGAAGTTAACTGAGTGATGAAACGGGAACCAAGTGATGCCACACTTCCCTTGAAGAAGTTCCTTAAATGTGTCTATTGATGTAAAATGATAGGTGTATGTTCTTTTTTGTGCAATTAGCCCCCACGCCTCAAATATCACACTGTTTGAAAAGTGGCCATTCACTTAGATTATATTTGGTTTTTTCCTCCAATGTGATAGAGGTTGCTTTGCTCTTGGTTCATTGCAACACTTCTTTCATATGCTTATGACAGCTTTTACAAGCAGAACATGTTGCGTCCAAGGGTTGTTAGGCTGTGTTGATGTCCTTCTGCTCTGGTTCATCCGAGTCTACTGTGCCCCAAATACAAGTGCAATCAATGACCAATTTCCATGAATTGGCACAACTGTGTCTGTCATTCAAGTGACTCCTCAGTGGCCGCTTGTAAGCACAATACACTAAATCAAGTTCCCAAATTCACGGACTTGAGATTATTGTAGAAACAAATTTTGACGACTTTGTAGTTGGGCTACAGAAATGTTTGCCTGGCTCTAAATCATCAATTCTGTGCTCTAAGCCAGGACTCTGAATTGATAACTCATTATAGAAACACTGCTCACTTCTTCTAGAACTATGAGATATGTAGGTCTCAAAGAATGCTCTTAAAAATCAGGCCTATCTTGAGCAGAAGACATTGTGTGATTTAATGAGAATGCAAATAAAAGAAACAGGAAAAGAAGATGAATGTATGCTCTGTTATTTTTAATTGTAAACTGTTTTCTGCTGCCCAAGTGATAACAGTATAAATTCCTTAGAAACTTTCTGTTGTTGTGGCTTTGGAATAATGGCAGATTACTTGGTAATACCAATTACCCTGGAAATCTGAACTCAAATAAAGAGTCCTTCCAGAACCTGTATAATTTGAGTTTTATTAGCTTTCTATTTCTTGGAGTAATTAATATTCTGAGCTTTAAACGCTTTCATGAAACGGGAACTTTTTGTTTTAAAAGCTTTTTCATCTAACATGAATTCAATCTAAATTAATACATCTCTTAACGTAAGACAATTAAAATCCTTTTCTGCTTTGACACTACTATGCTTTTGGGATTTGACTCTTTTTTTTTTTTTTTTAATTACAATGCAGAGCAAGACATACAGGGTAGTAAATTGTCTTGAGACTTCGAGTTGCATATATTTTGTCTGTACTACAGCATTTAAATGTGACAATAGAGCATTTAATGTATTGGATGTATCTTCTGAATGAGACAGAAGCGTGGGTCTGCTCTTAAAAATTTTAGTTGAGAAGTCATGTTTTTCTGTAGCTTGTAAAATATGTAAAAACCCACAAAATTGTTCTTCCTTGCTCTGAAATGTTTTTCAAATGAATGTATCCAGTCTTCTGAGTGTATGCGGATGGGCTGTTGTGGGGGTGGGGGAAAGGGAAGGGACGAGGAAGAATAAGAGAACTGTTGTGAAGAGATAAAGCATATTTTTCTGAAACTGTTTAACACAGCTAAATACATGCATTACATGCATATACCGATGGATAATTTTAATTCTGTAATTTAACAGGGAGCAGTTATCGACCACTAAACCTAAGTCCTAAGGTTATTTGCAGTATTTATGCACCCCTCTTCTGGAAAATGCACCTTTGTATAGGTTTGGGTTTTTTTTCCTGTGAAAATGAGCTTCTAAAACACCTGTCAGTAAACTATCATAAACCTCTTTTTGGTATAGAATCCGGGGTGTATTCCTAATAGCAAGGTTCCTGCTTTTCTTTCATGATCTCTGTGGAAATGGTAGAATGGTATACTGGAGACAGCTTTCTATCTGCAAAATTTTATCAGGAATGCTAATGCTGCTGCATTGGTAGGGTTAGGGTGATGGGATGTATCATAGCACTTACTTAAAATAAAGGTTCTGGAGTCAAACTCAGACGATTCCATTGCAGTTGTATTTGACAATGTCTGATAGTATGCTATGTTGTAGATCTACCCTGGGTAGCCCAGTGCGGTGACACAATCGATCCGGAGAAGCCAGTGGGAGCTCTGGGGAGAGTTCTCTTTTCTTTATGAAGGGCTGGGTGCCCTGGAATGGGTTTGGCCTGAAAGAGGGGCCTGCACTTTACCAAATAAGGCTGTCCTGGCATAGGAATTGTATTCCCCAGTTTAGTGTTCCCACTGAAACCTTCTAAACCACAGCATCTCACTCAGTCTCCCTTTCCCTGCCCCCTCCCCTGCATAGGGATGGAGAGGAGAATTAGGGGCACAAAAAGTAAAGGTTACAGGTTGAGATCAGAACAATTTACTGGAAACAGCAATGGAATAAGAAAGCAAACAGTAACAGCTACACTATCAATAACAAAGTGTGCAAAACAGGCAAATGATCGCTCACCATGCAGAACTGGCTACCCCAGTGCTTCCCTGCAATGATGAGGTGGTACAGAATAGCCTCTGGGTCCTGGCCATGCCCTTCTTGGCTACTGCAAAAATTAACCCCATCCTGGCCTGAACCTGACATAAATGACTTCTGAAGCACCTGTGACTTCTGCAGCCCAAGTCTCAGTTTTTGAAGGCAGAAGGAAGATTCAGTGGAAATGAAGTCCCAAGAGCTGCTACAAAATCTCTTCCTCATGTGGCTTGTGTATATCTTCCAAAGTCAGCGTCTGGCTTGCAGGTAGACATCTCTGCTTTCCAAATTGAATGAGGAGCAGATACGTAGAGCAGGGTTGGAAATAGGCAGTCTCCTAAAATCTCATCCAGTAGAGTTGGAACGTTTTGGTCAAAAGTCTTGCATTCTTAATGTTGCTGCTAAAAAGTAGGTGAAGAGTCTCTCAAACTCCTGTCCCTGCTTTGTTAACGGAGTCTTTTGCCTTCTGATAGGTCACTGCTAAACTACTTGCCAGATGAATGCTTCTGGGCTTGTACTAGCTGAAAAACTATGTGCTGTAATGGTAGAAGGCGTTGAAATTGTCTTTTACAGTCAATGCTCAGAGATGAAGTACAGCCCCTGCTCAGTTCTCCACATGCTTTTTAGTCATACTCAAGCTATTGTGCAGCATCTGCCTGTGCATGCTTTACTGTGTCTTTCAGCATCTGAATTACCCAACACCTTTCTTTTCGTATGTGACTGACTGTTCTGAACAAACTCCAACTTGAGATGACTCGCAATTTTCACTTAAAAACAGAACTTGGTTTTTAAAATTAGCTTGCAGCAAATAGACTTCACAAGTAGTTAGATTAAGTGAATAGCTGCCTGTAAAGGTGATGCTATGGTAGCATTAATGCATTGAAGGTTGAGGAGGCAAGGAGCTACATGTCACAGCACTGCTACCAAAATAATGCTGCGTGCTTTTGAAAAGACCATTGGTTGGTTCAAGACTTAACATGCAATACCAAAATTAAAGCTGCAACACAATTATTCTCTCTATAGTTTATTATATTTCACTGTTTTAAATTTGTCTTTGGGTTTTGAGAAAGCTTCCTGACTTCATGGGGATGTAGTGTACTTTGGGCTTAGGGAACTGAGGTACAAAAGAACAATGTTTGTTTGGGGTTCTGTACAGAATGTTTCTTGTAAATGGTGAACTCACGCAGCACTGCTGTCCCTTACAGAAGTGATAAGAGCACTGTGTCATGTACTGTGGAATTGCCAGTGCACTGATGTTCTCAACACAAGTTATAGAAGTCTTGATACGTAGAAAACAGACAAAATTTCTAAAGCTTTCTAATTGATTCATTTGGTTAACCTTGTGCTTGTACTCATTTTAATATTATTTAATTTAAATTCCCTTTCTTTATGATGCATATAGTTATTGTCTTGGTTTTTCTTTGTATGTGTTGAACAGTTAACTATATTAATCCAGAATGAGTGAGGACTTAAATTAAGACAAGATTTTTCAATTATGTGTGTTTTATTCTAAGATTATGCTGTTTATAGCTGTTCTTTCTTAAAGAGTCAATAAGATGTAAACAGTAATGTTTGCATGAAGTAAAAGAGGAAGCAAGTGTATTTTAGCTGCTAAGAAAAACTGCTTTGAAGGTAATAGCTCTTACTTTGTTTCCCTATAATGAAACTATTGATGTATTACAGATGATAAAAATGCTAACATTTGAGGATATACTCCAGATTAAATGGCTTGAAAGAGTAGGGATTCTGCATGCCAGAGAATGGAGTGTAAGTTGACTGGAGTAAGTTGTCTTACAGGTGGTCAGTTTTGACTGACTATGATTATCAATATGCAGATTTACTTAGAGTGTGCTTTTGTGCAGCAGGCAGCGGGGAAGAGATAGTAATGCAGGATTAAAAAAGGCAGCAAGGAGGAAGTAGGAAAGGAAGATGAAAAAATAAAGTTCAAATGGAAGTTATTTCCTCTCAGTTCATTTTGGCACTATACTGTTTAGGGCTGCTTTTGTCCTGCTTAAACAATACAGATCTGATTTACTATGGCTTGTATAAATTCAGGTGAATATATCAGCGATTGTAGGCTCATATCTCTATCCTGGTGACTTGTTTGGCCGGCATGAGTCATTTGGTTGTCTTGGGAGAGATTTCCCCTTGGTAATAAACGGTAAGTACAAGGTTAGTTGAGTACAAATGTGGTTTGTAATTGATTGCTAATCTGAAATTAAGCAAATATATTTGCCAGGAGTCAAAGATCAGGATTAAAATCTTCAAAAGTCTGTGCTATGAGGAATCTTACCTTCTGCTTGAGACTTTTTAGAAAGCTTTCATCATGAATGTTTTGGGTCACGTGTGCCCATGTGACTATTTGCCAGCATTGTAAACGACCTTGCAACCTCATGACCTCAACCATAGGTGGTTTTTTGTTCTTTATTTTTTTTCCCGTCTTGACAGAATTCAAAGGTTGTAGAAGACTGAGTTATAGTTTGATACGTTAAGTATTTGATGCTTTACAGCCCGGAAACCTCCACAAAATATTCTGTGGTACTGGATAGTTTGCACAAGAAACAACTGCATTTAAGACAGTTATTTATAGTTTCTGTATGGTCTAGTTGATATATGCTTGCTTTCTATAGCCTATTTTTTTCCTTAATTGCTGGCATCAAAACTGAATTGAGGTCTGTCATCTGTGGCTGAATATTAATAGATCTATTGTTTTTTTAAAAATTGTAATGGATATCATTCAGGAGGACTTTTCCATTTGATGGGCAAATATCTATCACTTTGTCATATTCCAGGTGTAAATTGTTCAAGAAGCATATGTGCACAGGATCAGGAAATCTATTTAAATCTATATCATGGAAAAGTCCGTTGACTCCTGACTCTTTAAGGCTGCTGTTCCACATTGTGATATAAAGTATAAGTTCCTAGCTAAGAGCTTCTATCTAAGGTTGCTTCTGTCACTGACAGAGGGGAGGGGAAAATGGGAAGCAAAACTGAATAACGCCCTTGGCAAGATGAAATTAAAATTGACTGCAGTTTCAGTTCCTAAGGCTCAGTAATCTGTACAAACCACTGGAAACAAATGTTCAGAACAGTTATCTTTGTGTGTTCACTACTGTATTGTCCAGAAGAATGCAGAACGACCGTAATGAATCAGACCAGAATTTCTGAAACCTTATTGTCTTAACAGTGGCTGCTAATAGAGGCCAAGAAAGGAACTGAGAGAAAACTGGAAGAGCGTGCTGGGGAGCAACCTCTTGACTGCAGCTTTCTGAACTAGAAGTGCTTATATATTTAGTGGCTCTGGGTAGATCCTTCCATGTATATGTCCAGGTGGCTATTTTTCTGTGCATTTATGTAAAGTTCATGTACTCGGACCTCAATGCATACTTCCTTCCTACACTGTTTTTGGTAGCTCCTGTTTGTTCTGAGCCTGTCACCTCTAGTGTCACCTAAAACTTGTTTCTCTTGTTAGAAGATGCTGAATAACCGTCTCTCATTTTAGGAATTTCCTTGAGCCTAAGTCAGTGATGCTTGGTGCACCACAGCTGTCTTGTTTTAAACTGAAGATGGCAATTATCAGAGAATGTTTGATACCAAGTCTTGGAGCACTGTTTGCAGTTCTATGTTTGAATAGAGCATGTGACCGTTTCAGGCTTAGCACAATGGGGTTTTTGTTGGGGGTTTGTCAAAATCTGAAAAATGTCAAGAAGTCAGACCTGACCTTTGTGGTTTCCGAAACCTGTCAGAGTGGCTTTTGGAGTCCACAGGAGCACCTGTTTCTTTTCTCAAGAGGCTTCAAATGTTTTGCTGCCCATTACTGCACCTACAAGTATCTGAACAGAACAGCTTGACCATATTCAAAATTGTATAGTAAATGAACAGACCACTGTATCACTAGAATGAGTTGTGCACTGACATAATGAAAATATGTTCTCTTCTTTGTCAATTTTATCAAGAATACACTTGCTTGAGTGCTCTTTCCTGTTCTGTGGCTTACCAAGGATTGTGTCTTTGTCCCTGAAACAAGAAGGAGAGAAAAAGGGTTCAGCAATGTGAATTTTAAGTGTAGACTGTAGTCCTTAAGTGAACGTGATAAAACAAGTAGAGCTGACTAATTCTACTTGTACTATTTCAAAAAGTAAGAAAAAATTGAGTCCTAATTGGCCCATCCCTACTTCTGTGTGCAAACTACTATAGAACAGAAGATGAAAATTTACTAGGGGCTTGATCTCTTAGGGGTCTGATGTGTCCTAATGGAATGCTCACAAGTTTACTTTTTTCCTGTTCTGGGGTGAGTTGACAGATTTGGCTGATGGTTCATAAATAGCTTAACTTTCTGCTCCATGTTTCCCTTAAGCTAATTTTTTTTTTTTTTTAGCAAATAATACAGACTTCCAAGCAGATACTTTACAGATTAGGTAAGGACGCAGTATATGCTTTCTCCCTTCTTCCAGCAATTCCCAGAGGATGGGACTTGAGCAGTTTTTGGCTCCTGGTTTTGTTTTTTCCAGCTCTGTGACTTTCCCTAGCAAATATCTAATACTGTGGTTTCAGAAGGTCAGTTCTGCAGAATTCAAGAGTTCATTCTTTATCCAAGTCCAGCCTCCTTGTACTTAATCCAGATTACATTTATACGCATGCATTCTGTGGATGAATTCTGCAAACACTGGGCAGCTGTAAAGAGCAAGAAAGCCACCTATTGTGAGAGTTTATTTTTAAAGAAAAACCTGTGCACGTGTTGTCTGTGATTTCATTCAAACACATGATTTGATATTATTATATTAAAGTCTTGAGTGACAGGTATGAAAATCCTAAGCCATTTAAGTAGATGGATGCATTAATAAATTTGCCAGAGAATATGTCTTAATTTGTCTTGGCTGGCTCTCCACCAGCTCAGTGACTAGAAACTTTTTCTCCCTCCTCTATTAAAAAACAGGAAATTCAGTAAGTTCCTGATGTATTTGTGCTGTAATGGGTGAGGGGGGGAAAGTTACCTTACTTTGCAGGAGTCTCTTCTAAATGAGACTTGCTTTTGTCAGATAAATTTCCTTGGTATCATATTCGAGTTGTACTGCTCACCTTGAAATAAAACAAAAATTGGTTATATAAGGAGACTCGTAAGACTTACATTATTGTATTAGAATAGAGCAAGACCAATTAACAGCTCTCAGAGGCTGCTTAGGACTTCGGAACTTAGTAATTTTTATTTCTTGTAAATCCTGTCTTTGGCTGCTAATCCAAGTTGAGAGTCTTGTGGAAAATACTCCAAAGTGCTTTTAACTCACAAGGCACAAGCATACAGGTTATATTAGCCATATAAATACAAACAGTTAGCCATGTGTTAGCTGGACTGCGTAAGCTGTGCCTGCTTTCATGTGGCAAATACAAAGATAAGACCTGCAATGAAAGAGTATCACCTAAAGTGGCTTTACTTCATGTGTGAGATAAGCTAAGGATATATATGTGTCTAACAAAAATTCAATAGAGCTGAACCACCTGGCTGTTACTGAGCTGCATCACGAGTAGTTGTGTGGTATTTAAATAATTGAGACTTCTTGCTGTCTCCTGTAACAATCTTCATCAGGACATCCAAATCAACAAGGAGCATGGGGACGTTTGAAGCTGCTTGTCACGTTTAATCAAAATGTTTGATTTGTGGTGACGGCAAGTTGTTTTTAAAGAAATTCTTAAACTCCACTCATTTGAAATCTTTGCAGGGACTTAGTAGGAAGAGACCAAGGAAAAGTACTCATTTAAAGAGAATTAACATGCTGATGTATTTTAAAACAAGATTTTTGTTGGAAAAATGCTATGTAGTGTTTGAATTTTCATTACAGTTTTGGTATATATAAAGTACATTCTTAATACAATTTTACATTTTTTTTTTTTTTAATCCCCAAAGTAGCAGGTATTTATTTTATCCACTTTATGTTGCTTTAATTCTGTAGTGGCTGGGACATCTCATGCTTACAGTGGCCTGTGTCTTGCAGTTACATCCACTGAAACAAAGCTGTAATTAAGGCATGCTTTTTTAATCCCCTGGGTCTTTTTTTTTCTGTAAAAGGTTAACAGATGCTATAAATTAAGCCTTATTTTGGTCCACTTAGTGTTAAAAATCCCATTTTAGAGTTACTTTTTGTAAACTTTTTGTGGGCTTCAGCAAAAAATTGTGTTGTTAACTGAAATTTGTTAATCCTTCTTTTGGAACAGTCTTCGGTTTTCCAACTCTGTCCAAATATTGTGCTGGTCCAATTTGATCTGTTATTTAACTAGGACAAAATGAGTCAATCCTCAGTAAAGGAGTAGATTGTCTGCCTGTTTAAATAGATCCCACACAGCTGATGTGTGGAATTGAGGCTTTTTTTTCCTTCTGGGGGACATCAATCTAACACATAATATTGGTCTGCATGGAAAATATTTGTAAAGTTAAGAGTTCTTATTTGTGATACTCAAATGTGTGTTGCTGTGGGTTAAACAGGTATATATGGATTTTTTAATGCATGAAGGTAAAATAAGGGCGGACTGTCTCCTGTGTGTTTCATCTGCCTTAACTCTCAATGGAATGCCTCTGCTACTTTAAAAATAAATGTAAAAGATCTGATCAGCAAAAACTTTGCCCTGTTTCTTTTTTGTAGATGTCATTCCAAAAGTCCACGCTTTTGCAAAAAAAAAAAGAGTCACCTTTAAATATTTAGTCATAAAATTAGTCATAAAATCTTGAAGTATTATTCTTATTCCAATGGATAATGCTGGCCAAGGATGCTCTTACTGTTTTTACTGGTCAAATGAAACCTCTGTTTTCTGGGAACCTTTAATCTGAAAATAATGCTTGATGGATCACTAGAGATAGGCGAGAAAAAAATGCATCTCTTGGATAAATGTGGTATCAGCTATGGACTTGGTGTATCCAGGACTCCTCTTGACTCTTTTAAATAATGGGATTTTTGCATTGAACAATCAATATTAGGACAGGTATTTGTGCTGTTAATGGGGCTCAGCAGGGCATGAGATGCTGCAAAAGCCTTTGTCCACCTTCATAGGAATGAAAGTAGGGCTAGTAGATTGTGGGATTCTGTAGGAACTGGTAAGGTGGTTGCTTCAATAACTGTAGTAGGACTAGCCTTTGTGTTTGTTAGCACACAGTATTATCCTTAAAAGCCTCCCTTCTAATTTGGGTCTCACACATAACCACATAACCTATGCCGAGTATTTAGAGGTTGCTCCTCTGTATTTTCATTGTTGCACCTTCAGGGACTGTTAGTGCTGGTCAGAAAGACTTGGTATTTAGCTAGATGAATATTCTTCATGGCAGTCCTTTCTATGTCTTTGTTGGTAAAGGGTGATAGGGTGGATGAGGTTTGAATGGATCTTTGGTGATCTTGAAGTCCAACCACCTTAGCTCAAAGGTGTGAAAATTGAAATAGGTGTCTGGCTGCTCAGGATCTTATCAAACTGGGTTTTCAGTGTCTCCAGGGATGGAGACTTCCCAGCCACTCTGGCACTTGAGGCACTTTTCTGCGCTCTGAGATCCAGGGCTCCTGGGGGCTGCTCTTGCTGGTAACAACAGAAGCAAAGGTGGCAGCGAGTACCTTGGCCTTTTCTGTATTTGCTCTCAGCAGATCCCCTGCTAATTCAGTCATGGAGCCCTAGTTTTCCTGTTGCTGATGATATTTTTGCAAAGGCCCATGAACCCTTTTAGAACACTACTGATCCTCCTTCTTGCTTTGATCCTTCTTACTGGGATCCTGTGATCTCCTTTGTCATGGTCATTGCAGCCCTGACCTCGATTGACATCACTGGCCAGTTTTTCCATGCTTGTAATTACGATGTTTAGCAGAGGGCCTACCTTTGGCTCCTCAGTCACCTTTTTCAGGAAGTGATAATCGATGCATTCCAAAAACCACTTGGGTTGCTTGTTCCCTCTTCTGTTGCCTTTCCAAGAGATCAGAGGGTAGCTCATGTTCCATGTGAGGACCGAGTGGCTGTAAATGTGAGGCTTCTTCAGCTGTATGAAGAGGGCTTCCTGTGTTTTGTCTTGCTTGGGTGATGAGTAGCAAACACCTGCCATAATGTCACCCATGTTGTTCTGCCCTCTCATCTGTGACCCATAAGCTCCCAGCTGTCTCATCGTCCACAGCAGGGCTGAGCTCCATGTGTCCCTGCTGCTCTCCCAAATAAAGGATGCCTTTCCTCCCTCATAATCCTTAAAGAGCCCATATCCAGACATGGCAGTAGTCTGGTCTCCAAAAATTAAATGCTTTATGCTTCCCTGGCCCTTCCCTGTTGTCCTTTCATCCTCCGAAGGCACTTCAGAGTGCTTCGGAGTGTTCTAGTAAGCTTTGTGCAGACTTGTGTCTTCCTAGGGTGGTGAGAGGCCATTACCACAGCTGATTTCACCTGTCCTGGTCTGTTATTTAATGGCCGTGCAAGTGAGGAGAGGGGAGCACAGAAGTCTCTGGTTGCTTATATTATTATTATGTATTAAAATGTTTCTTAAAATGAAATTGCTGAACAGCATGTTCAATTTTATTCCTTTTGCCATTCATGTCTGAATAGTCGTTTCCTCACAACCCAGTCTGTGCGTTGAAAGCTCTTGGTCACTCCTTAAAGCCTTGTTTAAGTTTGGGCTTTCCCCACTCCCCTTGCTTTGGAGGGTTATAGTGAGCTCTTGCTATGATCATAGCTGGTTCTTCTCCCTTTAGGCTTCTTAAAATATACTGTATATAGTCTGTATATGCTCTACTGCAGTCTGGATTTCAGAACAAAATATTTGTATTTGTGTTACAAAAGGCAATTCTTCCGTCCCATCTTCTCCTTGCTTGTCATTCATGGACAAGCCCATACTTGGATATCAGTACTTCAAAACTAGTTTTAAACTGGCACAGTAAAACTTGATGGGATATCTCCCATGACTGAACATTTCACCAAGACAATGTTTATTTTTTCCTCAGATAAGTATTTAATTTTGTCTCTGGTTGAAATCCATGGGCACAATTTGGATAAGCTAACAGCATGCTCTTTTAACTTCCAGTAGTTTTGTGTCTTAATGATATATTGGTCTTTTGTGTCAGAATAAGCTGTTCCAAGGGATAGTTGTTTTTAAGTGGTTTCTCAAAATTGAAGAGAAATCAGAAATTAATTTCAGAAGCCACTCTGCATCTCCTGTGTTGAAGTCCTACTGCTGGTGACCTCTCTGTGTCTGAGACTGGGCAGAATGTAGGGCTGGGAGTCCATCTTAGGCTCCATGCTGAGGCAGCGGGCTCATTGTCTTGCAGTTGCCATGGTGGGGGAGGACTGAAAGGTTTCCCATCCGCCTTTATTTCAGTGACCTTTTCCAAGCTGGGAATAGCAGTTGATCAGGAAAAACCTAAACAGTCATTTCTCTTCAGTCCATACAGTTTCCTCTCGAGTTTTGTAAGCCGAAAAATAAATTGAAATTGAGGAGGTAACATTTTCTGTTTTCAGAATGCCATTTCTGCAAATCTTTGACTTACTGAGCTTCCCATGCAGTACATAGTTGGAATTTATTAAACTGCTGTATGTGAAGACTCCTGTGTTTAATGCATCCAGCAGTGTGCGTAAGTGAGGTACAAAAAAACTTCAAAGTAATGTCAGCATGTGAAATGTTAACAAATAAAAGCATGATACAAATACTCGCAGAGACTTAATTTTCATCATCTGCTTAATGCAGAGACTGTAGTATTCACAAACTGTGTTTGCTTACTCTTTCAGGCTGAAGGTTTTGAAGCAGATGTTGGAAGATGTTAGCTGTGGATACTGGGGTTGTGGAGGAGTGGTTATCAGAGTTCAAGGTAATACACTCTCAGGTATTTAGCCAGAATTGTTTGAATCATTGCTAGTGAAGTATGCAGGAGTGCTTGCATCCTGTAGAAAATGAAAAACAGTAACCTTGGGTTTTGCTGAGATCATGTGATAAATACAAATGGCTGCTTGAAAGGATTTTTTTTCCTTGCTTCTTTGGGGTGATATACTTCTGACAGAGAGCAGTGAAACTGTATATCATAGGTGAATGCTTTTATTGGTTTTAGTACCAGACTTGACTGTAGGTTTTGCTCCTGGTCCGCTTAGATACACCAGAAATATGTTTTCCTGTTTATAGAGCGGAGTCCTTTGAAGGACTGGAGTTAAGAAGTACTGTAAGACTTATGTACGTTTAAATGTACATCTTCTACAGAGTTGTTAAAAAGATTAAATTTTACCTTCTTAAGTACTGGCAGAAAACATGTTCCGTGTTACAGAAGAGCTGGAATTTGCATCAACTGGAATTTGTGTTTTTCCAGAGTAATACTGCATCTGGTAATAATGTTCACTACCTGTGTACGGTTGGTCTTGAGAACTCCTTGAAGTATGGACCTGAAAACCGTAAAAGTTTCACAGGACTGACATCTCACAGTGAAATTTCAGTGGGGGTTGCATTTTTGTAACTTGTTTTTTATCAATTTCCCATCCGCTGTCATTACATTCTGTACGAAACTGCAGAATGATAGGATGCAGTGTGTCTTCTGGCAATGGTCTGAAAACGTGAGGATTTCTTTGTGAAACAAGGTTTAGTTTATAGTAAACTCTGATAAATAGTAACTGGTGATGGAAAATAGTTGTTGAAACAGCCGTCACATTTTAATGACAGAAATAGCTTTTAATGTGTTTATTTCAGACGCTGCCAGAAGCATCCATATCCAGCTATGCTACCAGCTTGAAAGACAAGACTGCTTTGATTTCATCGCTTTACAAAGTAATTCAGGAGCCACAGAGTGAGGTGAGTATTTTGGATCTCTCACCCAAAATGTCTGACGTAACACTAGCAGAATGAAGCTAAGACCTTGCATGCCAGTTAACTGATGAAGAATCGCCTTCAAAAAGTTTGTTCTTAGCAATGGCATACTGTCATGGAAAAAAAAATTGTAAGTTTTGTAACCTGCTGATTGTAGGTAATCTATAGGTCACATTCATGGGCTTCAGGACTTGGATATAGAATTGAGAAATACATTAAGGAATTGAAAAGATGTTTGGGTCTGACAGAATACTTTCTGTAATTTTTTGAATGTAATTCTGTAATTTTTTGAATGAACACCTGGATCTCCAGGTGTCAGAAGCCTGTCTATTACAGTGCAAGAGAACAAAGTTAGATAGGTTAGCCATCCTTTTTAAATTGCTCCTTAGATTTTAGGTTTTTTGTTGTTTGAAATACATATGATATAAAGACATGGATTTATACAGTGGATATACCCTTACTGAAATGATGGCAAAATATGAAAAAACTGTGGGGAAAGGGGGCAGGTTTTCTGGGTACCTGTACTGAGAAGGTTCCGTATCCCATGACTGCCCTTTAAAGTGTCCAGGTGTGTTCAGAACATCCTGAGCTGGGTTTAGTTGTGTGTTGTTAACTGCTTTCTACCATCCAGAAAACCTTTGGTGCATATTTTAAAATTGCACCAAATCCTTGATTCCTCTTCTGAAAAGACCCAAGGCATCTTTCCAAAGTTTGAGATTATGCCAGTACTAAAGGTCAGAGGATAAAATGCTTTCAGTAGATATGCTTTTAGAGAGAATGCTGATAGTGAAACTCCCAGGTTGTCCAGCAAAGAACCAATGTAATTTTATTTTGCTGCTCAGAAAGGCATTCTGAGTCATTCCAGCTACTGAGTCGGCAAGCCTATCTGGTCTGCAGAATGTTTATAAAAATGTAAATTAATCAGATGAGTCTCCTTGTTGATAGCCTAATTAATACTTTCGTATGTTCTTTGATTTCTTACTAGTTCTGGCTATCACTAGGTTTCTCAGGGGCCTTAGTAGCAGGGTTCTGCTGCTAATTCTGCTTGAAAAGGTTGTTGGGGTAATTCTGGGGGCAAGGTATTGAAGATTTCCCTGTTAGTGAGACTTTTAATTGAAATGAAAAGCCAATGCTGACACTGAGTGTTGTGCTGCCTTGGGAAAAAGTCCTAAAATCTTTTTTGGACAGTTCCCCAAGTAGCTGTTGTTTTGTGGAAGAGGCTACTTGGAGCTTTCCACATTGTGAAAACAACTGCAAACTAGCAGTTAAAAAGAAGAGTAATATCTTTTAACTGCTCCTTGAGATCTGTTCGCTGCATTGTGCAATGTCAGCTTGCTGTACCGTGTGGGGTATGCGCTGTCCTCTCTTATCTCATGGGTGTAATGCAAAGGGGAAGGATTAATGCCTGAACGATACAAATACTGCTGGGTTTAAAAAGGGACAAACAACCCCATTTGTACACCTTTGAATATACGTACTTATAATAATTATCAGTACTGTAAAGTCGTGACTAATCTTGTTTTGCGGGATGGATGTGTTCTTTTTTTTAAGCATTTGGAAAGTAATCGTGTATTTGCATCTGCAACTGCATTTTCCTTCTGGTTCATGTTTGCTTTTCACATGGGTTGTTTTGGTTTGCTTTTCCAAAAAATTAATTACGCATTTGTAAGATAAATGAACTACTTGTTTAACATCCACTTCATAGCAGCTGTGTTAGTAAAGACTTTGTTAGTTACTTCTGAGGTTCCTGGGCCAGTCCTGGTAGTTCAATGAAAGGAGAGTCTTCAGAAGATGTGAAGATTTAAAAGACTTACAATTGGCTAAAGACTACCAACAGTAAAAAAAAAATTAAATAAATATGTGTCAGGGTTTTTTTCAAAGACTGAAGATTTTTTGCTGTTTACACTGTTTTGCTGTTAAAACACTCTTGCTGTCTTTTTAGATAGGAGCCATGCAGGCATTTGCATTAGGAAATAGCAAGTGTTTGGAGTATCTAACACACTTGGGTGCAGCTTAAAAGGAAGAGGGATGAATGCTTGGACATTCTTCTGTTCCAGCATTAAAAAATGTCTCAGTCTAGATGCCTTTTAGAACCGTTTAGTTCAAAATGGTATCTTGAAACAGCAACAGTCGTTAGTGCGTTTTGATATTAGGTTGTAGCATGTGGTGGCATTTTGAGGAAGAAAATCTGGTTTTGTACTGATTACACATTTAAATGTGCTGATACAAAGCTGTCTCAAGTGAGATAACGATGTAAACATGGATACCTGTCACAGCTATTTATGTGCCTGTTAAAGTTCAAGCACATCATTCAGAACTGATACTTCATTATGGGAATGATGCAAATTGTGTGAAAAATGTAAGCTGAAGATGGAACGCAGTTCTGCTGGTAAAGTTTTCTAGAAGGGTCTTTGCTGTACTGCTCTTAAAACTGGTGACTAGTTTAGCTCAGCGTGGCTTTTTTGCCTTTACTGTAGATTTTTCAGAGATGTTTTTTTTTTCCAAAGTAAAGCAATGTCTCTCGGAAGCTAAAAGTTCCTCTTTTTTAGAATGGATCAGATTGTGCCAGATTACTTCTTAAAAAAGAGCTCAAATCTGCTAAGATCTTCTGGTTTCAGAAGTAACTTTCTTTTAGTTTCAGAAGTAACTCAGGAGGTAAGAAATGTTGACTTGAGGTTTTTTTGTGTTCAGGAGGAAAAGCTTAGCAAAGCAAGCAGGTATTTTTCTAGCATGGTATCCTGGTGATTTTGCCTCCTTTGCTTCAGTAAAGGGATGACTATAGAATTGGTTTTCTTATTTTTCTGAAAACTTACTCTACTAAAAGTGAAGTTGTGACCTATACAAATAGCAGAACTGAATTTAGTATTTCAGCTGGCTTTGAAAGTGCCTGCTGTTACTGAAAATATTTTCTAATTGGAGAAATTAGGAAATGTCCTAATTTCCATAAATTGACACATGGTGGTTAACACAGTGTTTCATCCTTATAGCAGAGGTAGGTGGTAGCCCAAGAAGGCTCATTATATCCAAAACACAGTGCAGGCTGATGGCTTCATTGTTTTAAAATCTTTTTTTAACTTGATGTAGCTCAGTGTATTACTTCCAGTTCAGTGTTTTACATCAATTTGTATCAGCTTAACAAATTTGACTCTAAAATTACTCTTGAGGCTTCTGATTTCTGTCTCAAATGTATAGATACATTGAAGCTTCTAGAAGATTTTAATGAGAGTGGGAAAATAAACTAATTCTATTGTGTACTAAGTTTTTGTAATACTTGGATTTAAGTGTCACACAGCTTTTCTCACTAGATGGGTAAAGCTTCTAGCTTCATTTTGTGTATGATGTTGGAGATGTAGAATAACAAGACTTTTTTTTCAGGTACTTTTCCTGTATATTAGAGAAATTGAGAGCATGGTATGAGGTATGGGGTAACTATCATCTATTTATGCCTTTGAGGCTGAAGGAAGTAAGCCAAAAATGAGGCAAAGCAGCCACTGGAATTTTTTATTCATGTAGGAGGAATGGCTCTACTTTTATCATCCAAAAGTACGTTATGGGCGGAAAAGTGTGTAAGGTGACTCAAGCAGTTATTGTATCAGTCACTCCCTAATAACTAAAATGTCCTTTTTATCAGTTTACAGTTTTGGCTAAAGGAGTGATCCAGACAAAGTTGCAGATTTTTGTAATGTTTTATTCATTCACAATTGTAACTTGTATTTCAGCTTCTGGAGCCAGTTTGCCATCAGCTCTTTGAGTTCTATCGCAGTGGTGAGGAACAATTGCTACGGTTTACGCTGCAGTTTCTGCCAGAATTGATGTGGTGCTATCTTGCTGTCTCAGCCAGCAGAGATTTGCAGAGCAGTGGATGCATAGAGGCTCTTCTCCTAGGAGTTTATAACTTGGTTTGTATTTCAAGATTTTGTTTCAGAATTGAAATGAAGTGATTGTTTCAGTCTCTGCTCTTCAAACTGGTGTCCATCAGAAATCTACAACGTGAACTTCCATTCTTTGGTCAATATTTTCTCTGCTCTTTCTGTGGTTCTTATTACTTATTTCTTGGTATGGTGATTAAACTCACATTCTGCTTGAGATCTTTTCGAGGCACTGCTTTTGAAATTGTTGCCCGTATTTTCTGGGGTATTTTGACTATCTAGACTAAAACCACAAAAAAAATTACTTTCAACTAATACTTGACTGCTGAACAGATTGCTTAGCTTTGAGAAATTAAAGGTCTCCATTTTGAAATAACCTTGACATTTAAAAAATATTTTATATGAAAATATCCTGTTCATTGCTAAATCTATGCTTTGATGAACAGAATTAATAAGGAACCCTTAAAAGCACCATATTTTAGTATTTTATTGCTATTTTAAGATACTTAGTGTTTTCTTATGTGTATTGGGATTCTTGTCAGTGTAGTTTCTTCTGGTTGTTTTAGGAAGACTTTTTGTGAAGTGAAATAGTGATGAACTTCAAGTCTTCTCATTCTGAAAATCTGGAGGAGGCAGCTGCTATCAGTCTTCTAGAAATAATCACAGGTGTCTTCACCAAGCAAGTGAAAAGGTTTTTTTCACCCAGGAGTCTAATTTAAAAGACCCGATGTTCCACTCCTCTTGAGGCAGAGTACAGGCTTCCTGCCATTTTCTGTATGCTTAGCTCTCTCTGACAAGAAGAACATTCCTGAAAAGCTTTTGGTCTTATCTTAGGCCTTAAAGCAATTCATTCCTTTATAATCCATGATGAAGTCATCTAAAATGGTTCATGGATGTGGCTGTAATCACTTGTTTTTCTCCCAGAAGAGATTACATTTACAGTTAAGCTTGGAACCAGTCTGGTAACATCCTCTCTTAGCTGTGAACAGCTTCTTTCTCAATTAGTAACTTGGCTTTCCATCTCCAGCTGCCTGGGGTCATAAGAATTTCACAGCAAGCTTCTCTAGGAAGCTGTAGATCAGCGTGACTTTTGGGAACCTTTTTCCCCGTTTTGCTTTAAGACATAATGAATGCTTATGGTAAAACAGTGCCACGGTACTCACGCTGACTTCTTTGCTGCTGTTAATGTCATATAAAATTTATAACTGAAACAATCATGATGGTATTGTTCTTTAGTATACAGGTTGAAAAGGTAGTAGGTGACCTGCTTAGATACTTATTTTCTCTTTAATCAACTACTTTATGTTTTCAAAAACAAGAGGAAAGACAAAGCCTAATCTAAATAGTAATTCCTGTGTAAATATATACGGTGGACTCTTGGAAACTCAACATGTTCAGTAGTAGTCCCGCAGTTTCTTACAGAAGGAAAATGAAAAATATTGCTCAGAATAATTTTAAATTGGCTGCATTGTGAGGGGCGTGGAATTATTGTGGCTGAACCTTGAGATCATGAACTGGTTTCTTCTGCCTTCAGCTTAGGGACGTAGAGTGGTAGTGCACGCAGTTGAAATTTTTTGTTTTCCTAGCTGTAGTTATCAGCTAGGGGTTTTTTTAATTACTTCAGATCTTGAAATGCACTCCTGAAACTTAATTAGAAATCTGATTAGAATGAAGAATACAAATACTAATACTTTTAGAATTCAAAAGTTTGGATATAGCCAGTTACTTTCCCTTTCTCCTATATATTGAGGAACACGTTTTCCCCATTGATTCAGGAGCAATATTAAAAACTAAATTATCAGTGGTTTATGCAGAGTGTGGAGGAGCTTTGCAACTTTCCAGAATGAACAGGTGTGTATGCCTTTCTGATCCTTTTTGGTCTTCCTTTACCACTTCATATTTTATTTTAAGACAGGAGATGTAATAATTACTATGTGAAGTTTGATGTTCAGCCTTCCAAGGCATGGGTGTTAGGAGACACTGAAACTTCTTCCTAATTGATATATGAAATCAGCTGCTGAAATTTAGAGAAGAGAAAAGTAAAATCTTGTGGGGAGTGTTTGTTATTGGTCAAGTCTGCTTTGGATCTTTGGAAGTTTTTGATTTTAAATACTCCAGTGCTCTTCTATGGTACAAAACCACGTCTTGTTTTGCCTTACCCATTAGTCTTCTGTTAATTTACAGGAGCAAGAAGTCTGCCAGCTACTGCTATGGTGGTATCTTTCAGGAAAAGTAGCTTCTCTAAAGCTTTGCATCCATGCTTCTTTTAATTCCATAGAGAGAGTTATCAGACTTGGCCTTTTGCAAATGTTGTAGTCTACTGCTGTCAAACTGTATGAGGCTGCAGTCATGCCAGAGCTGTAATATTTCCAAAACAAATTACTCGTAGAGTGATTGCTTGCTGGTTAGTAGTTTTCAGAACAGAATTATTGATGGTTAACCTTCACAATTAGCACAGAATTACTGATGGTTAACCTTCACAATTAGCAAATAGTGTATAATTAAAAAAAGATAATGCTGTTTAAACATGATGTTTCCTGTTAGTGTTTTTAAGGTGGATAATGTATGCAAATGGATGTGCCCTTAACTAAGTTATTTGAAGAGTTTTCATAAACAAACAAAATGAGCTGTGATAGAAAGCAAATAGAGAGGTAATTTCTAGCTTGCAGCTCAGATTGTTATAGTATCCCTGTCGGTCCCTATAATAGCATTTAACATGTTTGGATGTCTGTTTTCTGTAGTACAGTGTAACCATTGGTATCTCCTGTCTTTTTCAGGAGATAGTTGACAAAGAGGGACATAGCAAAGTGCTGAGTTTCACAATTCCATCTTTGTCCAAACCTTCTGTCTATCATGAAGTAAGTAACATCTACAAAGTGAAGTTCCTGATTGAGAGGGGCAGTATGCTTTGGGGGCCTGTTTGTTAAGAATTAAAGTGAAAAGTAGTATTAACATGTTGCGTGACGACATAGGAACATACTTCTCAGATTTCTGAGTACTGCTGACTGCTCTCTGAGGCCTTTTCAAGATTGAATAGTCATAATTCCATAATAGCCATGCAGCAACTATGTCTTTTTTTCTTTCCTGAAGCCATATACCTTATCTGGTGTAAAATGACTTCTCAAATCTGACAGCTAAATGGTCGGATAACCTTAAACCTATTGAAAATTTATGTATAAATATGGTGATGCTTCTTGTTGTCTATTTTCACTTGCATTATAGCAAGATTTGTGGTGCTCTGAATGACCCTTTTTTCCTTTAGCCTTCCAGCATTGGCTCCATGGCTCTCACTGAAGGAGCTTTGTCGCAGCATGGTTTGTCCAGGGTTGTGTACAGTGGACCTCATCCTCAGAGGGAGATGCTGACAGCCCAGAACAGGTGAAATCATATCCTGGGATTTTGCTTGAGAGTCCATAATGGATCTGAGCTTCTAATTTTTAGTATAGTGGCAGGCTGAAGGAAGATACGTGTATGTTGTGTTTTGTCATGTGCTTTTTTGTCTTTATACGTGTAAATGCAGATGCAGAAAGATCAGCAGGGCATGTTACTACATGTAGAGGAAAAGCTTACTCAGTTGTTGATTTTATTGAAATGCAATGCCAGATCTGTTCAAATAACTCTTAAAAATTTCCATGTAAACTTGTTTTCTTTTAAAGAATAAAAATGGTAATGGAATTCCATTGTTTCTTTCCATTCCCAGGTTTGAAGTGCTGACTTTCCTTCTGCTCTGTTACAATGCTGCCTTAAGCTACATGCCTGCAATGTCTCTTCAGTCATTGTGTCAAATTTGTTCAAGGTAATTTCTGTAGGTTGTTTACACTTAAAGTGGCATTTCCAGCTTGAAAGGCAATCAGTTTGGACTTCTTTATAAAAACAACCTTCAAGTTCCCAAAGGCTGCTTTTAAATTTGACTTCTTTTCGTAAGTGTTTACGGCTGTATTATTTGCTTTTGAAGTATCTCTTATATAACTTTGGGTTGAGATCTCAAAATGGGGAAACAATAACCTGGCTTTACATGCAGGTTAAGCTTCTCCCTTAAGAGGAGAAGTCAAAGGGACTTGTTTGTTTTTAATAACAGGAGTTGTAGTTGTGTTAACTAAGGAAAACCAGAAATGTGTGTTAAGTGTGGTATATTTTGCATTGCAAGTTTGCTAAATAAATTTGGGTGCTGTGCAGGTTGAAACTTTATTGTAATTATAGTAGGTGTTGGAACTAGAAATAACGTCCCTTTTTATGAATGCATTGATCATTTTCAAAATCAGCTATTGCTTCAAAAAACCAAAATAACAATGCCAACCCTCCCTGACCTCAAAACAAACAAAAAAAAAGACCTTTTTTTAAAATTCCAGGCCAGCTTTAATTACACTGTCTATTTTTTGATCAATTTATTTTTCAAAAAATTAAAAACTGGTAGTAAACATGTTTGGATTTTCAAAAGTGGACTGTAGGTTAAGGGAAAAATTAGAATGCTCTCCTTAACCCAGGAAACCCAAGAGACCTAGAAGTCAACAGCAGCAACGTTTTTCTCAGTGTAGTTCCTAGGCTTCTCTCACAACTAAATCATGATAATGGGTGCCTGTAAGATTTCCTTCTCTTCCAAGGAGGCAAGAGACTTTGGAGTGCTTGGCAATATTTGCAGGAGTCTTTACAATATCTTCGTTAGATAAACTGCTCTAAAATATGAGGTAAAAAATACTTAGAAGCTGAGGATTGTGGAAAGGACACTGATGTTGCTTATTCTGCTTGATTAGGTTTTGATTGTATTTGGAATAAATAATTTTCAAAGCATCCAAAAAACTACAAGTGAGTTACCAGTAGATGCAAGCAAGTCTTTCTGCTTCAAAATGTTGAATGCTTGGATACTGAATTATTTAAGGCTATACAATTTAACTTCTTTCATAGTTCTTCATTCCTGGCTGGTTTTGTCATTCATGTTTCTCTGCTTACTGAAAATCTTACCCTGACAGCATCTTAGAATAGACAGCCTGTTAGAATATGGGGAATATGTGACAGAAGCCCAGAGTATCTTTCAGTGTCTTGTTTGGATGTGGTGGAATTTATATTCTGCTATTTAGAGATATAGAATAACTCTGTTAATTGGTTTGAGCAATGTAGAATTTAGGGATTTTTCTTTAAGATCTACAATGAATGTGCTTTCTTCTAGTAAGTCTAATTCAATTTTTATCACCTTACTAATTTACAAACACGGATTGTCAATGTGAAAATTACAGCACAAAGTATTTTGTGCTGATCTCAAGTAGTAAATCCAGATTTTTTGCACTGGGGCAGTTACTAAGTCTCTCTTCATAAGAATGTTATCTTACTTGTATGTCATTCTTTTATTTTTAGAAGAAACAGCTCAGGGCTTCTAAAAACTAATCAACACTGGTGAGGTGTTGAAAGTACATAAACCACAAAGGTGGTTCCACATTATTTACTAATGACAAATGTATGATTTCTTTAGAATTTGTGTCTGTGGATATCCTCGCCAACAAGTGAGAAAGTACAAGGGAGTCAACAGTAGGATTCCAGTTTCATCTGAATTCATGGTGCAAATGCTAACAGGGATCTATTATGCCTTGTAAGTTGGGGTTTTTTTTCTAATATGCATACAAAATAGAGAAATGCCAGCCTAATTTGTGTACTTGTTCAGATACACTACCTTGGGGGCATTTCATTTTCTAGTGGGCAGATGTTGTGTCTTAGCAATAAGGTGCTTGGGAAGAGACAGTTCTCCAGGTAGTTGGATGAAGTTACCTGTGTCATACTGGGGAGAGGTGGCTAGAGCAGCACTTGATAGGTGTAACTGCTGATGGGAAGAAAATACTTTAAAAAGCCTTTTCCAGCCATTGTCTGCTGTCCACATTTTTGCAT
This sequence comes from Gymnorhina tibicen, assembly GCA_013399875.1. NCBI lineage: Eukaryota > Metazoa > Chordata > Aves > Passeriformes > Artamidae > Gymnorhina > Gymnorhina tibicen. Next base: position 829,549 of record VXAZ01001846.1, on the reverse strand, counting down.
GGTTAGTTTTGACATCAGTCTAGTTAAAGAAAAGATGTTACGTTTTTTTTCTCTGAAATGCTGATGTCATCTACCTTTTGATATACTTGTTAATGTATGAAGCTTACTTAGTAACTGAAATAGTTGGAGTCTAGTAATACAGCAGTACTTAAAAGGTGGAGTAATATTAAAAAATCCTGTTTGAATTTCAGAATATTTAGTGACTAGCTGTTCATTAGCTAATAGTACAATTTTTTAACTGCTTGGGATGGCCAGCGAAAATAAAACTTAAAAGTTTGAAGATGCTACTTCAAAGTTCTCTAAATAGCAGGTTTACTGCCAACAAACACAAGTGGTTCCAATCTTCTAAACTGAACACTCAAGGAACACCAGAGCTGTGAAGGTTATGTGACCAAGAAGGTTCATCTGTTGACATAGGTGATTATTAATACATTTAATTTTACCTTTGCAGTTACAATGGAGAATGGGATCTGGCTCGTAAAGCTATGGATGACGTTTTGTATAGAGCACAGCTTGAACTGTATCCAGAACCTCTGCTGGTAGGTGTTTTATTGCAGCAGTTTGTTGAGTAGAATTTTCAGCTTGGGAAACCCTTCCTGTGAACACGCGTGATACAAGATGATACCAGGAACCTAAATCTGTGTGTGTGCTTGTGCAAACAGCCCGATCTGTCAGTGCACACACCACACAGGGCTTTTCACTGTACTTAGTTTTGGTGCCATGTTTCCCAGTGACCAAGCTGTTTCCAGTAGAACACTTCTGAGTCTTCAGAACTAAGATAGTAGTGCAGCAGAACTCTGAAGGAATAGCCACATCTGGAAATTGGAAGCTTTGTTTTAAGAAAGTGGCAAGTATTAGTTCTGAGAGCTAATTGCAGCCTGCATTGTTTTATAGGCCACGCAAAAGCATGGCGTGCTTTTTAAAAAATATAAATTCTATAAATTAGAATTGTACACAGTGTTCTTCTTGAAATAGTAAGAATCTCCAACAGAGTTCTTCTAAAATTTGGACTTTCATGGTAAGAACTTAAGTACATCTTTTCTGTTCTAGGTTGCTAATGCAATAAAAGCTTCACTGCCTCAGGGTGCCATGAAATCTAGTAAAGAAGGTACAAGATGCATTCAGGTTGAAATTACACCTACTTCATCCAGAATATCAAGAAATGCTGTGACTAGCATGTCTATAAGAGGACATAGATGGAAAAGGCATGGTAAGAAACACATTCTGCAGTGAATTCTCAGTTTTTTCCATATTTTTAAAATAATATTGAGAATTTTATTATTTCACACATTTATTGCTTATAGGCAAGCAGCAATTTGGAGGTTTTTATTTTCTTGACTGGTGAATGGGAATCTCAATACAATTCAGATAAAGTATATTCTTTATTTCCTTAACCATGTATAAAAAAGAACACAGCACAACACAAAACCTTTTCGTTAAAGGGAGACATACACAATTATTGCTCCCTTAGAAAACAATGTTCCTGCTTTCTTCAGAAAAGTAGTTTCCAGTACCTGAAGCAAAGTAAATATTTAAAAACTTTACCACAGAACCTCGTCTGTCTTAAGGTACTTAAATAAAAATTGGCTTTAAGGGTAGAGGGATAAATCACTATGTTTTGGTGTTGTAGTTTAAGCCCACACAACAAAGCTGCATACAGCCACTTACTCCCTACAGTGGGATGGGGCAGAGAACTGGAAGAGTAAATCTTGTTGAAAATAGTGAGAAATCTATGTTGAAATAAAGCCAGTTCATAAGATGAAGCAAAAGCTGTGCGTGCAAGCAAAGCAAAACGGGGAATTCGTTCACCACTTCCCATGGGCAGGCAGGAGTTCAGCCATGCCCAGGGAAGCAGAGCTCCATCACACCGAACAGTTACTTGGGAGGACAAACACCAGATATCCCGTCTTCCTTCTTCCTATCACAGCTTTATACACTGAGTATGATGACACATGGGTCTGGGATACCTTTTGGGTCAGCTAGGGGCAGCTATCCCAGCTGTGTCCCTTCCCAGCTTTTTGTGCACCCCCAGCCTGCTTGCCGGTGGGATGGGGTGTGGAGCAGAAAAGGCCTTGGATCTGTGCAAGCACTGCTCAGCAGTAACAAAAATACCCCTGCCTCAGCAAAATATCAACACCATTTCCATCCCAGATCCAAAACACAGCCTCATACCAGCTACCGTGAAGAAAATTGTCTCCATTCCAGCCAAAACCTATGTATTTGGGCAAACTAGTATAAGGGCTTCCACAAAGCAGAACATAAGTCTGGGCTGAAAAGTACTAAGAAATGGTGCTGAATGTACTGCAGAAGTAGCAGTACCAGCAAGAGATTCTGTGAGTCTAAATGTTGTATTTCACCACCTTTGCCATCTTCAGATGAGGGAAGAGCCGCTGGGCCAGCGATCAGAATTGGCAGTGGCTTGTTCTGTTGGGATTGTAATCCTAGTAGCAGGCTAAGAGCATGTAGATAAGAGTGCTTTTCTGATAGGTTCACTGGAGATTTTGTAGTACCATTAAGATTTCTGTATGATGTGTACTACATGAGCTTTTGTGGTATACGGACAGTTCCGTTAGAAAAAATTTGCCGAGTTACTTGTGATAAATTGGCCGCGAGGTAATTCAGGTAAGTGTTGAGGAACACTTGGTAGTAGTACCAATAGTAAGCTGCCACAGGGGGTGAAGGACAGAGAAGAAAGGTAAAATACCCAAATTTCATTTCAGTTGATTAAAAACTGCTTAAAACTGTCAGACAAACCTGAGGAGCAAAACATTAGCAGGTCATTACTGACACCTCAAGGCTGCTAAGGACCATTTTATTTTTCTTTCTTCAGCCTTAAAGTTATTAAGCGTAGAGTATTGACCAGATGCAAGAAAACTGTATGATATCTTAGCTTTTAAATGGACAAATGCCCTCTGAAGCTTGGCAACTTTGTTAGCTATTATTTTTGAGTGGTTTTGATGCTTGTTCAAATGAGATGGAGGGTAACACAGATCAGGGATACTGAGTGCTAGCTCATCCAGAGAAATTGAAAGTATGTTAAAATAAACATTCCCTTTGTCTTTGTGTTTACAGGAGACCAAAATGTTACAAAATGAGTATTGGAGACATCCTTATAAGAATGCAAAATTTTCAGCAAATACAGAAATAGAGAAGTTTTTACAGTTACTGCCTCCTTGCAGGGAGTGTGGCTTGGTGAAGTTCAAGGAAAAAAGTGTGGGACAAGTGTGCCCTGCAGCAGATAACAGTAAGGTGAAAGGGAAATTAGAATACCAGTTGAACTCAGAAGTGGGGTGGAATGCTGTGTTTTATGAGAGTCTTATAAAGTAGGACAAGTTGAGAGAAACAGCAAAAATCTAGGTAGTGTGATCCAAGCAAAGAGTAGTCAATTTTCAGGGATGAGGATTCAAAGTTTAAGGACTTTTTCAAAACAACTCATGTCAATATTTTGTTTGGGTTTCTGTGAAAATGTTGGGTTTGTCTCAACAGGACGGGATTTAATGAAGAGGAAGAAAATCACTTGGTGTAGGGTGGGTTGGAGTGGAATGTGTGGCAGGTTGTGGGAGTAGCAGTAAATTTGAAGCCTATGCAAATATTAGGCTAATTCAGAGTCCAAAGCTGAATCTATGGTATTTAGCTAAGTGACTGTCAAGTGTGTTGTTTCAAATGGTAAATGTTCCATTTGTAAATCACTTTGGCTTATCTCCTCAAAATTTTCATTATAAAATCTGAACAAACCTTTTGTTTGTGACTCGGAAAGACTTTTTAAAGTCAGAGTGGATGTTAATCCCGTTTTCAAAATTCCTACCAACCTAATTCAGTGCCACACAATTCCTGAGGAAAGAAGGATATCTTCAAGGTCGGTGTGCAGAAAGAATAATAAGGCTTGTGCTTACAGATGCTTGTTTGAATTAAAATGAATACTGGAATTGGTAGAAATCAGATGACAAACCTTGCACCTCCTGACCATTATTCTCTCTCTGTCTCACAGTGTAAGAGGAAAAATGTGTTTGGGGGGTTATTTTTATTTTCAATATAATAAAAATAAGTATAAATGGATTAGGAAGTCAGAGGAGACAGCTGAGAGGTATTTCATGTTATACATTATGTGAACTTGGAGATCTGATGAAGCAAATTATCTCTTGGGGAAGCAAGGGCAGCAATTTTCAGTCACTAATTGTGTGTGTAAAATAAAATAGAAGAATCCCAGTGAATCACATTTTCAACTGAGAAGCATGGACATTATTTTCTTTATCTTTTAAAAAATTAATTTTACTATAGAAGTTTTCAGACATTAGATCTTGCTAGCCTTTGCTAGAACTCTGGATTGAAGTCAGTTTTGAATAAAGCTTGACTTAAGATTGAATCTTCTTGTGGTACTTAACCCTGTAATTTGTTCATTAAGAGCAGTTACTTAGGACTTTTAAAATTCAATTAGTACTGTGAATTTGGACTTGACAGATAGGTACTTTAGAGGTACTAAAGGTGAGAGTGATTTGCAAAATGGATCCATCTAATCACAAATGGGTAGTGTTTTTAGAGTGAGCTGATACTAGCCCCTACTTAGCAACAAATTATTTAGTGCTATTGGATTGGATTGCCTGTAAATTGTCACACCGGAAGGGGAGCATTAGCTCTTGTGTGTAGAGGTGTGTGTAACAGAAGTACTCTGATGTAACAGGCTGAGAAGAGCTAACCAGATGTTGGTAAGATACATAACACAAGAACAAAGACATCAACTAGTGAAGAAGGACAAGAAATTACTTTTTTCTTCACTGCAGAAATTGACTTTCATGTAGTACACAAGGTTTAGAAATAATACTCTTTGAATTCTCTCTGTGGAGAGAATTTTTTTTTTTTGGGGGGAACAGTATTAATTCCCGAAATAATTGTAACTTGCAAGAATCTGAAATGAATGCTAATCTTGGGGTGTAAGCTTGATGCTTTTTTGACTAATTAAATATGCCAACAGACTTGCGCAGGATGTGCAGCTTGAGCTTGTAGGGGTTAAAATTGAATTACAGTTTGAATGGGCAGTTTGCCTGTGCAGTCTGAGGTAAATTATCTAGGCAACTGTAATAATAAGGCAGACTATAATTTTGAATTAAGTCTTAGCAGTTAGTAATCGTGAAATGCACTTATCAAGATTGGATGTACTACTCAAAGTAGTCAGAAATGTGACACAAAATGCATTTTTCTTCAACTGCTATGGGTATATTTATGTTAACATTCAAACTGACATAATTAATCAGTTTTGTCTCTACACTGTTCAGCAGTGTCCTTGGTTTTCTCTTTTGCTACATTACCTTGTGCACTGGGTATTAATATCTCTCTGTCCAAGGCTAGAGCCCCAGAGCTGTCCAGCTTGAAAGCAGTATTATCTGCACAACCAAGCACTATGAAGCTGAAGGTTTGGTTTAGGTGTCCTTAAAAGTTGTAAAATAAGGAGGGTATGCTGCTATAAAGGGCATGGATTGTGTAGTCTTATCCCTGCCCCAAGACTGTAGCTGCTATGGTAGACAGTGTTAATGGGAGTTGAGATACCCAGCATCCCATTTTTTCCCATTAGTTTCCTCCTGTAGTCAGTTAAACTCAGAGAAAGGTGTATTTCCTTTAGGCGTAATTATAGTGACTAAAACTCTTTAAGTTTTTGGGGTTTTTTCCTCAATTCATTGGTTACACAGCTGTGGGAGTGCAGCAATATTGGGTAAAGTGCTGGTATCACGGCAGGATGTTACATTTAGAAATGCACACCACCAAATAACAATAACTGTGTGTTGGGTTTATACTGAATCTTTTACAGAAAAAAAGTCTTCCTCTGTTTTTCTGATTTCTGCTGTGTACTCTGAGTCTTCTTTCTTTGGAGTTGGATAATTAGTGCTTTTTCTGCCCTTGGTGGGGAAGGGACTGACAGTTAAACTCTGGTCTGTCCTTTCTCTTTCTGGGGCAGCAGGAAGGAGTTTCGAAGATTGCCTTTGGAGAGGCACAGGTTTCTCACCCTAGTGCAGCTAAAGCACTGAGGCCAATCAGAGCATTGGTCTTCTCTCCTCACTAACCTTTCTGCTCCTGAGTTTTTAGGAAAAAAAGGCTGTATTTGATGGTGGTATCATTATCCCAAGTGTTTATTTATTGTTTTTACTGTTGCAGTTCATGGTGCTCATTGTTACCTTTGCTACTGACAATAGAAGACTTCTGCAGGAAGTGCTGTTAGGAGTCAATGGTTCTATTTTGAGTTTCCTCCCAAATATCAGGAACTTAGTGGCAAATAGCGTCAGTTATTAATACCATTTCCTTTGGATATTATACAAGTGCAGCTTGTTAAACAGATACTTTCATTGGCCATTAATTAGTTAGAGACTTAGGATGACCAGGATTTTCAGGTAAAATAAGGGGTAGCTCGTACACCAGGGGACACTGATGTCCATCCCTGCCAGAATAACGTTCTGGCTCAGTTGTGATCAGTGCAGACAGCACAAATGGCAGTGAAAAGCCCAGTGCTGGAGCCCACCCGACCTAGAAGTACACTGTGCCTGCACAAGAGTCTTCAGTGAGGGGACGGGAGGAAGAGCAGATCCCCTTGGGTTAAAGAGCATTAGAGCTGCCACTGTGAAAAACCATCTCATTGTAAATTCCTCTGGTTTTGGACTTCATACTGTCAGTCCAGTGTGCTGCCAGCTTCTGTCATGTGCAGTAGCAGACTGGCAGTATAGTCTGGGTGGTCCTGACTTAATCCTCTGGTCTGAAAGAGCTGCGTTATGACTAAAACAGGGATTCAGCTGAGCTTTATTCTGATCTGTGCTTTTACTGCATTTTTAGTCTTGTCAAGTTTCTGTGCCACAGCGCTCTTCTCCACTAGTTTTTCTGGGGTATCCAGAAATATCTTTCTGGTTGAAAATAGTTTTTTGAAATGAAGGGAGAAAATGGACGTCAAAAGTGTGCTTGAGGTTGGCTTAGTTGTTTCACTTTTAGTTTTCAGGCTGACCGTGGTGCAGCATCGTGACATTGTACGTGTAGAATTTCTAGTCTTGAATAATAATATATGAAGTTGATGTGCCATTTCATTGTGAAAGTAAGTTTCACTCTAGCATGGTGATACAGAGAATATAGTCATAAAAGAGAATTAGGAACGTCTCTTTGGTTTCTTTTAATTTGTTTTGTGACCCTCAGAAATTTCAATTTTGAAAGACCAAGCGTGGGCCTTTCCAGTATGTGGTGCAGGCCAATAATTGGAAGATTTAAGACTGCAGCTTTAGAAATAAAGCAAAATTCCATACTTGCTAATGTTGCTAATTAACAAGAGGTTAATATGTGTACATCTGCTTTAATTTATAATGCTTAAGTCATCTGTATCTATTGGCTTTTGTTTCATGTTTTGTTTCAGACATCTTTTGTTTTTTTGTTTTTTTTTTTCTTATCCATCTTTAATTCTAGAACAACCAGAGAATGGTAATGATGCTACTGAATTGGGCAACTTTATCATACCTGAGATTAGTGTCACAAGTGTGGCTGGAGAGAGGACCGGGAATGGGGAAAAGAGCAGAGCTCTAGCAGAGAATGATGTTCAGCATTTACAGGGAGTACAGGAAACAGCTACAGATCCTAGAACTGACAGCAAAAGCATGCCAGAAATCAGGAGGCAAAAATCTGTAAGAAAAATGATGGAGGATGGAATAAACTCATCTGGCAGAGTGCAGTTTTAGCAGAGCACTTGTAGCTGCACTCTAAGGTACCGCTGTTGATTGAAAGGGTCACTGCTGCATGTTTCAAGAATTAAAGTATGCAGTTAATATATTTGCATGTGTAATAACACAATTGCATGTATTGCACACAGCTTTGTCTGTGCCACGGACAATGATGACATACTTACAAGTAGATCAATTTAATGTGCAGAAAATACACTGAGATTCAACATACCTTGAAGTTTATTAAGCGTATTTATTTCAGTTTACAAAATCCGGTGATCAATGGTATGAAAAATCCATCAAAATGGATGTAAAAAGTATCTTGCTATGTAACTCAGATTTCCCAAATTCTGCCTTTCACGGTGTACTGGAGATCTCATGTGGTGCTTGAGTTACCAACTGGTACCACCAGACCTGTGATGCAGAAAGTGACCTTTCAGTCCTAAAGCATTCTTGGGTTGCTAAACATGCAGGTGCCGTATTGGGTGTCCTGGGGCATTGATCACATACCTCTGTAATTAACAAGCTTTGCCAAATCATGTAGTGGATCACTTGCTCAAAGGAAGATTTACATTTTTTTTTTGTTCTGTATGGTACTTTCTAATCTCTAAATTTCTAATTTCCTGCATGAATTAACAAGACTGCATTTCTTTTTTTTTTTTTCTCTTCAAAATCACAACAAAATGAGATTGGGGGCATGCTTTTTGATGTAGTTAATGTGGCGTTTCTTGCTGTAATTCTATATCCTAATGAACCTTAATTCCAATATGTTGTGGAATAGGTAAGTGTTGTCTTCTGTTCTCTGTTCTATTGCTTTATGGCTTCATGCTTATAAATACCAAATTTGAGCAATATGTAAAATCGATGCATGTGAGACAGTCAATTGCTAATTTTTTATTTCTGTTTCTATCACACAGATAATTCTGAGTTAGCAATTGAAGAAGAACTGATAGAAGTATCTGAAACCGATGAAGGGTTTTACTCTAGGGCTACTTCTAGTACAAGCCAGTCTGCCCTATCTAACAGCAGCACCTCAAGCAGCAAGAACCTCTTAGGGAAGAGCCAGCGAAGGTCTGGAGGAAGCAAACCTGGAGGAAAAGAAAAAGAAGGGGAAACCTGCAGAGAGCACTTGTCACGAAAACAAACTCAGAGAGCCATGAGTGAGAATCTAGAGCTTGTCTCTCTGAAGAGACTGACACTGACAACCAGTCAGTCCCTGCCTAAGCCTGGCAGCCATAGCCTGGCCAGAACGACCACTACTGTGTTTAGTAAGTCCTTTGAACAGGTCAGTGGTGTCACAGTTCCAAATAATCGTGGTGGTGTCTCTGGTACAGAGGCAAACAGGTTTTCAGCTTGCAGTCTTCAGGAGGAAAAATTGATATATGGAACAGAAAGAACAGATCTTCCTATTTTAAGCAAACAACCTAATCAGCAGCGACCTCCTAGTATTAGCATAACTTTATCAACAGATTAATAATAAATTGGCCATTATGAAAAATAAATTACTGAGACTTTATCCTGATATTGGTACATTAAGCTCTTTAATATGCCATACATTACTTCCTTAAATCGCAAACCCATGAATTCTTACTTGGCTCATGTTTGACAGTAATAGTGAATAGACAACAGTTGTAATTATTTTGAGTCAGCTTCTGATAGCTTTACAGCTTCATGAAAAGTTTATACCTTCATCAACTGAACAGGCATTAATTGGTTGGTTGTCACTGACCAAGGTGTGTGACTTCTTACAGATGTACGATGTGGGAACAGATAGAGCCTCTCTCCCAGATTCTGCTTTTTGTCTACCACTTGGCATAGGCAAAACTGCAAGTACTTAGGGTTTTTTTTAGGAGGAGTCTTGCAGTATTGTCATGCAATTTTGGAAGAGCATTGTAAGAACAAACATTTGTCTTACTTCAGCCATGAGAAAGCTGTGCTTACATGTAAGGTTAAACTAGAGGCATCACTTCAGTGTTTGATGTTCTGGTGGCTTTTGTATTGGTAGTTAGTACATGTTGCAATGTTCATACTTCTTTATGCCTGGATAAGTCCAATTTTAGATGCATTTTGGTTTACCTGTATGTCTTCAAAACTGAGCCTAAAGTAATACAGCAGCAGTGCTTGTGGCTGAGAGTTATCAGTTGCTATAGTAGTCACTCTTCAGATTAAAAATTATGTGACAGACTCTTGCTTTAGGATTCTTAAATATCAGTTCCAAAACTACTCACTGAAAAGTCGGTCATCAGTATTTTTATTGTCTGGGAAGAGATGTGCTTATGTACCAATGTTATGTAGAAATATGAGCCCTTTGCACTGACTCAAGCGAATCAGGAGTGTGAGTATGCTTAACATGAATTTCGTGCTTGAGACTAAGAGAATACTGCCAAAGGATGTCTACTTTCGGTAACTTGCAAGCACAAAGGGAAATTATAATGTAAATATAACTAGCACTGTAATTCCTAGGGGGTTTTATATTTATTATTTTTCTAGTTTGAAATTCTAAACCAGCAACCTGTTCAAGGTTTTACCTAACCTTTAACCTTCAGTGAGTTTGACAACAACTTTTATAATGTTGAGATTTTAATTTAAAATGGATATTAAAACTTCTTATGCAAAAATCTGAAGAAGCAGTAGCTGACAAAACCACTCCACTAGCAGTTACTAGCTGATGAACAGACAATATATTATTATGAGTGGAGAAGTAGGATGAAGATCTAAGGCATAGTTGCTCCCAACTGTCCAGATTTTTGCAGCTGTTTATCCATTATTGTCAAGAACACTGTTAAAAAAACAAGCACTAAAACTCTGGTAGACTTTCCCATGTGCCTGGAGATAAGCTTAGATATTTCTTTTTGACTTAAACTGAAGCACAAGTAACTTCTAAACAGCTAATGTTATTCAGGTTTATAGCAATTAATAAGCTGGTTAATTATTGTACTAATAAGACCGCAGACTGGAGGTGTACATTCGTGAGAATTCACCCAAGTGTGCAGAATAACCCCATCAGCCTGTAGGTGTTCGTGTTTACCTGAGAGCCTGAGATTAAAGGAATGTGCCACAATTTCTCATTCTTCATTTCGTTGTGTGACACTGTTCTGTTCTAGTAATGCCGTACTTCACCTTTTTACAGTGAAGTATTTTCCCAATTTAAAACTTACATTCCTAATGGATAAACTACAAATTTGCCGTGTTTAGTTTTTAATACTTTGGCCAGTGAGAAAAACTGGTTCTTTGAGGTTGTTTTTGTAAATACCTTCTACAGCAGAAAATTTGGCCTTTTTTTAATAGGTTTTTCTGCAATACACATTAGACAGACCATTTGTTTCACATTGACTAATGCATCTGGCTGCTGGACATGCTTAACCACGAGCAAGAGCAGGGCGTTAGGTATTAGCAGGATAATAGGCATTGGCTGTCTCTACACACACTGAATGTAGAGCACTTCCTTCCCTTGAAATTGGATCTAGATGTTGGAAAGAAACAACCTGCAGAACTTACAGCAGTTTCCTGATCTGTGTTTGCAGGATCTAAGAGTACATTGGAAAAAATTTGCAGTAATTTAAATTGACGTAAACCAGAAGAGATAAACAAAATTGCAGTAGACAAATATTTGTTGTTATGATATTAGTTGTGAGGTAGTGTTGAGGGGCTAGAATTTTTGAGAATTTCACTGGTTTTGGTTTGTTTCATTTAATTCATAATTGTTACCTCCATGATAGACACTCTTTCAAGCTGGGTGTTGGTGTAAAAGATACTTATTATACTGGGAAGATTTAGCTCTAAATAATTAGGATTTCAAATTACGATCTAAAATGCCATAACGTGTATCTATGTAACATAATGTTTCCAGTACTCTTGGCTACAAGCCAAATGGTGTTGAAATGAAGTTAGTTTATCCTTTTATTTTATCCAGCTGGTCTGGCTTGAACCCAAGACATAGGCTTGTATTGGTACAACTGAAATAACATAAATCTTCATACTTTTTTGAGAAAATGATAAAAGCAGAGCTTCTTGGTACTAAAGACTATTCTGTTCATACATCTGTGGCTTCATATAAACACATATATATTGGTCTGTGGAGCAAATTACGCAGTGAGCATGTTTTTGTGAGCTGACATCACACCTTCGTACTGATCGAGTCTAAAGAATTTCCTTCCTGAGTACCAAAACTTTTGAGATGTGCTTCTTTCTTTTCTTAAAAATTGAGAAGTTCACCAAAAAAAAAAAAAAAAAAGGCACAATAAGGGAGAGCGAGGGCAGAATTATTTGTTCTCCAAATATCCATGGTGCAGGATTAGGAGAGGGGTAGGGAGAGGGATGGGGGAAGTAAGGCAGGAAGCAGATATTTCTAAAATTGTCGAACTCTGGGGGTTTGAGCATTATCCAATCACTTCAGACTGTGGAATGGAAAATCTTTGTTAAAGAAGTAAATGTCTTTTAACAGTGTAAAGGAGACCTATTAAGACACCACATATTACAGCCTGCCCGGGAGTGGGTAGTTCTGATGAATACCTTCCAAACGTACACAGCTGCACCATTCTGCAGGGAAAAGGTTATGTAGGAGTGAATCATCTCACATTGTAATAAGAGAAGTTGTTTCAATGCTGACGTTTGTAACTGACCTTACTGTTCCAAATCAGAGGGCACTGTTTCCAAGGATGGCTTTGAACAGCAACACTTGCAAAACTCACTGGAGCTAAGAATTAGTTTTGTTGTGAGAATATGTAACATTTGTGCAAAAAGTGTATGGCCTCTAACCACTTGCTGTAGAGCTGCAGTGATTTTTCTGAATGGATTTAAATGTCTTGAATTGCCTTGATTACCTAACAAATTTGAAAGGTACAGAAATATAGAGCTATTTTAGCCACACTTCTCTCTAAGGAGGCTTTCTATGAGAAATTCTAGAAATTTCTAATGTAATTGTCCAATACCTTTTGTCAGTATTTGAGGCTTACAGTGCTGTAAATAGATGTGTAATATATTGCCTTTTGTATTTGTATAATTCTACTTCTAAGACTAGATGTGCACATTTCTTGATATTCCCTGAAGTCTGTGGAATATCTGCATCAGTCTATAGATGTCTGTCTTCACATGAGAACCTGAATTTAAGCAACTGCCACACTTTCATTCTTCAGCTCATTATGTGACACTGTTTTAATAACACCGTTTTTCACCTTTTTTGCAGTGAAGTGTTCTCTTAATTGTACATGAAAACTTACATTCCTAATGTATAGGCTACAAGATTGTCTTTTTAGTGTTTAATAATTTTGGCAGTAAAATAAACTGGGTTTTTTTGAAGATGTATGCTTTTGTAAATACTTTGTACAGCAGAAAATTTTGCGTCTATACAGACTTTGTTGAAATACACATTACATAGCAACATAATTGTTCAGTTTTTACTCTACACGTCCAGAAGTCATAGTTTGGGTGACTGCATTACTTAAAATATGCCAAATACCCATTTTGTACAAGGTAGGGTCCGCAAATGCAGCCCTGTCAGGAGGGACACCATGGCTGAGGAACGCTGATGGGTGAAGGGCGGGTTCAAGCAGGTGAGTTCAAATGGGCAGAAGCAGATGGGGATCCTGTCAGTAATGCAGTTGAGATTTTAATTAAAATTAATTAATTAATTTAAGGCAATATATATTGCCTTGCACAGTAATGCAGCTGTGCTTGGGCAGTGGGGTGGTTCTGGTGGTGTGAATATCAGCAGTGGTGTGATACATAGCCATCATCTGCAGTGTGTCCAGGGTTCCTGAGGGCTGCTCATGCTGGTGACAACAGAAGCAAAGGTGGCAGTGAGCACCTTGGCCTTCTCTGTATCCCCTGCCAGCAGGTCCTCTGCCCCGCTCAGCTGTGGTGCATATTTTTCCCTGGTCTTCCTGCTGCTGATGATCTCTCTGCTGAATCTTTTTTTTGTTGCCCTTCACCTTCCTTGCCACATTCCACTTCATTTGGGCTTTGTCTTTCCTAACCCCACTTGTGCATGCTTGGATGTTGCATCTCCCCACGTTGCCTGCTCTTGCTCCCACCTGTTGTATGCTGCTTTTTCATGTCTAGTCAGAAGCTTCTTGTTCATGCTCCCATGCCTTCTGCCACCTCTGCTTGCTTTTCTATGTGTAGCCATAGACTGTTCTTAAACCTGGAAGAGATGGTTCTTGAACATCCTCCAGCTCTCCTCGGCCTTTCTCTCTTGGATGGTCTCCCATAGGCATCTGCAGGGAGATTCGTGTGCAAGGCAAGCTCTGTTCTGTAGGTCTAGGGTTGTGAGCCAGCATGTAGTTCAGGGTTTGATTCCTTTCCCCTTACAAATGTAGTCTCTGGTGCAATGCTGTAGAGAAACCTGAGTGAATGAAAGAGCTGTAGTAGAGGGCAGCAGCAGGAGGTCTCACTGCATAGTTTCCTTTTTTTCAGATGTCAGTCTTTAACCGTGTCTTTTGAATGGGTAAAACTCAGTTTCCCTTCATTTAAATGGGTGGGAAAGGAAATCTGATTCCAAGCATCAGAGTAGGTAAAAGTTTTCCTTTGCAAAAGGTACAAATTAGACTTGATGCTGTGATTGTCCTGTAAGTGTTTAGAATTTGCAATTTCAGTTACAGTGGGTGAAAGGCAGTGCTTAAAATGGGCTCTTACGTCATTTCAGGCTGGAATAGCTATTGATTAGTGAAAGACAACATGAATTTCAACACCCTCTCTCTTCCCAAAGTGTGGTACTCCAAAATACTGCCCGTATTTGAAGGATGAGAGTAGCCAAGAGCCTGCTGGGCAATTCACAGGGAAAGGGATGTGTGAAGATATTACAGGCAATTGTAACCAGTTACAGAAATTACATTTGTTCCTACAGACTTCACAGCTGGTTGCCTGCACTGAGCTTGTAAAAGTTGTTTTTCATGTTTTATGTTAATTTGGCTCTGTGTTAAAGATGACTTCAGTATGGGGGTTTTCTCCCAGCCCACAGCTACCAGGTAATAAATACACCTGCTAATTCAGGGTAGTGGGAAGAATGTCACTGTGAGACTCCAGAAGCCTTTGTGAAACAAGCCCTCACATTGCACGGCGCTCGCTTCGTTAACTTGATTCCTAAAATAAGGTTGTGTTTAATCATCTGTTACTCTACATGTGCTGGGACAATACAGAAATTTAATGGTGCGGAAGGACTTGTGGAAGTCAGTCTGAGTCACACAGCACTTCTGACAAGCTGCCTGCTTGTTGTTCTCATCAGTAGTGCTGACTAATACTGGCAGTCCTCCACACAGACTTGCTTGGTCTGGAGTATGAGGGTAGCTTTTGGTACTATGAGAGGGCACATTCCAGAGGTGAGAGGAAATGTCAGCTTCTGCCTCCACAACACACAACAAAGTAAATGAAGGCGTGTCACGTATTGGCATAAGAAGTCCTTGGTGTGGATATCATTTCTGCAATACGAATAGTCAACCAGAAAAACGAATATTCAGTGCTTTCTCTGGAAGGATACTTTCTTTGTGCGTGAAATCATAGAATCACAGAATGGTTTGTGTTGGAAAGGACCTGAGAGATCATCTGATTTCAGTTCCCTTACCACAGGCAGGGATGTCCCGTGCTAAACCAGGTTGCTCAGAGCCCCATCCAACCCGGCATTGGACACTTCCAGGGATGGGGCATCCACAACTTCTCTGGGCAACTTCTTCCAGTGCCTCACCACCCTCACAATAAAGAATTTTTTTCCTAATATCTAATGTAAACTTACTCTGTTTCAATTTGAATCCATTAACCCTTATCGTGTCATTACATGCTCTTGTAAGCCATCTTTGATTTCACTGAGACCCTGAGTATCGCTCACTTAAAATTGCATATAAAACATGTATTATGTGTGTATATGC
Source organism: Gymnorhina tibicen (assembly GCA_013399875.1). Lineage (NCBI taxonomy): Eukaryota > Metazoa > Chordata > Aves > Passeriformes > Artamidae > Gymnorhina > Gymnorhina tibicen. The sequence continues at coordinate 814,011 of VXAZ01001846.1, read as the reverse complement.
ACATTTTACACATAATGTTTTCAGCTATCATTGTTTGGAGATTGGCATGGAGACTGCTGGAGCTGGCAAAGGCTTGGACCAGCATTGGTGTCGATGACCTGGGGTACCATCTAAAGTAGACGTAGCTAGGCACTGAAAGGTTGTATTGTCACTGGTATATTTTCCTCGTGGTATTATCTGCCAAGAGTAAATTGATTTGAGTATAAATTCTAAAGGCTCTTGAACTTACCCCTTAAAGATGTTTCCTTTTTTAAAAAATCATAATACTCCTACTTTTTTCTTTTGCTTTTTTGTTGTTAAAATGCATGGTGTTTTCATGATCGTTAATAACGTGCAGTTCAGACTTCACTAATAATTGGGAGGGAATCAGGATAGTATTATATATGGTAACATTTTGTGAACCAACTGTCATACCACATGTCATCTTTCAGCAGACTGTCTTGCCCCTAAGTGTTTAAGAAATCTGCAATAATAAATCAGTAGAAATACATTTACAAGGTAACAGCATTGATACTTCCTAGGAAATTGTTTACTTGTTAGTTCATTGGGATTTATATTCCTCATTTCAGCCATTAGAAAATACCAATCCAACTGCTCTTTAGCAAAACTACTGATTTCATCCCTCCCTGAATTGACTGGAGAAAGATACAGGCATTGTCAAACCGATTCAGGACATCCTGAGCTAAGAAGATCCTTTCTGACACCCGTGAGGTGTTTATTCCATCTCTTCCTCCCTTCTCACCCTGAACAACTGCCTTAGCGTTGCTGCCTTCCTACTGATTCTGACTGAATTGAATCCCTACGTTCCTCTTCTTGCTGAATTAAGCCAAAAGAAGCTTTAGCACAGCATCAGTGGTTTCAGCAGAGCTCTGAATGTCAGCAGCTGTCCCCTTTGCTAAAGGCCTTACAAGCAGGCAGATGTCTAGGAAGAATAGATTTGTTTTAGTGGTTCTCTGGCCAGGCTGTAAAGATCAGCTTGAAATTATGTGGACAGGTGCTGGGATTTAAGATTCAAACTGCATCTGTTCAGATTATATGACTAATCTCTAAATAGCTGCATTTTCAACCATTTTCAAAAGTCTAAAGTAGGGAAGGAGGAAAGAAATAGAGCACAAATCTCTCTGTATCATTCCCATTTCGGCTATTCTTGTTTTATGATCCCACTTAAAAGTATGTAATACCTTTACCAACTTTTGAATTTTAAGGTAGAATAGCATCAAGGCTTGTCCTGGGGTGACTGTATCTCTTGGTTTGTGTCTCAAACCAAGACAAGGCTGTTAAAGCTTTCTTATAACTGGATGATACATGTTCAGCTCTAGCTGAGTCCTGTGACAAATCTTGATTCTTAACTATTTGGGTTGGGAAAGAGCTCCTTGATTCCCTTGCATACTGTATCAAATTCAAAACTTTAAGCTGTCTTGGTTAATTATCAGAACTTGCTTTTTCCTGCTGCCAGCACAAGAAGCCGTGCTACAAAAATATTGAACAATTCCTGCTAGTTCCCTGCTTTGGCATCATTATACAAAATAAAATGTGCTTATGGACGAATAGGAAATTACTGAGCAATGGGTTTCTCCAAGATCCACACTGTATGACCCACCTTTTTCATAAAACCTGGCATGTGTGGTACATAGTGCAGCATGATACGGGTGCCCCACTCTCAATGAATGACAGGGTGTTAGTGTACCTTAGGAGCAGTACTGGATAAAAACCGGTGATGTTTGGGAGCACAGAGAGTTTTGACGCATTCTGGTAATGGTGAGATGAGTAACTTCTTAAATATACCAACAAAATTAGTTGCTAGGTAGATCTACTTATGAGGTGCTCGATGCCGTAATTTAATTTCAGGCAGAAAAGCAGCCCCTTGGAAGAATCTTGATTTGCTCTCGAGATATTGAACAGTTTTAATATGCCTTGACATTCAGTACCACGTTCATAATCCCTGTAATTATTCCTTCCTACTCCAGTAAGAGTAGGCAGTGTACAGCACAAGTGCTGAGGGATAGTTCTGTTTCACGCTTGAAAGGAGGAACGTGTCATACAAAGCACACTTTGTACTGAGCTGTGGGAAAAGAGGTGAATGGGAGGCGAAACCAGAAGCTTTAAGAGCAGTTCAAAATGTCGCTTCCTCTCTGCCTGTCTCTGGGGGCACTTCTGAATGAATGAAGAAACTGCACAAAATGAGACACACACAAAACTGAGAGCTTAACAGAGCAGGGAGAGCTTTTGGAAGAAATCTCTTCTCCCCTGGCTCCCACCTGACTGCAAGGGCAGGTATCTTCCCATCAGGCGGAACTTGTGCTATGGCATTCTGCCCCTTCCCTGCCTCTGCTTCCTTCTTGGAGAGGAAGCGAAGTGCCGGAACTACCACGGTAACAAATACAGGGAATTTAGTCCTGAAAACAACTTAGAAGAACATTTGTGGGCAGCACTGGTGGCTGCACTCTTCTACATAGGTGTAAGCGCTGATGATTTTCTTGTTGTCAAGATTTGAATGACAAGATTTCTTGACTGCTGTCAAGAAATACCTAACAGTTACCTTTTGGAAAGCAAAAAATGAAATGCTCAAAGAAATTCTAGCCACAGGACAGTCTCTGGTATTTGCCACCTTAAGAAGGAGAGGAATCTTGTATGGAAAGTTGGCATTGAACATAAAATTAATTTAAGGAATATACTTGAGCAGCTGTAAGGAGCTGAAGGGAGAGGGAGCAGAAGAGGAGGTCCAGTCTAGTGGGGTCAGAAAGTCTTTGTGGTGAACTATTGCTAGAAGAAAAAGCTGAATTCAACTTCTGTAAAGGAAATTAAAACGTAAATACAGATTCCTTCACTATAAAAAGAGAACAAAGAAAAAAACACAAAGGGGGAGGAGCAGGAAGCAAGTGTGTAAGAAAGTATTTTCCAGAAGATTGACATTGCCACCCCATGGCCTGTCAGTACAAGGACAGAGTGATGCACATCCAAAGGCCAAAGGTGTTCCTGTGGTCAGTGTCACTCAGCACTGCCTCTCGGAAATGCCAGTGGGAGGTCGAGCATCCCGGGCAGTGCCCAGCCTGAGCTGTGCATCATTCCCTCCACAGGCACCGTGGTGACCCCACAGCCTCCCTTACGTGCCACCACGCTCTGAACAGAGGGGACTCATTATGCCAGGAAGAACAATCTGGTGACTCACGAGGTCAGTGCTGATCTGCTCTCAGTTATCACAGCAGATAACATTTCCTTGAGGTTTGAGCAAATGTAATAGAAATCTCTATGTGGTTTCTGGGACTGTGCTATACAAAGTACTTGCATTAACCTTTTTCTTTGTGGCTTTCATTGCCTGAAAGGATGACATGAAGCTCAGCAGGGTTACAGTCCTGAAGGCACTTTGTGGGCTCTTTTGTCAGAAGTCTGATCTGACTTGACCACTTTTGCTCGGATTTCTCAGTATCTGCTCAGTAGGCAAGTTGCTAGCTAGCATAAACTCCTCTCTAGCCTTGCCAGTCACCTCCTCTAACCTCTACACTATTCTGACAGGCAAATCAAAATGTCAAGTCAAATAAAACACCGAGTCCCTATTAGGGAATACGAGCAGAACACCATATGGAAAACAGAAGAAAGTAAAAAAGGAGGTTCCGGGTGCCTTGGCTGCCTTTTCCCTATGGACTAATACACAGCGCAAACGAAAGGAAACAGCATGAGAGAAAATACCAACTCATTCAACAGCAAATGTGAGACACCTGGATCATTTTTCATGCAGGTACACATCTTTGTAGATGTGCACGTGACTGTCATCAACTGAACTCATCCCAATCGTATTTCTTGGGAAAATTTTCTGCATTTATCTAGAAGTTGATTGAATTATCTGAAAAACTACATGGAATTCTATGAGAACATGTGATGGAAGAGAAATACTGGTTAGCTAATTAATAAAACAGATAAAACCTAACTGTGTATAAGCTACTGCTTATTGTATAGATGAAATGAGGGTTTTGCTGTCATAGTTGATCTGTGCTAATTACAGCAATTATAATACTTGCAGAAAAGGAAATTTGCAAAAAGTGTATTAAATGTTCAGCACTCAGCTGCTTGTCAGCTGAAAGGAAGGTAAGTTAATTGAATGTAACAGTCAATCCTCTTTCTGTTGTTAATCAGTGGTTAATTATAATGTGCAGCTACATGGCCATATGTCACTTGCTGTGGCATAAGAGTAACCCATCACATTATTGATCACTGCACTGGAGGAGCTGAGAGCTGCTATACCCCTGTGTTAAATGCTTTACAGAGAGGTGACTGCTTTCAGTGTTGCATAAAATTAATCTTCATTCAAAGTGTAGGAATTAAAATTAGGCCATATATCCTACCAGAATCTAACATATGTTTTGTACATTGTATTAGTCTGATTTTTGAATGGTAAATAGGTGTAAAAAATCATGGACTCATTGAGGTTGGAAAGAATCTTTCAGATCATCGAATCCAACCACTAGCCTAACACTGCCAAGCCCACCACCAAACCACGTTCCCAGATGCCACATCTACGTGTCTTTTAAGTACCTTCAGGGATAGTGACTCCAGCACTTCCCTGGGCAGCCTGTTCCAATGCTTGACAACCCTTTCAGGGAAGAAATTTTTTCTAATATCCAATCTAAACCTCCCCTGACACAACTTGAGGCCATTTTATCTTGTCCTGTCACTTGTCGCCTGAGAGAAGAGACTGGCCCCCACCTTTGCTCTGGAGAGTGATAAGGTCCCTTCTGAGCTTCATTTTCTCCAGGCTAAACACCCCCATCTCCCTCAGCTGCTCCTTCTAAGATTTGTGTTCTAGACCTCTCACCAGCTTTACTGCCTTTCTTTGGACTGAAAACCAAAATAAAAAAGATGAAGTGGCAGAAAGATCTAGGAGCAGGCACAGAATTACTGAGAAGAGAGCTATTGCCAAGTGCAATTTTTCTGTAGACTTCTTGAAAATAAGTAAAGCTGTCCCAAACTGATTTAATGTTCCCCGGTATCTGGAAATTGACTATTAATTTGTAACAGCTTTGGTTGTCCACTAAAAAATGCAGAGTTGTCTAAAGGACTGCTTTTCTCAAAAGTTTGTTGTCCATTTGATAGTTTACTTGTGCCTGCTTTAAAATACTGCTTAGAAACCAAGTGTGGTTTTCAAATTAGAGTCCCATAGAAATTGATCCTGTCTCTCCTATCCTGATGGATTTTCAGGCTCGAGGACTGGCCTGTGTAGGTGCAGATACCCACAAATGGGCATGGGAATGAAAGACAAAGCCTTAAACCTCAGAGGCCGAGTGTTGGGTACAGCAGAGCCCAAAACTGTAACCTGTAGCCCCTGGAACTGGAGATAACGGCATAGTTATCACAATTTTAAAAAGGTAATAAGGAACATGCACTAGAATACATTGCCAGATATTCCTCTAACTTTCCCCTGAGTAAGCATTTTCATCTGTGAGGATCAAGCAGACTCTAACAATGTGTATGAGGTAAGAAGAGCAGCACAGCGTGGTAGAGAAGGTGGCTTAATGAAGCTGGTCAGGCTAACAGTGAAAGGGAGGCACTTTCCAACACAGATCCATTATGTCTTCCATTCTGCTTCAGGTAGCTCAGCGCTGGACATGGGATGCAAAACTGTCATGTTTTCTGATGGCAGGAAAGCCATTATTAGTCCAGTTTATTAGACCATGCATACTGTAGCCAGTGTGCTTAATCATTTTTCTTCTGTAATAACTAAATAAAAAAGTGAGAAACATGTTGAAAAGGGGAGTTGAGTCTTTACAATTTATATTTAGTTGTTCGAAGGTGAGAAAGTATCCAGCTACCCTTGCCTATAGGAGAAAGCATGCTACTTAAACATTTATTTATCCACCCGTGTCTGGAAAACAGGGAGTTGGGTATCTACCTGAATATCTGCACTTACTTACATTGAGGACTCCAAAGTATGGATAAAACATTAAAGGAAGATTAAAGGGTAATTGATGTTTTGCCCATTTAGACTAGAGCCTTTCATGTCACTTCCTCCTCGTGACAGCTGCAGCCAGAAAGGCTTGCTCCAAAAGGAGAGCACAGCATTGTTCTGATTTCAATAGGTCAGATACAGTATTGCTTGCTTCTGTCACTATTCACAGCACTTCATTGGAGGCTCCAGCATCCTTTCAAAATATTTCCACTTGTCTGGAATGAAGGTGGATGTTCTGTATTCTATCAGCAAACATCTTGACTTCCGAATTCAGTATGAGTGGCAGTGTTGATGCCTGTGAGAGCAGAATGTCCTCCTTCATCTTAAAATGTGTTTTTATTGCACCTACTTTAAACTTCCTTTTTTAGGTCCACAGTTTCCTAAAAGAACATCATTTGCATGCAGATTATTACTTGAAAGTCAATGGCTTTCAAATTTGTTTTTTCCAGGCCAACGCTGAGATACCTCATGGAACCAGAGCTTTCAACACGCAAGCTCTGAGCTTCTGTGGTGGCTTGCTCTGTTTGGTCCTACATCTTTGGTGCTGTGTCTCTGGTTTTGGAGCATCTCTGGAGGTCACCTTTCAGTCATATGGTGTCTGCTCAAAACGTGTATCTGTCATGTGTGCCTCTAAGGCATAAGAGCCCTCTCTAGTTTGACTGAACCTTGGGTTGCTCCCCCTCACCTTTGCCCTCTTAGGAACACACGAGCAGAAAAGCAAGTGGGTATCATTCCGGGTCTCTGCTCCAAAAGGCCAAGGTGAATGGCATTTCCGAGAGGCACTTTTACTTCTCACAGTGCAGAAATCTATCCGAGAGCTGGTATCTACTCAAACACCAGACTGTTTGGGGCAGCATGCCCAGAAATGTTGGCATTTGAGTTGAAAATGTAAGTGTTTATACATCCCACTTCCTGAATTTGTCTGTGTAGTTATGGTATGGATCTGCTTTTTCAGGCAGAAACAAAAATACCATTCCACCTTTTCCCTTTTACTCAGATGGTGTTTTGCAATGTACGAAATAAGGAGTCCTTCTGCATAAGGAACAACTACCATTTATGATTCCTGTGAAGGAGGGAAATGGAAAATCTCTGTTGAAGAGTCAAAAAAGACGTGACAGCACTGATACCACTGGCAGCCTACACAGACATCACAGTGTTACAGCTTGAGGTAAATGGAATTTGTTTGTCCTTGCTGCATGATGCACTGCATCTTCACAGGTAAGAGGGTCTTCTAACAGTGTTTATCAGACTTCTCACCTTTCCTCTGTGTTAACAGAAACTCAGTTGCCCTGAGGCGAGTGAGAATAAACCAGAGTTTCTGACAGTAGTGCAAACCTTTCTCTAGAGGAAGGGAACCTATCCCATTAATTAAAGGTATTCTATAGCTTAAGTGTCAAGGCATTTATTCCATAATATCAGTTTCTTCTCACTGGGCTGGTCAGGGCAGACAGTGTTTCTTGCTGAACAGCACCGTGATTTTTCTAATGTTTTGTATTTCACTTGCCAGACCTAATTGTGACCTTGCAATCAGAGAAACACTTGCCATCTATAGAGGGCTGGGAGGGAGCATGATGTTTTCTTACACAGACATGCCAGCATTTTAAAATGATCTGTTCCTAAATGGGACTTCTACAAGGAAAGCATGTCAGAAACCCTAGTATGTATCTTTTTCATTGTTTGTCTATTTGTTGTATATAAAACATATAGAAGGAAATTATCTCAGGTTGGATGGGACTTTGAGGAGCCTGGTCCAGTGGAAGGTGTCCCCGCCATGGCAGAGGGGTTGGAACTAGGAAATCTACAAAGTTCCTTCCAACCCAAACTGTTCTATGATTCTATGATCCTATTCCATCTCCTGTCCACTCCTGACAGCTTCCAAAGACTGTGCATCCAGCTGAATTCTGCCCTCATGGTCAAAGATCTGCCCATGACTGTTTTTGTATTACTGTCACATAAAATTCACCAGACAATTGTTAGAGGTGCCTCTCTTTCAGTCGGCTCCCCTCAGATTCCTCTCTTGCAATTAGTCAACCAAAGCAGTATTTAACATGTACCTATCAGCAGATGATAGAGCACCCTTTCCCTCTGTAACCAGAGTAACACACCAAAACTTTTCCTCAGCATGTGCCTTACCTTGGAGATTTGATAGTCTGAGCTTCATTTGCAAGTGGTGCCTGGGCTGGCCTCTTTGCATTGTACTTCTATGCAGGCAGGTTCATGGGGCTTTTTTTAGGGCTTTCCAATGAGCTTTTTTATTTTTTAATGAAAATGTGTAAGTGATGGCTTCAAAACAGCCATTACACAGCTGAATGAGAGCTCATTACATTTTGGCAGTGGCTCATGCACCTCTTTTTTTGAGCTCCTGGTTGTTGCCTTGCTGCCTACTATGGAGCTGCAGTGGAACTGAGACTGAGCACTTGTGGCGTGGCTGAATTACTGTCAGTACCCAATGCCTGGCTGCTTTCACAGCTTAATGAAACTTCAGCCGTGTAATTTTGAAGCTCTGTAATTTAGTAATGCCTGAATTAAGACTCTTTATCCTTGAAGATGATCTGGAAAGTGGATCATTTATTGTGCTGGGTTCCTATGACCTGTCTTGCCTGGCAAGTCAGAAGTCGATGTTGTCAGCTATGAGCATTCAAGTCCTGAGCACCTCCAGTGGAGCAGCTTTTGTTGTCACCACAGGCTAGGCTGGACATCTTCCAGTCAGGTCATCGCCTTCCTCCAGCAGATCTTGGCAGTCAGCATGACTGAGAGTATCCCTCAGGTCACCTACCCTGGTCCAGCTGTGTGAGGGAGCAAATTGGGTTTAAACCTATTTTTGCACATCACTTTTTTTACCCCACCAATACATAATTTATTGCCTGGCAGATACAAATCTTAGCAAACCAGGCTTTCCCCCTCTCCAGTGCTCATTTTAGATTTGAGTGCCAAATATATATGAAGGCAGAAGCTTGGCAAGCTTTCTAGCATCGACTGTAGGAGAAGAAATACAGAGTGAATTTCTGCTCTTGAGCTCTATAAATCTAGAGGCACTCCAAAGAAGACAATTAATGAGATTGTGCTGGATTTAAGACATTTTACTTAGGTAGAAAATCCAGTTTGTGATGTCAATAATGATAAAACATTTGAATGTTTGGAGACAAATATAGTGTCTCAAAGATTTCACACTTATCAGTGAGGCCTTTGGTTAGCATTGCCAGGCATTGATCTCTAAGTAGCATCAATTCCTTATAGAACCTGCCCTCTTTCCCTTCAGCTGCTGTGAGGGAGCAACTCTTTTATTCAGTGCTGAGCACATCACCAGTCCTTGCTAAATTAGCAGGTGTAACATTCTCAATACATTTAGAAAGACTGGCTCAAGGTTACAGCAGAGGCCAACTGCCTGATGAGCTACCAGTAGATGTTCTGCAAAAGTCCGATCTAAATTTGAAAGAGTAAGTATGTAATTGTGTCAGAACAAACATGATACGTGTCTAAGATCAAATACAGCCAGCTCCCAGGTAACATCTGATTAGTCCTCTGGGAAAAGGCTTTTGCAGTACTTAACACAAGGACTTTGAGCCTCACTGATATCTGGCTGACAAGGTAAATGGACATATATATTGTAGCTTATTTTAGTGTTACTATGGTGAGGGAGAAGGACAAAGATACTTATTTCTCCATGAGGTCTTTACTGGGAAGTGCAAAGGGCTGTACAGTCTGCTGCCCTAATCTTGTCATTTACAGAAGTTGATATGTGAAGCCTATCAAAGCTTGTGAAAGAAAACATCCAAATCCCCCTTTCTGCATGCTACAGCCCAGCCTCGTTGTAACTGAGCCCTTCTAGCGGTCTCCTTCTCTGGCACTACAGATCCAGAATAGTGTGGGGTGTTGGAAGGCATTATTCAAGTGTCCCACCAACTTTGAGTTATACTGTGACTCTGGCTGAGTCCATATTGTCCTTGTATCAGGCCAACACATTATTTCCTCATTTTTATTGTTCCAGGACTTACAGCAGACTTTTTCAGCCTTCCTCTTTCACTTTCTTTCCAACCCTTTGTTTTTCATGTGGCTTTCCATGGAGTAATTTCTTTTCTATCAATAATTAGTCAACTATGATTCGATGACTGTTTTACTCCAGTAGTGCATGGGTTTCCTCAAGGACGCTTAAATTCCATGTCAAGAAATGCTGTATAAACTCCCTCGGTGTTGGGCAAACCAGCCAGCTATAGGAGGAAATGATCATCTATGTACTTGTAGATAAATTGCCACAGAGTTTGTTAACTATGCCACATCTAGGAAGGAATGCAAGAGTTAGAGCAAGTCATGAGCATCTCTGTCCCTCTGTCTGTGGGGGAGTTATAATACGGTCCTCAACAAGAATGACTGTTCATTTGTGCAACAGTGGGAAATTGATCTAACACAGGAATCAGTGCGAGAAAGTTCAGTGTGAGATCTTACGAAAGGGGAGAAGGTATTTATTTACAAAATCTTTAAGCAAGTTGATTTTATGCACTCACACTCATTCTGATGTAGAGTTAATTCTCTGACACTTGTATATTCTTGATCACCAAATCATAGAGTCCCAGTTGCCTGGCCAGGATCCCTTAAGCTTGACACAAAGGAACCGGGATGCTGCTGCCACGCCCTCACTACAAGCCCTCGACTAGGGACAACAAAGTGGTTTCTGGACGGATCTATCATTTCTCTTAGGAGGCATCAGCTGGCACGTGGTCACCTTTTACCTCAGAATCCTGTTTACTTTGTTCTCCATAAATGATAGGCCAGGTTGCCGCCCATTGCCCGTTCTTCCCTGTTTTCAACAAGTGTGTTCCCTGGACAGGATAACAGGAAAGGCAAGGCATGTCTGATGCTGCAGCCTTGGTACCATCCTCCTGGGATCAGGATCCTGGGTCTGTTGCTGACAGGTCATCTGTGTTGTGGCTGTTTTCAAAGTGCAGATCTTTGGCCTTGACATAAACAGAGCGATTCCTTAATTTTTCCACTGGGAATGGTTTTCTGTGTTAACAAGTGTCCATCCTGTTAACCCTCTGTTCTGCTGTTCCTGCTGGTGCTTTCACACATTTTCATTCATTCTTAATTCACATCATCCTTTGCTTTGCCGTTACAAATCTCTACAACTGCTGTGGACATTCCTGAAGCCCTTTAATTAGAATTCATAATCTCTCTAAAATATCTAATTTAATGCCCCCCCCAGTCTTTGACAGCACATAGATGAATGCTCTGTTGAAATGTAAATGAAGCTTGTGAATGTAATGTATCATACTTGGTGAAAGAAGCTCTAAAATTTGGGGACACACACACTATATCCCCTATATCTGCTGAAGCACAGACTTCTTGAAATGCTGAAATATGTGTGAAATAATGAAAACACTGAGGTGGCCAATATAAACAGCTTTAAAAATAACAAAGTTATGCCTGCCAAAATAGTAATGGAAAACTGATAGTCTGTATTTCCCATGACGTGCTGGAAGATTTGAACACATTGCTCCCACTAATGTCATGAAGCTACTGCTCTAAATTTACTGTTAGTAGGAGAAAACCAAACCATTCCTGGGTTAGTATCTTTTCGCTTGTTCCCAGCAATGGAAATTATAGATTATTCCTGACAGGAGGCACAATGCTGACTCTACCTTAAACCTTGAAGCTGAGGTTTGCTAGTCCTGACCAGTGCTGGGTATGAAGTCGAGTTAGCAGTCAGTGTTAGGTGTGTGGTTACATGACAGGATTAGACACTTTGAAATGTAGCATAGCAGAGTGAAGTCACTAGTCTTTTGCAGGTAGTTATTAAAAGCCAATGCTAATCAACTGAAAACTGACCAGTAGGAACTTGCATGCTCCTGGCTTCTAGCATGTTTTTAGCTACTCACTATTATTTGAAAGTAGAATCTTAAAACCCGTTCTTTCAGTAACCTTTTCTTCTTTCTGTAATTCAATTAATTTGTGACACCGAGGCTAAACTGTGTTCTGATGTCAGTGACTTGTGACACAGATGCAGTTAAATGGGATAGCCTGAACACTCCAGCTGCATTAAGGGGAGAACAAAATTGCAAATGTATGCTACAGTACCCTAGAGAGAACAGAACTTTACTGACCTAGCAGTTTACTCTATGAGTTCTAATGCAGAGGAATGTTTTCTACGGACAGGTAATTGGTCACCTGAGAGGACTGGAAGTTGCAAGGCTGGATTTATTAGAGTTGGAGATAAACCAAATTTTGCACAAGCTAGAATTTGCATTTTTTTCCTAACGCTGTGATCTAATAAAAAAATGGAAGTTAAATGTGGTTAAGGTGCCACAGAAGAATGCAGTAAGAGATGCCACATACTGTCCTATGTACAATCTTAATGCAGAATCCTTGTTCTTGATTTAGCATGCAAACACAGAGGCATGGTCTGTCTCTGTTTTTGTAACCACAGACTGTCTTTTTCAGAGTTTGGACTGGACTCTGGTACAGCACTCATCACAATTTTACAGAAGTGCAGGAAAAACGTTTTTTTTAAAAAAATTGTTGTGGAAATTGGAATCAGAAAATTCAGGACTATCTGTTCCTGCCTCTACTATAGAACTCCTATATATCAACCTAATTATTCCAATCAAAGTGCTCCTAATTTTCTAATGTCAAATATCTTCTGGGTAGTTCTAGGTAGCTGAAACACTGAGGACTTCCATGTTGCAGCTGAAGTTTGTTATGTGTCTATACATATATCCTCAGAAATGGTGCTGGTATTGATATGCAAGATGGCTCATTTTCAATTAATTCTGATAAACCTGCAGTGTTATGTACATTTATATACATATAATGCATGTGTCTATACACATGTACATAGAACCATAGAATTGCCTGGGTAGGAAGGGACCTTAAAAGATCATCTCGTTCCAACCCCCCTGCCATGAGCAGGGACACCTTTCACTAGACCAGGATACTCCAAGTCCCATCCAACCTGGCCTTAAACACTTCGAGGGATGGGGCACCCACAACTTCTCTGGGCAACCTGTTCCAGTGCCTTACCACCCTCACAGCAAAGAATTGTTTCCTAATATCTAATATAAGCCAATCTGTCAGTTTGAATCCATTCCCTCTTGTCCTGTCACTACACGCTCCTGTAGTAAGTCCCTCTCCATCTTTCCTGTAGGCTCTCTTCAGGTGCTGAAAGGACACCAGTAAGTCACCCTGAAGCCTTCTCTTCTCCAGGCTGAACAATCCCAATTCTCTCAATCTTTCCTTGTGGGAGATGTGTTCTATCCCTCTAAATTATCTTGGTGGCCTCCTCTGGACTCGCTCCAACAGGTTCATGTCCTTCCTGCACTGAGGACCCCAGAGCTGGATGCTGTACATGTATGCGTGAGCTGCAGATTTTTCAGAATGAAAACAAGCTAGTTTGGGTACCAGTAGCCTTCCCGTGGTAAGCACAATCTTCCCTGTCAGTTATAAACCAATTTATTCATGACAGGGACACCACAACTTGCCAGGTAGCTGGTGAGAAATGTTTGTGCCTTAGTGTTTTCTTCTGCCTTCGGAAGTGCTGGTTACTCTGCAAGTGCTGAAGGCTTTCTCTGTCAGCTGAGTATGCCCTACTGAGAAGGAAGAATACAACCTTATCAGAAAATTGATTAAATGTCTTTGCCTAGGACTCCTATGTTACAGTAAGATGTCCATGAAATGACCATGGAAAAACAGTTTTATACAGTGCACTTAAAGTGAAACAAACAGTAGTTTAGAAAAGGCATTGTAACCACCGGTCCATTACACAGCAAACATGGCAAGTACTGAATTTACTATAAAAGCATCCACCAACCCGAAAAGCAGAAGGAAGAGAAATATGAACAGCCTCCCCTCCGCCCCTGCCCCGCAGTGTGAACAAGGTTAAGAAGCATTTGTGCAAATGGATATATTTCTGGCTTGGAGCCAGCTGGGGAGAGAAAGCAATCGCTATAGATAGAATCCCAGAAGGTGTAACAGAAGTTGCAGCAGGCTGTTGGAGGCTGAAGTATGTCAAGAACGAGGTTAGTGATTAGTAATTCCAGAGACTTTTAAGTGGAGTCTGCTCACAGGTAGCAGACTCCACAGAATTCTAAACATGGAAGCAATTGCTGGTGTTCTTCTTCTACTTGTGACAGTAAGTATAAACATTTTTGATTTATTAATAGAGGGACACTTCAACACACATTTAAGGGTCCTGGCCACTTGACAGCAGCAGGCTTTAAATTCCACAGATGTAGAAGTATCTTTGCCCTGTCATTAAAACTCTCACCTCTGAAGGAACATTACCAGAAGAACTGATCTTGATCAAATACGAATTTTATACATGGCTTATTCCAATTTTTTTTAATCCAGAACTAAGTTTACTTTTCCAGTAAAATACTAATGTATTTTTTTTTGGCACAGGCACACAACAGCATCATGTTCTCTATGCAGACAGTACATACATCTATCCCTTTGTTTCCATGTAAAGAAATATAGGGACAGGCTTCTGGCCAATCTGCCTATAGCAGCAGCTGCTGCTCTAATAGAGTTATTTTACGTTATCTGTAATTCCCTCTGTAACTCAGTTGGGCCTGCTCAGCACAACAAACACAACTGTACATAACAATGATGTGTTTCTGAGGTAGTAATTTCTTAACTGCTCTTAAATCACCAATTTCTTGGACATTTCACACATATATTACAAATAAAAGGGAAAGTTGGGTACAAACAAAATATACACCATCTAGGATTAGTGAAAGAAAAGATCATTATGGAGGTAGAGGTGTCAACCTGTGAAGCTTACAGCAGGCCAAACCTGTCATACCCCCAAACCTCAGACTTATTTGCCCCTAATAATGGTTAACAGTTTTCAGCAGTGTATAATTAGGGATGAATAAAATAAGTTTGACACTGGAAGCCACATTTCTCAAAGCAGCAGTTTCAGTTAATTGAATTGTTATCTTTCTTGCTTCTTCTTGAGTTAAAGCATCCAGTGGTTTACTATAAAATGAGCCTGTATACAAATGCCTTCAATTAGTGCTTATTTTGAGGAGAGTTTATGTTCTGCAGAAAAGCAAGTAACTCTTTTCCCTTTTGAGATAATTGCATATTCAGGCCTCTGTGAATTATGGAAAGTGATGACTATTTGGAGGTGACAACTCTTTGTGAGGTGTACAATTACACGAGCTACAAGGAGAAATCACCAAGAAGCTTAAAGTGGCGTCTTTTGT
Organism: Gymnorhina tibicen; assembly: GCA_013399875.1. NCBI lineage: Eukaryota > Metazoa > Chordata > Aves > Passeriformes > Artamidae > Gymnorhina > Gymnorhina tibicen. Next base: position 798,870 of record VXAZ01001846.1, on the reverse strand, counting down.
AACATATTCTTACAAACCTTCACACAGCACTTAAAAATGTGTGAAGACAACACATTACACATAACAGGAGTCAGACGCAGGCTATCATAAAGGTTTTGGAAAGACTACAACCTAACTTAATGAATAACAAATATGCCTAAAAATGCAGAGTACTTGTTTTAATAATAAAATACTACTTTAAAGCAGATCTTTATGCATTTGATCTGACTGCCACCCATCTTCTTGGGAAGAATATTCTTTTAAAGATCTACAACCTGACTGTCAGGTTGCCTGCTATTTCATCAGTGTAAGCTCCTCAGTCTCCACAATTTGGGCTGCTAGCAATCATTTCCATAATGTTTGCAAGAGTTAAAATAGTTTATGTGTGCAAAGCACTGGACTAGATCTCAGAAATCTGGATTTTGTTCTTGTTTCTGTCGGTCACCCAGATGGGTAATCTGCAAGGTTACCACTCTGTTCCTCAGTTTCTTAATCTGTAAAATGGGGATAATTATATCCACTAGCTTTTAAAAAACATTTCAAGATATACATGGTTAATGATTAAGCAGTGTGGATTATCCCTGATGAGTAACACACAGCTGCTAATACACAGACTTATTCACTTTCATATTAACATCTTTATTTAAATATTCGCAAAACACTCATTTTGTCAAACAGCAACTGCAAAGAAGCTTTTATCCAGCACAAGTGTAATTAGAACACTAGAGAAGTGATGAGACTTTGAGCTCAAGGGACTAGCTGGTATTTTAAGTTCAAGTAACTGCAGCAGCAAAAGAGTTCCCAATTCAAGTCTGCCCTCCGCTGGCTTTAGCAGAACACTGCTAATAAATTTTGGATCAATAGCGTCTTTCTAATGAAGTGAAGGAACTAAATGAATAGAGGTTGATACATTTATTAATTCACACCCTTATTCAGCATTCATAAAAATTTTGTAATAGCAGTTGAATGATTTGTAAATTTTTTTTTGAAGTCCCATCTAGGCTCCCGGTCAGATTCATTTCTTCAGGATTTCAGAAGTCCATCACCATATCATCCATATTAGAGTTGCTGGAACTAAAATATGACATGGGAAGTAACATTCCGCATGTGGCTTTAAAGAAATTTAATTTAAAAACTACAGATAAAATACTTTGCTTGATACAATTAATGACTCTAATAGATAGTGCTGTGTCTATTATGTATTAGTCAAGTACTAATGCCCTAAAAGAGACCAGGATCAGTCCAGTCTAGTACTCTGTCACTAGAAGCAGCCTGTCCCCTTAAAATATGAGAGGAAAAAAGCAGACCATTTATTACTGTTTATTTATTACTGTTTACTGTGTTTATTTTAGAAAGAATTTTCCATCACAAATACCACACACAACTCATAACTCAGGACGACTCATTTTCCTTTCTATTTTTAAAGTAGGAAGGTAATTGGGGTGTGGGGAAGTATCTTATTTATACTTACTCACACAAATTCATCTGGAGTGATTTCAACTCCAAGGTGACATTGGTGTCTGAAATACAAAATCTGTATCATTATGTGCTGGATGGTGTGATTGAGCTGAAAAGACTCTGATTCACGTATCTTGTCATCTTCATGCTTCATTACACATAACAGCATTTAATCTCTTGTGACTGCTACCTAAATCTGAAATAAAGGAGTACAATATTGTTTCTTCAGATGTGTACTTAATATACACTTGAAAAAAAGGGGAAAAATAAAAGTATTACAGAAATGGCATTTTATTTGGACTGTTTAAATGCTTGGAAATCAGGGTCAGATTCACAGCTTGTGCCAAATGTGCCTAACAGACTTTATAAAGCAGAACATAAGGAACTTTCACAAATTCCTTGAATGTCCTCTGCATCTGCTAAAATTCTTGCTTAAATGGTTCTCATTCAAAAATGAAACCTTTAGGAGTCCATTATCATTTTACAAGAAGCAGTGAAAGGCAGACAACTAATCTGCCATTAGGGGTTTGGGGTTGTTTTTTTTGTTTGTTTGTTTATATATTTTTTTTCTCCAGGCAGGAAGCTATGGAAAAAACTACTGAAATCTCATTAAACACTTTAGTACCTACTGCTACAAACCACCCTTTTAAACTGGAGTCCAAAAAAACCAGCATCTAAAATTACTAAAATGCAGTTGTGCTGCACTTCTAGGAGATTAAAGTTTGAGATTTTTAATAATCCTAACTGAAAAGCAACAACATTGATTGAAACACTGATAGGTATTTCCCTGAAAGGTCATTTGTTTTCTGTGCAGCAGTGGAAAGAGTCTTAGATGAACTTACAAGCATATGAATCAGGCTGTCTATATGTAAAGAAGACACACTTGTGTGTCTACTTGACAATGTTTTGAAGTTAGTAAAATCTAAAAACGTTTGTCTGAGCTAAATATGGCATACAACTACACTAAAATAGACAAAGTATGGACAGAAATTATGCATGAAAGGCAAAAGGGAACCATTTTAAGAGACTAAATTTTATTTTAATAGAATAGTAAAAACTTCATTAACCATGAGTTGTGCTTCATTTAATCTTGATAGCACCAGATGAGACTCGGAAAAGAAGAAAAGAGGTTTCCTTGATCGCCTTCTGGTATCTAGGAAAGGCCTTAATTACTCCTCATTATAATACTAAATTACTGATTCTAATCTTCCATGTGCTGAAGATCTCAAATAATTTTCAGTGAAATCTGAACTACTGAAATGCAAAAACTAAAGACAGACATAAATGTTGATACTTTTGTCCACATCGGTTGAATTTCCAAATTCTGAAAGGCAGCTCTTGCTGCAGCGTTACCTTCAGCAGGAAGCTCAGGCAGCACACCCTGGCGGGGCTTGGCCAAAGGAGGTGTGAACTGCTCCTCACCTTGTTGGTCATGGTTAGGCCGTGCTGAATCACGAATATGACAAAAGGTTTGTCCTTAAGTTTCTGAAGTCAATTCACCCAAAGTGAACAATGAAGATAAATTCATACCTATGTTCAGTTTAACTAAATAATTAGTTCTACATTTAGATAGACTATGAATTATTCAGTTTGTACATAAACATGACACATTTCCTTTGTTGACTGAGCAATCTTATTCAAGATCTGAAAATACACGTATTTTTACCTTTCTTTTTATGCTCTGGACTCTGTAACTTGTATTACAAATTGTTAAAAACTACTATAATGACAACACCAAAACCTAGATTGTGCTATGCTTCAAATTCTATTTAAATTAAAGCTATACTAAATTAAACTTTAGTTTACACTTTGAAAAAAATCTTAGTTTCAACAAACACCCTTGTTGTTTTGGAAGTTACAACAAAAAAGAATACTTAAGGATATACACAATAACTGAAACTACATATAATTTGCTTAACTGGAACTTAAGACAAAACCCAGAACAAACTGGCAAAAAACCCACACAGACCTGTTTCAGATCCACCGGTTGTATTTCAACTCAGAGGTTCTTCTTTTTGCTTTACTACATGTTTTCTTTTAGCTTATAACCAGAGTTAATTAGTAGCTTGTTGTATACATTTATCTTGCAAAATCTGAGAGTGCATCCAAAAGCTCAACTGTAAATCAGTGAAGCAAGTGCTGTGCATCAATCAGCTACATTTTCAAATATTTCATTGTCAGAAAAAATTGTTTCAGCAGCATGTTTTTTTTTTGTAGTTGGATGCTAAGGAAGACTATTACAACACTCATTGAAGAGAGAAAGCAGAATACGACTTATAGTTACAATTATTATTTTTCAAATACTGCAATTGTATGTTCTGTATCAGAGAGAAATATTTCATTTTCACATGCAATGCTGTCAGCTGATTGCAAAGACTTACATTATCAGTTTCATGGTTGTTTCACCACAATACAATTTACTAAGGTCGGAATTGGTATAAAGGCAAGTATACAAGCAAAGACTTTTGAAAATCAGAATCTATTAACTGTTTTCCTCATCTTGTTTAAATCATAGTAAAAATGTGCCTAAAATACGCATCTTTTAAGTCCTTTAAAATCTTTATAGATGTGTGCTGTTAAAACAACATATTCTTCAGCAACAAAAATCTATTTGAGATCTGTTGACAAAGAAAAGGTTTACATTAAAATATCTTTAGAGGAAAATCCTCCTGGAGTTACCAAAACCTTTGCTGCTGAGCTGCTAAAAAAAGAGCTTAATTTAAAAACAACGAATGAGTAAATATGGGTATTAGTTTTGGCCTCAGAAAATCCTTTTATCCATCAGATTTTTGCGTATCACTGAAAGTATGTAAGGAATCAGATTATTGTTTTCATCCTTGGCCAAGTACTGCAATCATAAAAACATGCATTGAAGAACTGTTGTGTCTGTAGAAAAACTATCTATGGTAAAAAAGTAGCAGTATCTCTAAGTGTAACAATTTTCATTATTAAGTAAAGATGGGGAGAATGGGAAAGTGATGCTTCAAACAACACACTGAAGCAGGTAATATTCAATTTTTAAGCACATCAGCAGTTCTTCTCAGAGGTCTCTAAAAGCATTTGATGAGGTTCTTTCAATGCTGTCTCACCTCAGACTGCTGTTCCTCCTTCCCTGGCCTCAGAAACTGTAATGAAAAATAATGAGATTATAACTCCATGTTACCACTCAGTTTTGGTTTATTTTTAAATAAAAAAATTGTACAGTTACTGTATTGAATATACAATATTACTACACTTCGCTTTTTGTTCCTGCCACTCCAATCATTCTACTAATTTTCTAGACAGGCATCTGTTGTGGTTTAACCCCGGCCAGCAGCCAAGCCCCACACAGCCGCCTGCTCACTATGCCTCACAAACACTGGGATCAGGGAGAGAGTCGGAAAGGTAAAAGCCAGAAAACTCGTGGGTTGAGACAAAAACAGTTTAATAGGGAAAGTAAAAGCTGTGCACACAAGCAAAGCAGAACAAGGAATTAATTCACTGCTGCCCATAGTCAGGCAGGTGTTCAGCCATCCCCAGGAGAGCAGGGCCCCAGCACATCTAACAGGTACTTGGGAAGACAAACACCATCACTCCAAACATTCCTCCCTTCCTATTTCTTCCCCCCACTTTATATACTGAGCATGATGCCACACGGTCTGGAATATCCCTTTGGTCAGCTGGGGTCACCTGTCCTGGCTGTGTCTCCTCCCACCCTCTCATGCACCCCCAGTCCCCTCACCAGCATTAAGGTAGGAAAAGCAGAAAAGGTCTTTGCTCTGTGTAAGATGTGCTCAGCAATAACAAAAACATCTCTCTATTATCAACCCCGTGTTCAGCACAAATCCAAAACACAGCCCCACGCCAGCCACTGTGAAGAAAATTAACTCTACCCCAGCTGAAACCAGCACAGCATCTGGCAATATCACTTTTCTTGGAAATATCCCATATTAGACAGTGGCCAGAGTACATCCAACAAGTATCATACAGAAATTCATATGAAGAAGATTCTAATTTGGACAGAAATTTTTTATATGTATTACAACTCTGCATTCCAAGCATGTTTTGAAACTATGCTAAATGCAAGAACTCAAATATACTCACCCCCAAGTAATCTAGGTCTCAGTAACATTCAGGAGACATTTTAGAATTCTGGTTATTTTGCACATGACTTAATTGGACAGCCTAACTGTTTTTTATTTTGATCATAGTACTTTCCATTTCTCTTTGTCTCTGTCTTTTCTTGTCTTTGTGAAATGAAAAGGAACATTTCCCAGATCAGTGGTACTGCAGAGGAGCAGGGATTTATTAGACTAAATGAATAGGAATACTAAAATGGAGTGGAATGAACATCCTTATTAGGCCACAATAAAAATTGGAGGTTTGGTCATAACAATGAAGTGAAATAGAATCTCTAGTCATAACATACTACCGTTTTTACTGACATCATAAAGATTCAGCCTGCAGTGGAAATCTGCTGAAGAGCTCTTCCTTATGTTCTTGTGCTATTTATACTGATTTATGGTATAATCCTAAAGTATTAAACATTTACCATAGCATCTTTGAAATCTAAGTTCCTCCTAAATAGAGTCAAACTTTGTTCCCAACCAGATGAATTTAATGCAGCATCTTGTCAGTAAATTGAAGGAGAAATCTCAAAAGTGAGAGTGCTAAGTGCTCAATGGAGGCCTGCAGGGATTTCCTACGTAGTTCACAGTGATTTTTCACAGACTTCAATGTGTCACTGCACTTGGTCTCCTTCATCAGCCTCTGAGTTGCGTGGCTTTGCTTTGTGGTTTGCTGAGATAAAGCTTTAGAGGTCTGGAATTCTTTAACCTGAAAGATACCCTTTGCACTCAAAAAGACAAGTTAAAGCCATCTGACTGAGTGACATTATATCTCCGAACCTGACACTTCAGTGATTCAGTCATATCTGTAAGAATCTCAATTCCCTCATTTACCCATAAAAATGGATATATTTGGCCATTTAACAATGAGTATTAGTGATATTTATTTGCTGTGAAAACACTTGTAGAATTACTGCTAATCGAGTTAATAAAACAGTTGGGATTCATGTTTTTGTTGTCCCAGTTGAAACCTCTGCAATATTATTTCTGATTTTATTGTTATTGCTGATCACATGAAGCTACAAGGCAAAAGAAATTCAAAGAGATTTATTTTTTTGCAACAAAAGACTTTCAGCATCTATGATATCGCTAATTTTCTTTTGTCACTCCAGCAACGGGGGCTCTTGTTCTTCTTATTTAATGGATACACCATTCCAAGTGGTTTTGTCTTCATTATCAGCCACAAGAAAAAAAATCAAATAAAATCAAAATCCTTCATGGAAGTGTTACAATAAATTACAAATGTGAATACTCATAGCACACCCATAAAATCCTACTTCTGTCTTCTCCAGGCAGAGTCTCCTCCATCTTTCGGTACCCATTTCTTTGGGTATTAGGTTTTCTCCCTTCACAACAGCTCAGTGTTTCATGCCCCATCACAGGCATCTTTGCTTTTATGGGCTAGCTGTCAATATTTAAATTATGTGAATAGTGCTGTCCCACAAACTTGGAGGAAGGATGACTGCTGCTCTCCTTCCCCCTTTGTCTGAATCAGAAGATCACCAAAGGACTGCTGAGCTCTTAAGACCCTCTAACATCCTAGGTGACACAGGAGCCAAATAAAGGCATGGAAAACTTCTGGAGTCAGCACAACCATTTACTGGTTTTTGTTTTGTTGTGGAGGTTTTGTGGGTTTTTTGGTTGGTTGGTTGGTTGGTTGGTTAGTTGGGGTCTTCTGGCACAAATATGGTATGTTGGACAATATGAGACTATGGATGTGTGTTATGATGAAGTAAGTGCTCTTCTCCAGTCACTTTTCTTAGTTTACAGACATCCTTTCACAGCTTCAATATGTGAGACTATGTAAATCTAGACCAGTAACTATACAGAATCAGCACTGGTTTATCTGCATACCAAACACACACCTTTGGGCTCTTTTAGCACTGATTTTGTTTGTGAGAAAACAGGCAAAGAAATACTAACTTCCTTGCTATTAATTTCCTGGCTTCTGTAGTTAAATCAATGAAATAACGTACAAGCTTTTAGTCAAACATTCAAATTGGCAGACATGAGAAATGAAGGCTAATGTTCTGTGCTCTGAAAATGATTCCTTGACTCAGTGTCTGAAGGGAAGAAGAGAAAGATCTGGTACACATGGCACACTCTGGTGAGTATCCTTTCTGAAGAACACCCACAATAATTATACGCACTGTGTCACACATGACACTGCTAAACCAAGTCTCAAAGGAGACAGAGCTGTTCAACCCTTCGGATCAGGTGATTTGTACATTCGACCTTCTGAATCCCAGTAAAATTACAGGAAGGAAAATACCTTTTGAATTTAATTCCACCACAGTGGGTCATGTTTTATTGCAGTATTTTTAAGAGATTATTAACAAGCTGTGCGTTATAATGAACAGTTGGTTTTGTATGTTTAGAAAGAACGAGCTGTAACAGTAACCACGGTGTGGAAACAGATACTACTTGGCCTCATCTACAAAGAAAAACCAATTCAATACAAACTGCTGGAAAATAGGTTCCTGCAAGTAAAAAAAGCAGGTTCAATGGTTTGAGCTCTCTTCTGAGTATGACAAGCCATTACTGATTAATGAATGTGCGTCTTGCACTACACTGGTTCAGAAGAAGAGTAAATTTGTTATTTTGAATGTTTGTACAATTCTACTTATGTGTACTAATTTGAAAACTTTGACAACAGTGATATACAAAAAAACTGAAATCCAACACAAACCTATGGATAAAAGACTTGTTCTCTCAATTTCCAGTTAGAATTCCCAGAATTTCCCCCCAGAAGGCATATTCTTTTGGGAAAGGTATAGCCTCATAGTCCTATGAACTTCATACTGATGTTCATGATGAATACAAACAGCACTGGTGCCTAACCTTTCCTCAGGGATAAGCTATTCAGGTTATAAAGGAGACACTCATAAACTCTATGCCTCCACTTTACTTGTCAGATATCATTAAATGTGTGTCAGTTATTTGAGTAGAAATACTGGTGTATCCCACATTTAACGTGCATGGAAGCACAGGGCACTTGGACTGGTGTACAACAGGAAAGGCTGTGCATTGTGTGACAGGACTGCACGTTTGTGCCATGACATCACCAAAATATCTTTTCACCCCCCCCACTTTATTCACAGACTGTGGCAAAAGCAAGCCATTGGGCTGCCAGAACCCCTCATTGGGCTGCCAGAACTATTGCCTGCAGTTTGCTACCTGCCTGTACCTGGAGAGCAAGCAGTGAGCTAAAAGTTCCTGTTTTTATCATGTTGTAATGGCAGAGCAGGCATCCATACACTGGAAGAGGAAACAGGATATCTGCATAAGTGATATTTATTATATCCCTGAATTCTTTCTTGTATCTAAAAAGCGCAGACCTGCTGTTATTCTTAATGTGATAAAATGCCTACAGAACTTCAAGTAACTGCCGCAGGCAAACCAATACATAACATGCAGAACTTTGCTATAGGTACCAGACATGATACAGCCTGATGGTGTTAACTGCTGCAGCTGCATTAGTAAACCTGAAGACCTGCAGGTGGCCTGATCTGGCATTACAGCAAAAGGCAGGAGGCTACCTAAGAAAGAATGAAAACATGGTAAAGACAGGACGTTAGCTGTCATGTAAGGTGTGTCAAACAAACAGTAGCATGGTGGTTGGAGCACTGCAAGGACAGAGACCATTCATTTATTAGTTAAAAATAATGCCTGGTATCAAAGATCACAGAATATTCTGAGTTGAAAGGGACCCACAAGGATCATCGAAGTCCAGCTCCTGGCCCCGCACAGGACACCCCAAGAGTCACACCATGTGCCTGACAGCGTTGTTCAAACACTTCTTGAGCTCTGTCAGGCTTGGTGCTATGACCACTGCCCTGGGGAGCCTGTTCCAGTGCCCAACCACCCGCTGGGTGAAGAACCTTTTTCTGATATCCAGCCTAAACCTTCCTTGACAGGGCCTCATGGAGAGCTTAATGAAGAGGCATTTCCAGTTTCCTCCAGAAACACCTTTTCTTATCGCTCCATCTCTACCCTTCACTTACCAAAGCCACTTCCTACCCTCCAGAGGCGGCGTGCGCGCAACACCTCGAGAGCTCCGGGGAAGAACAAGCACAAGAATGCGGCAGGACCCAAGGCGGGCGAGGAAGGCCCACAGCGTTTGTAGCCCCCGCGCCCCCTCACAGCGGCGCGGCCCCGCTGGGCCGATCCCGATCCCGCTGCCGATCCCCCAGCCTACGGCACCGGCGGGCGGGCAGAGGACACTCCGCAGCCGCCATTTCCTCGCCCGCCCCCGGGCACGGCCAGCCTGGGTCCCCGCCCCGCGGCCCAGCGATGGGTCCCGCCCAGCGCACGGCGCTGTTACGAGGGCGGCTGAGCTCTCCTCCTTCTCCTCCTCTTCCTCTCTGCCCCGCCGCCGGGATGCCGAAGCTTAGCAAGGAGGCCAAGCAGCGGCTACNGACGCTGCCGGGGAGCGGCGGGGCCGAGGGAAGGGCCCGGGCGGGCAGGGCCGCCCCGCCGCGCTCCCCCCGCCGCCCGCGCCCCGCGGCCATCGCCGCGCATGTGCGGAGGGGAGGGCGGGGTTGCCCTTGGCAGAACTGCGAGACGGGGAGGCTTTTTGTTATTGTTGGGGTTTTTGTTTGTGTGTTTGTATGTTTTTTTGTTTGGTTTTTTCCCCCTTCTTTGTAGAAAAGTAGTATGTGATCCTCCCACTCTACTCGGCCCTAGCGAGGCCACATCTGGTGTCGAGTTCTGAGCTCGTCAGTGCAGGCAAGACGAGGNAGCGAGGCCACATCTGGTGTCGAGTTCTGAGCTCGTCAGTGCAGGAAAGACGAAGAGCTGCTGGAGAGGGTCCAGCACGGGGCCACGAAGATGATTAAGGGACCGAAACATCTCTCTTATGGGGAGAGATTGCGGGAGCTGGGCCGGTTTAGTCCAGAGAAGAGAAGACTGGGAGGGGATCTCATAAAAGCATACAAATATCTCAAAGGCAGGTGCCAAGAGGTTGGTGCCCACCTTTGAAGTGGTGTCCAGCCACAGGATGGGGAGCAGTGGCCATAAACCATAACACAAGAAGTTCCAGCTCAACGTGAGGAAGAAATTCTTTGCGTTGAGGGTGGCAGAGCACTGGAACAGGCTGCCCGTGGAGGTCATGGAGTCTCCCTCTCTGGAGACATTCAAAACCCACCTGGATGAGTTCCTGTGTCACCTGCTCTAGGTGACTCTTCCGTGGCAGAGGGGTTGGATTAGGGGATCTCCAGGGGTCCCTTTCAACCCTAACAATTCTGTGATTCTGTAATAAAGAGTTTTTTGCCCCTTTTCCTCCCTGGAAGCCCGTCCTGTGTGAGGGCCCCTCTGGGGAGTGGGCAGAGGACCGAAGCAGCAGAGCAGCAAATAGGGCTGCGATTTAACCCTGTGTCAATGACTGCCTGCTCTAGAAGTCAAGGCTGTGCTTTGTGCACAAGGGAGTCTGTGGTGAGAATGCTGAGAGCGTTGCTTTGTGGCACTGAGAGCGCTGCCAGCCTCTGGCTGAGGTTGAATTTCCAGCAACACACAGGTCACAGTCTCTCTCCCACCAAAAATGGTGTGGCTCCTGTTTCCAAGCTGCAGTGGAATGTTAAGGGGATGCCTTGATGTTGTGCCTGGTGCCCAGGATATATTTTGCTTGCTCCTGTCATCGGGCTGGCCAGGTATCACTACTACAGGGTAGTTCTCCTCCTGAGTTAGAGCTGTATGCTATCAGCTGTCCTTGTTAAAGAGTTTGACTCACTTAGAACAGGCACGTGTGCCACAGACCTGACACTTTCGTTCACTTCTTTTATGACAGGGGGGCCCAGGAAGGCTGATCCGTGCCATTCAGCTGGCTTGCTTTCTGCCCAAGATGTCAGGCCTTTTGGGAAAAGCACCTAAACCAGGCAGGCATCTCTGCATTGAATGCTAACATGAAGGAGGGCTGGGAGCTTGATGTGTTTGCAGTCAAATCTGATAGGTTGTTTCGATTAATTGAGGGGAATGCAGTGTCTGGTTTGAAGGGCTTTGATCGTTTATAGATGACAACCAGGGAAATGTTGGTCTCTTCGACTGTTACAGAAGTGCTTTAACAACAACTACAAGCAAAAGAAGTCACTTCAAAAACTATGGAAAAAACTAATTAGCATTATTAGGTCTGAACTTTAATTGCATTTCCATTTTTAGTTTATCAATTATTTTAAATTAATAAGTTTTGAGTGGGAATGTCAGCAGTGTTTTGTGACCTAATTTGTTGTTGAAGTTTTGTTTTGATTTTACTTCCATAGCAGTGTCTGTGGATATGGGAAAAATGCTCTTTGTTCTTAGTGACATCAGAGGACATTAAATAAGTTACTTCAAATCGTATAAAGCCACCTTACTGTATTTACAGTGGTACTAACTCCAGGGTGCCTTGTATATTTTTGTTATGTAGCAGTGAGAAATTTCAGTAACTAAACTAAAGTAGTTCAACAGAAAATAAGTGCATTGTTCCACGTCTGCATTGCCTTCTTATAAATTTATCTGCAGTAATGAAAGTATAAGTAGATGGGAAGGGGATGTGCAGATGCTACCTTGATTGCCACAGACATTTATTTGGAGGTGGCATGTACCCAAAGTCTGCAGAACTGGGAGAACCTCTTCTCTGCTGCTGGACTTACTTTTGAATCTGGGAGGGAAGCTGTGACCCCTGTGTGTATAAAATACATGCTAAACTAAACATAGGCAAGGAATGGGTCAGAAAATTTGAGCCTGTAACTTTCTCTGAAAGGCTTTCTAGCTCAGGGCATGTACGAGGAGCCCAGTATGTGCATGTGCAATTATAAATCTTTGGTGGGGTTTTGTTGTACTTTTTTAAACTTGCTTTGAAGTGGCTGCCCTGGTTTTAAGTCAGTAAATTAGACCAATGCAGTTTTGTTAAACCTGGTTTTCTTATTTAAAAATACCGGGGGTGAGGGGAGGAGCCAGAAACATTCACATGCACAGAGTGTGACTGCAATTTTAAGCTGTGTTGCTGGACAGTATGGCAGCCGAAGAACTCAGGTCAGGATGTCTAATAGCCTCAAATCACTCAAGGTTATCTTCAAAGAGCTTTTCCAGGGCATGTGAAGTTAATGAAAGTTTTTCCATTAACCTTGGTGGCCTGTGTTTCAGGCAAGATGACATTAATTATTTCTTTTCTCTAAATGAGGGAAATAGTATATTTTTCATAAAACATTCACTTCTAGATAGCTAGTAGTGTTGAACAGTGCCTGAATTGCATGATTCTGTTTCAAGACTTTTATTTTACAGTCCAGAGAGCAAAGATACTTCATATACTGAACTTTCAGTTGCTTCCCTAGCACACACGTACTTTAGTTGATTGGTATATTTGAATCACTGGCTGGGGATGAACTCCTTGTTCATTTCATTTTCCTGGGCTTTAGAAAACATCTTGTTTGTTTGCAAGCTTTAGGATTAAGTAGCTTTTTCAAAAGAGTGCCAGTCAGAATAGAAGATTTGAGGTTTAATTGATTTAACATTTAGCATTCTGTCATGCTAAATGGAGTGAACTGTTACTGAAATAACTGCTTTTAAGTTCTGTGTGAGATGTCATTGGAGAATTGCCTGTTAGGCCTCAAGGTGCTCACTCTACACCAGATACAGGTTCTCTGTTGGTAGAGCCCTGCTGGGTTGCCTTCTGAACAACATTTAAAATATGTGGGTTTGTGTGTGTAAAGGTATGTGTGTATTGATTTCTGGGATAGGTGACTTCCTTGGTCTCACACAGTTAGTAGACCCTGAATATTAAGTCAGGTAAAGATGCAGGTAAGACTTCTTAAAAAAAGAGAAGTGTACACCTGTATTTATTTTCTTTGCATTCTAACCCTAATAAGCATGTGCAGTTTTTATTCAGGTTAGTGCACAGCTTCACAAATCACAATTCGCTGTTCACTAGTTTTCTTTTTTATTGCAATTTAATGAACTGGAATAATTTGATAGAGATTTAACTGTGTAGGAGTGTGCACATACTTATTTATTTTTATATATGTTTGTAATGTATGTTTCTCTTCAGGTTTTAAAAGAGGTGCAGATCCTGGAATGCCTGAGCCAACTATCTGGAGGTATGTATTATTGGTTCCAGATGTACATACAAACCCAGTGCAGATAGTTACTGGTTTGGGTGTTGTCTCTAGCCAGCAACAGTTGTGAATGATGCTTCCATCCCTTGTTTTTAGTTATTGTGGTTCTTGTTTCTTTGGAAATTCAAATGACAAGTCAGCAAAGTTCTAGTTCTTGGGAAGGCTTTTCTCTTAATCTTGCATGGTTTTTAAGATACAGAACTTCCTGTGTCTTTTGCGTGCCAGCTGCCCTCCTAATCTGTTGTAGAGCTAGTTTGTGCAAGTTTCTACATTGAAGAATAACTTCTCAGTTTTCTAGCACAAACTTAAATCAAAACCCAATCTCCTTCTGCCTTTGCAAATGAGGCAGTGGCACTGCATAAAAGGTGCATTAAATAAAGGGTTCTATCCTTCAATATTAGTCACTGTCATGAAGCAAAGTGCATTTGGCTCATGTTGCCTCTCTCTTGTGGAACTCTTTGTTATTCTGCAATGTTGTGGCATTAGTAATGCTTAAGTCCTAGTGGTATTTGAGTTTTATTGAAGGGCTTCTTTGGGTCAAACTAATTAAAGTTTTGAAAAAATAAAGTTTTGAAGAAACTAATTAAAGTGTTGAAGATTGCTCTCTCCCTTCCAGAACTCTGCAGGGTGGTTTGTATCTGCAGTGATTTTTAAAAAATAATGTTTATTGGCCCTGAATTATCATTGCAACAAAGATATTCTAGATTTTGGCATGACTTTTTTTTTTTTTTTTTTTAACCCCACAGATTTTCAGGCAGTTTTTACATTAATTAAATGTTTAAGAATAGGATATTCCTTCTTCTTTTTTTCAAGAAATACCTTTGATTACTGTGTAGGACCAGGTATTCCTAAAACAAATAATTGATGGACTGTATTGTTTGCAGAGTCATAGATTAACTCTTCTAGCTTCACATAGTTAGAGTGTATAGAAATCCCACTTTTAGGATTCAGTGATTCAGTAGAAAGAGTAGAAAATATGGGAAAAAATGTAGTAAGATCATATTACAGTTTCAGTAGAATCTGCTGTTGGCTTAATAACCAAGATGCTGGAGTTGTTAGCTTGCTGACAGTGTTTCTGTGTTCAGCTTCATTGGTGGTTTGAGACTTCTTTTTTTGGTATGCATCTGTACAGTGTAAAATACGTGTTTTGTACCAGAATATATATACACAGATACCACAAGCAGATGTTTGGATGTTTGGTCTAATCTGAAGCTTAGAGATGCTTATTTTTGTGAGCACATGTTGATGCTCTGTAGGCTTAAATTTTAGTTTAAAGGTGGCATTATTTCAGTATTTTGGGGGCTAGCATGTATTCTGTACATGTACGGGGCTGTTCCTCCTATTTGTGTTCTACAAATATCAATTTAAAGACAAGTACATGCTGCAAATCTGACTTTCATTTCCTCCCCTCTCCCCTTTCAGTCTACTTTGGGGATGAAGGCCGTGGTGGTCCTGTTCTAGACGCAGCCGATGGACAGAGTGTCAGAAGATGCGTACATTCCAGAGGACGAGGCCGACACTTAGACCAGCTGGCTCAATCAGCTTGCTAATGACATAGGTTGTACATACAACAAAATGAAGTTTATATGGACCTAACTTATTTGCATTACGGTGTAATTAAATAAATACAATTTGAATGGATGCACATTGTTTTTAAGTCTTTACATAAGTATAATGTAATAATTTATTTATTACAGAAACCCATGGTGCGGGTTTTGTTTTGTTGTGTTTTCTTCCAAAATGTGGTGATATTCAACCCCCATACTTATCCCTGTCAATGACCATCTTTTGGGTAAAGATTCCTCCTTATCTTCACAGTAACCAGAAAATTGAGCTAAAGTTTAAAATACTTCAGTATTCTTCAAAGGTTCCTTGCCCAAATGTTGGTAAGCCTCTCTGTCTGGTTACTGTGCTGATCCACTTGGGGTTTTTTTCCTCCTTCCTGGATTCTTTTGTCTGTGGATACAGTAAGGGTTGAGGGATGTGTATGTTTGTGTTTTCTAGCTTGTTTCAAATACTAAGAAGTATACTTTTCTGCTAAACTTACCTTTAAATACTGTCTATGTTTTCTGGGATTTAGGATGGGGTGGGAGGACACAGCAGTTGAGTGCTCTGTGTGTATGTGTATACATTGCTCTAACTGTAAGAGAAAGTTACTAATGTATAACTGAAGGAAGAAAACAAGTACACTAAACAAGGTATATGCTTCATTTTTATGCTGAGGTCTTGCTCTTTGGACCATGGTTGTTTTGGTTTCAATTGATTTTCTCCCTTTTAACACTGAAGTTCAGGTACTAAAGTGGTGGCTGCTTGGTTTCTGTTAAATAGAAGCTGCATTGGGTAGATTGCTCTCTCCTTCCAGAACTGTGCAGGGTGGTTTGTATCTGCGGTGATTTTTAAAAAATAATGTTTATTGGCCCTGCATTATCATTGCAACAAGGTAGTCTAGATTTTGGCATGGCTTTTTTTTTTTAACCCCACAGATTTTCAGGCAGTTTTTACATTAATTAAATGTTTAAGAGTAGGAGATTCCTCCATTTTTTATCTGCCATGAAAATTCATGGTAAAATGTTACTGTGCTTAAGGGCTGTGATTGGAAAAATACAGAGAAATGAGCCAAGGGAAAAAACTTAAATTGAAAGACGAGAATTGGAAAGAAGAAAGTGAAGATATTTGAGAGCTAATGCAAACCAGCATATTTCTTAAAATTCCATTAATGATGATAACACATTAAATGCTGGCATGGCTATTGCTGATAGACTGCTGACAGTGGAACAGAGCAAGGACTGAATGCAGAACATTTTCTCGTGACTGTATTTCCTTTTGCTAGTGCAGCCTTTCTAGTGCCTTTTCTCTTATGGTAACTTGAGATTAATGTAACTGCTCATATGTCTTAAATTATGAAAGGAATTAATATTTTGATTCTTTTTCTTGGCTGATACTAATGATAATAGTAATGGAATAATCTTTGGTACTTGATAATGGCTTTAATCATGATTAGGAACATTTTTCTTCTGTTGAATTTCATGCAGTTACCTGAGATATTCAGTACTAAGGGATACAGTATTTAGTGTGAAGTAACTCATATTTCTCAATCAGATTTTGTGTTTCACAAGGGTGTACAATACCCAAAATGCAGCAGTGCTCAGATGAACCCAAACACCTGCAGAAGTGTATTTCATGTGCTCTGTTTTGTGTCCGACATTTGGGGATGTGGTTTGTGGGTTGTAACCACCACATGGTTGCTCTGGCTGCTCTCCAAGAATGATAGTGTTTGGCAAGAGGTAGAGAAATAGGGAAGCGTTTCCTCTTTCATTAAAAGTCTTACAAAAGCATGGCTATGTCAAGCACAGGCCACATTCTGTGATGTCTCCGTGCTGAAAGTTTGTCTTAAAAATAGTTGCATTTCAGTTTTTTTGTAACTTGGAATTATTGGATAAATATTGCTTATGCAATTCTTACTTCAAGCACGTTGGATAGGAAATTTTTGGTAATTCACTGCTACTCAAGTATGTTTCAGGAGAGTCATTAGCATAGGACTCTTGGGTTTTCAAATTGAGGGGGGAAAAAGTCTCTCATAGTACCTTCAAATCAGGTTGAATTGAATCCCAGAATGTAGTATAATGTTTTTTATTTGTACGTCCAGACTTTCATTCTGTATAGTGCTCTTTCTGTAATTAAAAGATGAGTGAAACTTCTCCTTAAATAAACATTTATATTCTTCCCTGGGGAAAAAAAGAATAGGTATTAATGATTAAATCTTGGTAATTAATTGTAAGGTAGCAAAAAAAAAATTGGAGATATTTTTCTTCAGGTTTAAAAATGAAGGAATCTTTGGTATGAATGTTTTGAAGTTACTTCGCGGTTTTTTGTCATTTTCGCAAAATTTGGATGTGCTTGTAAGAGCAGATCAGTGGTTTGTGAAGTTATACATTAAACAGATTTCTGTGAAAAATATTAATTCCCTTAAATAAGGTCAGGAAATATGCTAGTTTTAGCAAGACTGGGTTTTTTTGGTGGTGCAAGGGAGAAGAGGGCAGGTCTATGGAATGAGGTGGAAGGGCTCATGTTTGTCAAGGTCGGGGACTTAAATTAGGTGTTACTAATTTCAAGTGTTTTAATCTATGATTTTTTCCTTTCCGTTTTTCTCCCAGTAGAACTTGAGAAAGTTTCATTTTACTGTCACATGGGAGACGCTTAGAAAAGAACATATATGAGTTTCGCTGCTTGACTGTATTGATCTTTGTTACTGAATCAGTGCCTTCCGCAGCCAAGTGCAGATTCTTTTTCTGTGATGGGGTTTGTGATACAGTCCTGTGAACTCTTAGTGTTGGAATAAAGCCAGTGAGCATAATTTACTGAAAACTGAGCTCAAGGCTACAGTCTAGATGTGTGAAATAAAATCATTGATGCTTTCTTGTGTTTGATGGAGGTTGTACTGACTTTGAGGTATCCCATTGATACTAACCTGGAGATAGGGATTGTTTGGCTTTGTACTTTGTGCCTTCAGAGTGGAGGTGGAGTGTGCTTGTGGTTGCCTTAGTGTCAGGGAAATGCCACCTGTCAGTGGAGCCTGTTGTACCTGGTGACAACCAATTGTGCAAGGGACCGAGAGGGAGTCTTGGGAGTTTGGTGGTTTTCTTGGTCTTGGTGTATGGATTGTGGATCTCCTGGTAGCAGGGTGTAAAAAGAATGGTCAGTCTAGTGTCATCACTAAAGGGAAAAAAAATCTGGCTTTCAGTATAATTTTGTTCCTAATAATTTTATCTACAAAGAAACCTACTTGTGTGCTCCAAAGCTCTTCAAGGCCTGTCCAGTTGTGAGGCAAAATTAAAGTGATAGGGAATTTGTAACAGGTTTTTAATTCTGCTACAAATTCCTGGTGTAGACATGGCAGGTACAAAGTAACTGTACTGTATCTCATCGCAGTTATAAAACAGAGGCTGTGTGATTTTTTTTTTTCCTTGGATGAATTCATCAGCAAAGCTCCTATTAGCTGAACTGTAACATTTAAACACATAAACTGTGCAGACCAAATCAGTGTTCAGAATTTTGTTGCAACAGGCCCATGTTGGTGAAGTATAAAACCTGTCTTTTGCTACTTTGTACGGCTGTCTTCCGGAATGGCTGTAGGTGACAAAGAGCTGCCTAAGATCTCATCTTCTTGCATTGTGTGGTAAATGAAACAGAGATCTAACATAACGGTTTTAATCAGGAAAATTACTAAATCAAAGTATATATACCCTGGATATTTTTGGAAGTATTTTGTTACAGGCTTGGAATTTAAGCTATGATGATACTGATGATATTTGGAAATTAAAGCTCATTACATCTGTTCTCACCACAGGAGGAGAGACCACATCCTGTTAAATGTCATATGACTAATTTAATTTTTACAAATAAACACTTAGTTGCAATTTCTAAAAACTTTTCCATGATGATACGTGATGCAATAGCCATTTCTTGGTTAAGCTTGTGGGTTACATACATTGTTTCTTGGTTATGCTTATGTTAATTCAGGATTAGAGGATGGGTTAGATGGAGGGAATGTTTATCTGCTATGTGGAAAATAATATGGCAGGGCAAATATTACCTCAGTGTTTTGATTCTGAAGGTGAATGTTTGTATTTTTTAAACAGATTTTCTGAGGAAATATTGAATCTTAGATTCTGGTCACTGAATAGGAATCCAGATTGCAAAATTTCTGTAGAGTGTTTTCTGATGACTGCCAAAGTCAGTCTTGAAAATATACCAGGACTCAGTTAAATATGTTTAGATTACAGAAGTTGGTTGATTTTGCTAGTAATTCGTGGAGGAAATACTGCTTCAGGGTTGAAGCCTGCAGAGGTTGCATTTTTTTGGGAACAAGGGGATGGGTGGGTTTTGGTTTTCCTCTTATCAAGAAGAGGAAAGAAATACACTGAGAGAGATGAGAAATTGTTATCTAATCATTTGACTTGAAAAGTAAGGACTTAGTCACAAAGTTTGTAGTTATATGAATATATACATATATATATATATGTATTTGCCAGCATCTCTTGACTGTGGTGTCTTTGATGGATACTACTGCATACTTACCTTTCCATCCTTTTTTTTTTAAATTGAAATTGGAAAAGATTATTAGTTACAAATAACAGTGGCAAACATAAGGGGAAGTTTCCCATCAAGCTAAGCCAATCTAATGGCTCATTACTGCTGAAAAGTGCTGCTCCCATGCTTTACTGGTGGTGTAACTCTTCCAATCTCTTGTAGCATCAGCGTGGTTTTGCTAATCTCACCATCAGCTGTTAATAAAATCTGTGGAGGCACTAGAGATGCAGGCAGTCTCTTTCAAGTAGCTGTTGTTCTTTCTAAATTTTTTCAAAATTTAGTGTTTATACCAGTACTGGGTGGGGGATGGTACTGCAGCCTGGGAAGTTGGTCAGGCTGAAATGTTTTCCACTTTTTTTTAATTTTAGAAGTTTCTTACACAATAAAGTATGGTTAAAAAATAGAGAAATGGTACTTCAGAGACTATAACTTAAAAAAAACCTCCTACATTTTTACTACAGATGACTTTAATATTGGGTTGCATTCTGTCTTTCTGGTTTTTTGGGGGAATTGTTTTGGGTTTTTTTTTCTCCCTTGTCCAGCATTCTGGTGTTATGGCAGCTGCTCTCTTAGGGATATTTTGTTTCTCATCTTAAGCACTGTTTCTGAATACTGTGGGCTTTTCTTGCATACTGTATAATGTATGCATGCTTTTCAACATAGCCTTACCTTCTTCCTTCTTTGGGAATTCAAAATCAGGATGAAGGGAGCTGGTAATCTGTTAAGCATTCCAAAATCTCAGTGTGAGGTTAACGACTAAGGATGAATGGAAATGGGGGGAAAGGCTAGCTGGGATGTGCAGGGCGAGTCTGGTCCTGTAGAGCAGCAGCCAAAATGCTGCTTTAGTGGGTAATTTCCTATTAGGTAATTATTAGCAGGTCTTTTTTTATTTGGATTGTGTTAGAGGGGGGTTTTTTTGTTGCTGTTTCGGTTTTTTGAGTTTTCTTTGCTCAGTGAGTTGGCTGTCAGTTAGGAAGAGCTCTCTTCAATAGAAGTGTTGAGGTATTCTTGCTGCCTGTAGTTAGGACTGCTCACTTTTAATATTGTTCTGGTTTTTTTATGTTTGTGCTGGTCTGCCAACTAAAATAAAGGCCTTTGTGTGTTTACTGATATAAAATGCTTTCTACACAGCAAACTGGGAAAAGGATGGTAAGTTGTTTCTTTTGAGAGGCCCTGTATCATGCTCAGCCATGTTTAGGTCTCCTCTGACTTCATCTGAATTCCCCACTGCAAATATTTGTGTGCCAGAAGCACCAGTGAGTGTTGGTTTCAGCAAGTGGTGCTGATCCTGGGAGCAGTCCCTGAAGTTGCCACTGTGACAGGAGATTGATGGCCAGCAAGGCAGCTGCTGCACTGAAGGACCCTGAGAACTGTGGGTGGCTGTGGAGGACACTCAGGTGAAATAATGGCAGCTCAGTGGCACCGTCAGCAGTAACACTTTTTTCCAGGAAGGACTTGAAATTTGACCTCCCCACCCAGCAAGTGGTAATATTTGCTCATCTTCTGCACCCTAAAAAGTGGCAGCATTTGCATGTTTATTAGAATTGCAGACAGCCTGGGGTAGCTATCAGCTGAAGGGTGCTGGTGGAACTGTCAGTGCTTGTCTGTTCAAGGGATTTCAGCACTCCAATTCTTAGACGATTTTTGGCGTTTCAGGAGATCAGTGTGAGTTTGTTTAGATGCAATGTACATAGTAACTAATGGTGATCTCAGGCAGCCACTCTCTACTGGGAGAAGTGAATCAAGGAGATGCCTTTCCTTTTGGTCAGTAGTTTTTTTTTCTTCCCCTCTGTGTTCTCAGATAGTAATTAGGTCCAGTGTGGGATCCACTTTGGGTCTTATAGCTGTTATTGGCATAATAAAGGCCAGAAAGTTCTCTAACCAAATGGTCACTAAAAGAAAATCCCTGTGAATGTAAGCAGGCTTTCCTATGTTTCCTGGAGCATGTGCCAGGACAGTTAAAGTAGGATCTTATGTGCTCTTAGAAAATGCATTCACCACAGGCATCTTTAAAGATCTCCTTGAGATCTCCTCATTCCTTCTCCAGATGTTGCTCAACTTGAGATGACAGTTTTACCATATTGGGCAAAGCAGTGGTTTGTTTTGTTTTGTTTTGAGCATCTGAGATGTGAGCGGTAGATGGACTGGTCACTGTTTTGGCATCCTCAGTGGTGGAATGCATATGTGGACAATCAGATCACTCAGAGGAAGAGGAGAGTTTACTGACATCCTTATCCACATTCCAAGGCCTGCCTTTCATCTCTGCATCTTCCCCACTGCTACAGAAGAAAAAGTGAGGGTAATTAATATTTTACCAATTTTAGGGACAAAGTTTGAGGGACTTCTGCTGCCTGCATCCTCTGTGTGGTCTGTGAATTCCTCTGAGTTTGGGCATATGAGGTACCTGCACAGCTACAGTGCTGCAGATGGTGCAGCCAAGGAAAGTTTCAGTGGTTTGGTACTCAGGCTTAAGTCCTGTTCTTTTTTTTTCCTATACAGTATTCAAGAATATGCATTCATGGTATGTGGCTTGTCCATACTAGTGAAATATAAATTATAAAAGACAAATGCATGTTGCTGCATTGCTCAGCAGCAGTATGTTGATTTATATTGCTTAAGGAAATAACCTAAATTTTTTTTTCTACTTCTTGGGGTAGGGGCCAGCAATGTTTAACCAAACTTGGAAAATTCCCCTGGATGACAGCAATAAAACTAATCAGAGGATAGTATTCATGTCAAAGTGGTTAATGTGGTTGTCTCACCCCTTTATTTGTTTAAAAGAGATTATTTGACTTATAAGAAGATCCTTACAAACAGCTTTATAGGGTGCTCCTTATTAAATAGAAGGGACTTGTCCATTCGTTTCTCAGGAGCATTGATGGTTTATCTTGTTCATTCTTAAGTGCTGTTTTCAGTGCATCTGGTTCCTTCATATCCCATTTTAAGAATTACATGGTAATCAAGTTGTCTGTATGTGTGTGCATAGGTGCTATATAGATAACTGGCCTAATTATGCAGATAAATTATTGAAAGTGGTTATACTGATCATTGCAGGTATTAAAAACTGGATATATTAGAGTGCCTTAGACTTATTTAAAGTTCACACAGGCTATACAAGCTTTTTTTTAAAAATCAGCTTTTATTTGTTCTGAAAATATAAATAAGTCATAAATACCATCTCTCAAATTTATAAAAACATAAGTTATACAACAATTTTTCTGGGTTCTGAAAATGTTTTTTGTTGAATACATATTAAATAAATTTATATTTTGAATAGTACCATTAGAAAAGAAATAAAATACGTCCTTCATTTAAATTATTTCTAAATATTGAAAATATAAATAAGAAATATTAAAAACTAATAAATATTTTAAATACAATAAATAAGCTCCTAGAAGGAAATGGGAATGTATATAGATGCAAACCATTGTTACTGTTTCTAGTTCTTTAAACAGAACAACACTGTCATCTGCCACCTGACAGATTTGTAACAAAAGGATTGTGCCTGAACTAAAACATTCAAACACTGAAACTCCTGGTGTTTTTCAAATAGCGCACGGCCCTCACTGTCTTCTCCATAAATGAAGTAAAATCTCGGAGGATGAGTTGGATGGTCATTTTCTCTGTCCAGTCCTTAGTGGACTTCAGCTTTGTGTGGAGGGATTCCTGAGTAGCTGCATCTGGGACGATCACTTCTTTGGGATTGGTCACCTGTGAAAAAGACAGTATTGGGGGGCCTTGGTTAAAACACCGTAACTGAGCCTGTTGGAGAGCATCAGTCTGTATGTCCCCAACCTGCTGCATATCCACCCTTTCTGTACTGTAGACAACAGTGCTCCCTGGGACCTGTGCTTCCCTCCAGTGCTGCTGCTGTGGAGAGGTGTGAGGAATGCTGATGCCTGCTACGACTGCTGGTAGCAATCTCTGGGCTATACTGTTTGTTCTGGGCATCGCAGTCCAACAGGCTCTGAGCAGATCAGTACTCCCCTCCTGCTCTCTGGCAGTCACGTGGTTGGTTAGGTGGGGACGTGCTGATCACGGGTTGTCCTAACCTGTACTGCTCCATCCTGAGTCATAAGTTAATTGGCTGACATTGGAGTACTCTCACGTATTGCAGTAGATTAACAGTTTCCAAAGATGTCAGACTTGTTTAGCTACTTAATTCCTACTTTCCAGGCATTTAGTCACATGTGAGTCTAAGTGCCACCAACTTTCGCTGATATGTGAGAGCATAACTAAAAGATGAGTAAAAGGAGTTATTTATCTAATGCTGACTCACAGAACTGTGCACCCAGTACCTAAAGGCTTTTGAAGAACTTGTCCCAAGAAGTAGGATTTCTGAAAATGGGTGTTAGACACTCAAATCATGGAGCTGCTTTAGGTGATTTGGAATCTGAAGTTCTAGCAAGTATCTCCTTAATCCTGTGTTTAGGATCTCTCCTACCCTTTACAAGTGACAAGAACATGGAAACCTCCTTCTGGAACATCTTTTTTGTGAAATATAAGAGATAAATATTCTTTCTACCCAGACTACTTGGGAGTGGGTTCTGATTACACCCGCTTTTACTGGTATGCCGAGCTCCTTGTTGCACTCTGTAAAAGTCTGTATCTGGATATCCAGACAGGTATCATGCTGGTGGGTCTATCTAACCACAAGTGATGGATTCTGGCTTTGCTGTCCTTGCCTTAAATGGCAGATTTTTCTCTCACAAAGAACAATTTCCAACCTGAAGTTCAAGGCTTTCTCTCAAAAACTCCATAGCTTCTACAAGGGCAGGTTTTGCTTTTGATCACTCACTGTGTTTAATTCTGCCTGTTTTGATTACCTTGATGAAAAAACAATAAATCCAAAACCTCCACAAAAAAACCCCAAACCCAACCCAAAAAACCTAGTCTTAGTTATGAAACAAACTTTCTGCAAACTTGAATATCAAGCTGGAAGCCGGTAATCAGTTGCTGTCTTATGACAGAACTATTATTCTCAGCTAGCACAGTGTGAAAAAAAGCAGTTCAGCTTCCTTTCACATAAAGAATGATGGGCATAAGTAAATATGTTAGGAAAGGTATGGCAAACACACAATAGGCTTTTCACATGCCAAAAACAACCTTGAAGGAAATAATGCCCTGAGACTTCTGCGGTCTGTACCTGGGTGGTTTTTAATCAGGCAAATGGTTTCCCCAAAGACAAAAGTAAGAGTTCATATTAAGAATTACGAATGTGAGCAAGAACTACAGAAATTGCGTGAATTTTTGAAGTGTGATCTTTCAAAGCTCCAAAACATGAAAAATGTCTGTCAGAAATTAATAGCATTTAAATTTACCAAATCAAAAGAGAAATGGGTATTTTTGTGAAAGAAGATTTTTTACAAGCAAAATATGTACTCTTCAGTAGGCAGCTGAAGACAACCTGCGATATCTCAATATACCATACAGCTTGGCTTGAAAGTTTGTTTTGGAGAGTTTTAAAGATCACTAATATTGCAAAACAATACTTCCTTTTTTAATGTGAGCTTTTAAAAAACTTACTGACTTCTCAGTGAGTTCCAACATTAGGAGGTACAGGCTGAATTGCAGTTCCGCAATTAGAAACAAGCTCCCTGAGAAATCTTATTTCTATCAGCCAATTTAATATATTTGTTCTTAAAACAATGATGCATTTAGTCGGTTTGGAAATTAGAAGTAACGATAGAAAATAGGAAGAAGAGTTGTTTCTCTAAGAGAAGAAAACAAAACTTTGTAAAACGTCTGAGTCATGAGGGTAAGATCTGAGCATAAGGAACTGTCACCTGTTTTTTCAAAGAACTGAAACATAGCATCCTCTATTTCACATAGCATCCTCTATTTCACATAGCATCCTTTGTTTCTGCCTGCACATCAGTATTAAGCCACAAAAGTTATCAGAATGAATTTAAAACCAACTCACCATCCGTCTTATGGTACGTGCCAGGTGCTCTGTCCTAAAGGATAGTGATTCAACATTTTGGCTTTCACTAGTAAAAGTTTCTTGTACGTATTTGAGGTACGTGTGAAATGTATAAAGCCCGCTGGAGATTTTTCTCAAGCATTTATCCTGAAATGAGAGAAAGGTGAGAAGGTCACTTAAAGTTCAAAATGCCTTTATTTCAATGCTGTGTGCAGGTTAGCAGATGATGCTTATATAGTTTGGAGGTCTGGCCAAAGCCAGCTGGAGCCGGCACAAATCTTTAGGGCAACTTCCATAGCTCTTTTGAGCAAGCAAAACCTGCCCCAAGTATACAGGATTAGACCAGAAATGTTCCTTGCCTCATCGAAGCCGGCGAACAGACACCCATCTTCCTCCGTCACCTTGGGGAGGTTGAGCTTGTTGTGGAGGAGCATTTCCACGCTGTTCGGGCAGACGCCAAACTTCTCGCACATCTGGGGAGAGACACGGAGAGGTTTGGTCGCACCTTGGCAGGAGGCAGCCGCGGCCGGGCCGGGCGTGCGAGCGTGTGCGAGCCCGCGGTCCGGCCGTACCCACCTCGTCCTGCAGCTGTGCCGCCCGGGCGTGCAGCAGCTGCGCCAGCCGCAGGCTG
>VXAZ01001846.1:704291-772550 GCA_013399875.1 Gymnorhina tibicen | reverse complement strand
GGCACGGTCGCAGCCGCAGTCCCGGGGAAACTTCATAGTGCGGCTTCTTCTCGGCTCCGGCCCCGGCCCCTTCTCGTCGGCGAGGCTGGCGGGTTGAATGAGCTCCGGGCATCCCTGAACGTGTATTTATCGAGGGGGCTTCGAGATTATTCATGGCCTGGGAAAATCCGGCATGAGAACACGGGGGGTGTGTGCACAGAGCGGGCCCGACTTGACAGGGCTGCTCGAGAGACGGATTGTGAAACGGGCCGGGGGGGGCAGCCGAAAGCGGGCGGTGGGAACATGAAGTAATCGCGCTTCGTAACTCCTTGAGGGCCGGGCTGCCCCCCGCACCCACCGCCGGCTCACCTGCCCCGCGGGGTCCCGGCCGGGGCTGGAGCCCCCCAGTGCAGCTACCTGCGAGCCTGCCAGCTCCAGCTGCACAGAAACTCCTGGAAATCATATGTACATACCTACCTATATACACACATACTTTATATATGCTATATACGTCCGTGTATTTTAATATTTTAATGTGGTTTAATGTTTTATGAATTTTGTATTATCTATATCTTGGTATTTTAGCTATTTTTATTATTTGTATGTGTGAAGCTAACCCCCCCTGTTTAGGTGCTGGGTAGTACAAGTCGTAAGTTGCCTCTTTCCCAGTGAACTTCATGTGGGGAGGATTAAATACATCAAATGTTTTAAATGGATGAAAGCCAGTTCCTATGGGAGGGTAGCTGCAGGAAATGCCACGAAGTTCCCTGTTATCTGCTGCCTTATCTCTTTCTGCCTACCTGGTAGGTGTTGTAGGAATTTTAACCTTTCAGAGGGACTCTTCACCCAGGGCAAGTGTGCCTGTTGGGATCAATCTTGTAAAAGAGCAGACTGAGTCAAACTCTGCAAGGCATGCTGACACTGAACTTGTGGAATGTCTTGAACTGATTTTGGCCAAACTGCTTTTTTTTCCTTTTCCTTTTCCTTTTTTTTTTTTCTTCTTTCTCTTTTTTTTCTTCTTTTTCTTTTCTTTTCTTTTCTTTTCTTTTCTTTTCTTTTCTTTTCTTTTCTTTTCTTTTCTTTTCTTTTCTTTTCTTTTCTTTTCTTTTCTTTTCTTTTCTTTTCTTTTCTTTTCTTTTGTAGTATGAAATCAGTTATGCTTTCTCACATAAAGAATACCACAGTCTGCATTGGGAAGTGCTAACAGGAGGGTACAGAGTGGGGAAGACAAGAACATGGGGCGTAAGAGAAGTGTTAGAAAGACAATACAGAAACTGAAAAAAACCCCAGATACTTCTTCATTTTCTAAGGACAGCCTGGAAAGAGAGCCTCAGGAAAGAAGCATCATACTACTGGTTTTTATTTAATGTCTCTTTCTGCCAGTAGCAGAAAAGCAGCTGCAGTAATTTTGCCCAGTGGAGAGATACTAGAGCTGGAATGCAAGTGTGAGAGAGCGGTTTTCAACAGCAGCAATCCATCTCTGCCTAGGTCCCCCAGTGCAGCAGAGGGGATATTGCCAGAGCGGTATTTGCTGTAATGCCAGCTCTGCCTTACTGGGTCTGTGGCGTTAGGCATGGAAGAAAGCATGCCACTAGCAGTACGTTTGACTAGTATCAATGAAAAGATCCAACTGAAATGTGCTAAAGGATTAAAACAGCCAGGCCAGATGAGCTCAATGCCTGGTATTTGCTTTTGGATAACCATCAGAGGCAGATACATCAGGGAGGGAACTACTGCCTACCTCTTTTTCCACTTATGATAGCACATGGATGTACATGTCTCAGGGATTTCCTTCCGCTGCCGGGCGACTCATTGGCTGTTCCCTGCAGACAGTCAAAATTTTCCTTTACCTAACCCAAATGAAAATACTGTTCTTAAAATGATGAAAACTTGGCAGAAGGCTGTGTTTCCTTAATAGAATCTTCAGCAAGCATTCTGTATTTGAGTCTTTTCTGTAACTCTGTAATTCTTAATTTTGTAAACTTATTTTATGTGTTGTCATTTTCTTATTGTGTCATAAAAGTCTCTGTTCTTTAGCAATTTTTAGAGAACCTTTTTGTGCTGATCACTGTTATACAGCCTTGCTGATGTGTGTAGTTACGTCTGCAGAGTGAAATAAAAGCAAATTTCAACTGTTCCCCATCTAGAAGTCTCTAAGCCTTCAGTTACTATTTTCTCATTTTGGAGTTTTGTTTACTTTTTAAATGTGAATGTCCATGTGACTTTTCAGAAGTACAAAGTATGCTTACATGCTCCAGTGAAAGGTGCTCATTAATGCCTTAGAAACTCAGTTTGATAATCTAGGACAAAGCATGGCATTCAAGGGAAGAAGGAACTGGAATTTACACAATAGCATTAAAATAGTTCTTCTATGGCTCTGGATAGTTTCTTATGGAAAATCACTTATTTAATTGGTACTGTACTTAGAAGAAATACTTTTGCACTGATCTATCTATAATAATGGTTAGATTTTGGGGAGGACTTAAAGGAGGTCTGCACTGTATTACTAATTAATCCACACTGTACTACACTGAATTACACTGATTCATCAGTAGTCACATTGTTCAAAATTTAGTAAATCCTGAACAAACAGCACTTGCTCATGAGTTACCTACAGATCAGGAGATCTGCCTGGTATTTAAAATGTAGGAGTAGTATTACTGAGACTCTAAGGCACAGTTTCTAGATACCAAGGAATTTCTTTCCTGCATAGCATCTTTGTAATACTGCAGATTACTGTTCTTGCATCCTTTTATTTCTATTCCACTTTGTTTCACTGTACAGGTTATTTCTTTTTCTTTTCGTTTATACTATCAACAAGATGGCAGCATCCTGGCATGTAAAAACTTCCTAAGGTGGGATTTCAGAAATTCTCAGTGTTTAACCAACTTTTTCTTCTGTCTGAGAAATGAGCACTACTACTGCACATTTCTGTAGGAGCAGAGACACCAGTTCTGAAGGTTGTAAAAAGTTTCTCCTCTCAGATTGTCACACATGAAAATTGTTCCTGGTTCCACTCAAGGGTCAGTTTATAGCCAATCCAGGATCATCCCATGTGTGTTTTCTAGGATCAATGTGCAACTCACTGACCCATTCTGGAAAAGGTTCTCTTTCTTCTAGAATTGCTCTGCCTGGAAGCAAGCCCATGCCACTTTTGCTCCTGATAACCTGGGAGATTTGCAGAGAGGAGCCTGTTTTCAGGATAGGTGGGTGACACCAGCATGGAAGTGCTATTGTCACTGAAGAATTCAACAAACTGCGGAGCTGTCATGGTCAAAACTTGTCTCCCCTCTTCTGTCAGCCATCAAGCACGTCTGAGAGGAGCCCCACCATGTGCCAAGGCAAAACCCAGTGCCACTGGCAGCAGCAGCAGCAGACCTTGCTTGCTGAATGCTGTGAGTCAACATAAATCGCATTTCTAGATGGAAAAATAAGGTCTTTCAATAAAGCAGAATTGCTAGGGCTGCAGTAAGTTCCACTCTGATTTGTCTGTTTGGCTTGACTGTCTTTTTCTTCCTAATAATTGCCACTATTTTACAGTAGTAAGAAAACCAGTGATGTTTATTTGGGGATTGTGACTTAAAATAGTACTGTTGGTAGTAAGAGAAGAAATAAAACTGAAAATGTGGTGTTCTTTATTAGATTGTGTTAGAAGAAAAGTGTTAGATTGTGTGTGGAAGAAAATGCCAGTTGTCAGAAGACCATTCAAGTGGGATCATGACAATCACTAAGCAAATAAGTTCCAAATATTTTGAATGAGGAGGAAAGCTGACGTCTGGTTCCCCTGACATACTTTTGTTGAATTCCTCAAAGCTTGTAATGGGGGAGCTTGAATTCCTACAGATCTTGTAAAGAGTGTCGGAGTTCTTTGTAATGTTAAGCCAAGCTGCCCTGTGCTGTATTTGAAATGAACAGGTTGAACAGGTCAGTAATACCCTGTGTTCATGTTTCTCATAAGCAAACATTGCTTTGACAAAGCTGCATGTCACCAAAGAGTGCTGGTGCACTTGACTAACGGCCCGTCGCTTTTGTGGCTTTGCAAGTTCTTTGTCTCTCTGTTGGTTGTTTGCCAGGTAACTGCAGAGCTGTTTGGGGATTTTTTGGTGAAAAGCTTTGGGGATTGCTTATTTTTCTTTCCTAAAGGAAGACTTGCATAATTTTTAAACAAGATTAAGATGTGTAGTAAGACTTGAATTTTTTTTCTTGAGTGCATCATATGCAAATACAATGAATTTCCTTGCTTTAAGCTAAATCAGAGGTTAAGAGGAAAAATTTTTACTTACCTTTAAATTATGTCCTGGTTTTCAGCTTTATCTGCTTAATTTCAAGAAGATAAATAATGCCATGGTCTGCTCTAGTCAACTTCCAGCAGACAACAACTTCTAGCTGTGCAGTCCTAGGTGAAAGAGGTCCTAAATATAACTGTTCTTGGGGAATATCTGAATGCTACAAGACACATCTAATGCTAAATAGACATATGTCCTCCAAGTCAAAATGATTGCAGGCAGTTCAGTGCTGGAATGGGAACATTGAGCCACTTGACAGTGAAACCAGATTTGCACTAGGAGCACTTTTCTGCTGTGGATGCACTGATAAATGGCATCAGGAAGCAATTTGGCAAACTTTTCTCATGGAAGGAAGGTAGCTGTTTCTTTGTCTCCATCACGGCGTAGTGTGCCTGGTGGGGTGGGTGTTGCCCCTTTATAGGGCAGCGTGAGACACCGGAGCAGAGACCTGGCCAAGTTAGAAATACACTGGTGGCCTTGGGTCTTTCACAAGCAGCATGCTGTTTTCTGGCTTGTTTGTGCGCATCACCCATCAGGGCAACACACTGTTTTGACGGAGATCCCATTTTGTCAGCATTGCGTTTTGAATTATTGTAGGGCTGTACTTCTAGAGAAAATCTCTGTCTGTTTTTAAAAATTAATTGACTGTAAGTTCCACTTGTGTTTAAGGAACTTCTCAGTTCCCCTTGAGCTCGCTTTCTAAGCATGAAAGATGAAAATTCAAAGAAGTCGTATGGTTAAGGAGAAGAGTGTGGTACTTCAGTCAGCAGGGAAGATGATGGAGATGAACAGAGAACACAGTGAGGAGCCTGAGTGTATGGGAGGTACTGAATGATGTAAGTATTTATCTTTATTGTTTGCCATTATTAACATGGTACATTAGATGTAGATTGTGTTTTACAAAGCATTCAGAAAGGGGGTTTTCCCTCCAAGGAACTTGCTCAATGCCAAAGGAAACTGAAGGGTGTCAACATTTATAATCCCACTCATGAATGCATACCAAGTCCAGTTCACCTCAGTAGAGGATCTATTTCACTGTTAAATAAAAGTTCATATGTTGTTCCATGAGACATCTGTAAATATAACTGTGTTTACCCTTGTTCATGCCCAATGTTTTTGTGCCCATAATGTCATTATCAGACTATTGTCTCGCTTGGTTTGACATTTAGCTGTGCATTCTCTTGCATTCTCGTTCTGCTTTTCCTGGTGATTGCCTTTCTGTGACATTGTAAATTACCTACACACAAGACAAGTCACTTAACGAAATTTTTATGTTTTTTCCTGGATAGCAGCAGTTTCTCACTGTAGTGAGAACAGAAGTTGGGTGATATCAGTGGTAAAAGTATTGTAACTCCATTGTCAGAATGAGATGCAAGGCTTCAGTACATTTCTTTTGGGAGGTATCTTTTCAATAGCACTTTATATGTATTGGAAGTTTCTCTTAGCAGATGGGTAACTGGAAAACCAAAATGCAGTGTGCACATTCAGTAAGTGTTGTGTGCTTTCTTTAAGGTTTTCTAGCTCAAGGCTCCTGTAGTGACACAGTGAAGCTGCTGTGGAGTTTGCCGCTTTGGTCATACAATTTTGTTGAGAAATCTGAGTATCACTACTCAGAAAGTGCCTTACACCTTGGGGGATTTGAGTCTTTCTTCCTTTCTGGGTGAGTTCTAGCAAACTCCTTTATTGTTCTAAACTGAATTTGTGAAAGGGAACCTACTTACTATAGCAGGAGCCCTTTCTTTTCTGTGTGTAGCTCACTATAATACGATTAATATGTTCTGCTGGATCTGTAATATTCACTCTTCCCACACTGCTGTTCTTGAAGCAAAAGTGTCCTGGGGGCCAGGTTAGCTATAAAGACTTTGGTCACATCACCAGAGGATTGGAGTGGTCTAGGTCCAACTAATTTTTTCCTTCATATGGCCAGTTAGATGCTTTTTGTTTAGATTGCTCAACCAGGATGTGGGAGATGTTGAATCATATCCCTTCCTTATTTAAGGGGATTATGAACCCAGATTTACTCCTTTACAGGAAAGTCTCCCAACTCCTAAGAAGAATATTGGCCAAGATGTTTTTCTATCCCTCCTCTTAAAGTGAACCATTGTTTTTCATCAGAAAGAGAAGATCAGGAGCCTGTGTGCCACCCCAGTGGGTTGACCTGGATTCCAAGGGAAGTTTGCTCAAATATGTAGTACAAGAAATTCAGACCTTGGGCAGAAATAGAAAGTGATTTCCAGGGACATTCTGACCTCAGAGCTGTTGAGTAAGCCTAGGCAGGGGTGAAGTCTTCACTTCCTCCACGGGCTGCTTTTTGGAAGGAAGAGCTGGTTCCTATGGTGAAACCCAGGAGGATTGGGTGGTAGATCCTCCCCAGGAAAGGGTCCTGGCTACCAGGGAGTCACACCTGCTTCCTGAGAGGAAGAAGCTCCTCTGCCTGGAGTTTCTTTTGTACTGGTGCAAGAGCTTCTCATGCAACACACCGGCTCTCACATACCCCTTCCTTGGCAGGGGCTCTGTGCAGCCTGGCAGGGGAACACCACGGCTCTGCCCGCTCTGGTCAGGCGCTCCTCACTGTGAAGTCCCCTGGTATTGCCCGTCGAAAATGCAGAATGTACTCTGTTTCCCCTGCTGATGTTAAAATTACGTGCGAGACCAAAAGTTAAAAATAAAAACCAGAAGCAGTCAAGCTGAGCCGCTGTGACATGAAACCATCCCCTTCCCCCCAGCCCTCCCCTAGAGCTGACGCTACACCCAGCCCTTCTCTACGGCTGCAGCTACGTGTGACAGCGGCAATTTTGGTGTGGAGAGGGAACTTGTTGGGAATCTCCCTTGTACTTTAGCTCAGCATCATCAACCGTCACTCCCTGCCGCTCTTACTTAGATCTTCATTGTTACTTACAGAGACTCAAATCTTGAGATTTCTGTGGTCTACTTTTTTCCGATGCTCTTGTCTGGACTTGTCAGTATTTTGAAAGTGCCTAGACTTTCAAAACATGCCTGTGTGAAGGCAACATGGGGTATTGTCTTTATTCCCTATGAATACAGGAACAATTGGCAAACACGAACAGAGAGCAGAGGCCTTGGTCAGAATTACAGGCATTTTTAAGGAAGGGTAAATTAAACTTTTATGTTTCATTTTACACTGTTTTCATGATCTGTTTGCAACAGTCTACGCATTTTTTTCTCATGAGAA
Organism: Gymnorhina tibicen; assembly: GCA_013399875.1. Classification (NCBI taxonomy): domain Eukaryota; kingdom Metazoa; phylum Chordata; class Aves; order Passeriformes; family Artamidae; genus Gymnorhina; species Gymnorhina tibicen. The sequence goes on along the minus strand of VXAZ01001846.1, from coordinate 765,092 downwards.
GTTGCATATTTTATACATTTTGCAAATTACTACTTTCTAAAATTTGACTTTCTACTATTTTTTTTTAAAGTCATATAGAAGACACTCCATGGAGACTGCTGTGCTGTTACCAGCTGCATGTTAAATCTCCCATTTAGCCTGGGCACCACACAACTATTTAGTGAAGTCTGCTGCTTTCTGCATAAATTTAGCATGTAGTTCCACAACTGTTACAAGCTGATATAGAAACGTAGAATCATTAGTGTGCTGCCCCGGGCTTATTTATTATTCAAATTTAGTTTAAAGCTCTTTCAATGAGTCCTGCTAACTCCTGGGAATTGGGGACATGCTATGAAATAGGTACAAATGTAGGAAGGATGCTACCAAAAAAGAGTATCACTGTCAGTCTGCAGTCTGACTTCTGCCACGAGTCACTTTTTCTCACCACTTCCCACGTGTGTCAGCACTGTTGTTTGGGACGTTATGTCAGACTGGATGGTATGTCAGATCAGGTTGGAAAATAAGCCACCAAAGGAATTTAATAGTCTTCATTAGAATCCGGTCTGTGATCTGAGTGACTCTCTGCCTGCCTGAACACTTGTGTCAGTCTGATGGAGCCAGCTCCAATGCCTGACTCCTGGGACAGTATCAGTAACAAATAATAAAAATCACTGTGGTTTTCTGGTGTGCATGAAAAATATAATACCTCACTGTGGGATTCTGTTTTGAATTCCACCTGTTGATCTTGCTGTGCCTTAAATCATTCCTCCCCTGCTGGGGGAGGACTTCTGAGTCCTTGCCTGGATTTTTGTTAATTAACGGACATTCAGCCTTCTCTGCTCTCAGATAGTTTATTAAGTCTTATCAGAAAAGTTAGAAGTACAGCAGAGGGATGTGCATGCTGAGGATAAATGCGCAGAATGCCGCCGAAATCAAGATAACACGGCGTTTTTAAAGCTAAACAATCCAATCAGTGTTTGAAACGACAGATATTTTCACTTTTCTACCAATATTCAACAAATGTGTTTAAAACGTCCACAGGAACTGCGGAATTTTCTATCCAATCACTTTAAACAATTTTGCTGCATTAAATGGAGTAGCATGAAGAACAAGAAGGAGGTTATAAAACAACAACAATCCTCCATTTTGGAGTTTTTGCTTTTTATCTATTTGCTACTTTAACAAACCCAACACCTTTATATTTTCAGCCTGTGCTACCTCACATAATATTCTATCACCTAGTTCACACTGCAGTGCGTTCAAGTTCTTCCCAGAGAGTTGGCAGCTTTCTCCATGGACGAAGGTCAAAACCAGTGCTCTCCAGGGGGGTAAAACTCCTTAAAACAGGCAGAGAAATATTCCCCGCACTCTGGACTCCCACATCTCACCTTAAAATAACTTTGGCATCTCATACCTCCAAAGCAGTGCACACTCTTGAAAACAGATTAAAAAAAGAGAAAGTTTTAAGACATTGATGTTGTCATCACTTTTTATCAACAAACAAATCTAGTAGCTAAAGTCAATTTGAATTCATGAGGACTTTTGTCTCCCCACCTGCTTCCAATTCCAAACAATATTTAGGACCAATTACTATTATTATTATTTTTATTAATCCCTGAGTAGTCTTTTTGATCAGCTCTACCCCCTTGCCCATGGAAAGCCATCGCACGTGTTTTAAACCGTTGTAACTCTGTTGATTTTGATAGAATATCTCTTGTCTGATGAAAGAGCAAGGAGAGTCATGCAGCCACATGACCACTGTCAGTGCATACTTTGCCATCTGAATGGGCAAGTCCACAGCTGCCAATTTTTTCTGCTAAGCATTGTGATGGGGTTGCAAGACCCTTTAGACGGCAAATTTCATGAGCTGGTAACCCCTGGAAACAGAGCTTTGAAAGGAGCATTGATGTGTGGACATATGGTTTGACCAGAGCTCCCAGTGCTCTTGGGTCTACAGAGAACATCTGCAGAATAAAAAGCCTGCAGACAGTCAGGAAAACAAAGCTGACTTTCCTGGCTTCTGGTGACAATGATGAAAAAAATTGTTGGAAGGCTCCTTTAACACTTCTAGAATTCCATTACTTTTTGTTCCAGGTTTCATATCTTCCTTACTGGGTCCCTATTAAGAAAATTTTTGTAAATCATTTCAGGGAATCAGTCACAGGGGTAACAAAAACATCTGCTTCTCAGAAGAGTAAGATCAGTGTCACAGAGAGGGAAAGTTGATTTAAAACTTACTCAAAGACAAAGTAAAATTACTGTAAGAGGGTGAACCCAATGACAACATTTCTATTGAATTCTTGATGAAACAGGAGTGTCTTATACGTAAAAGGAAAGACAGACAAAATGAGAAATGGCTTCTACCATCCCTCCTAAAATCTGTATAATTTGTTTACTCTCTTCTGAGCTCCTTCTTGTCAGGCTTTGATGAAACTCTTTTAAAAGCAGTACCATCAAAACCAAGGCTAGCATAGTAAGAAATACACTAATTTTTTGAGATACCACAAGGGGGAAAATGAGTCAGATGATATCAGAAAAGGAGGAATTACTAGCTGCAAATACTGGATGACATCTGTTTGAAATCCTTTGCTTGCCATTGACACAGGACACTTCTTTGTCAGGGGACAAAGTCACTTTGCCTGTTCTGCCACTTCTTCCTTCAAGTTGGTCCCTTAAGCACTAGTAATCTTGATGTAGCCTGGAGTAACTCTTCTTAGAGCGTGAAGATTAAATGTAATAAAGCACATGATGGGATCATGATATATCCTAATTCCAAAATGAAGTCACAGGTTTTCTGTAGTAACAAGCTTTTTATTTTGAAATAGATTTTCTGTGGCCAATTGCCAGAAGTTACACTTATTGTTAAAATTGTGAAATAGATTTTTTTTTTAATTTGGAAAAAAGGTTGTAACACTTCTAATTTGTTCAGTAAAGGCCTTTTCCTGAATAGATGCCCCTGACATCTGTAGGAATCTGGATTCCCACAGTCCCTTGATACTTCTGAAGTTTGCTGTTAGTTCCCTACTGATGTGTATATTTTTCGTATCCCCTCCCCTGCACCTAGGTTCTGCTTCACCAGATGTGTTTTCCCCAAAATCACCTTTTGACTAGGAGGGTCCTTTTTGCGGTATTGCATGTGGTAGGCTTCCTTTCGGTCTTAAAACAGCATCACACTAAAAAGTATAGACAGTTTTAGGCTTTGACCTGGACTGACAAAGCCATGGAATATCATTTCTTCAGATAGAATAGGACAATATTTATTTTCCTGATAAAACACCGGCGAAATCCTTTGGAGCAGCTCGTGCACATATTTAGTCTACTTTCTCCTCTTTCCTATTGTATTTTTCACTTTTGCTTCTTGCTTTAGCATTTGCAGTCCGTCATTCTCACCAAGAATTCTCACCAAGAAAAAGGTCACATGAAAACCATCCTTACACTACTGCAAGCCAAGGCTACTCTGCAGCCTTGCAAAGGAAATACCAGCAAGAGTTTTCATCACTTTCATTTCTTCCCTTCAGTGATCTGGAATAGTTTTAGCAAATCATGTTTTTTACATGAAACAGAAAATATTTCTTTTTATCTGTGAATGCTCTAAAAAATCAGGAGTGGCTCCTGGCTCGTGCAAATTGTGGGAAAGCTGTGATAGCTGCTCAGATTTTTTGTCTTGACCACAAAGTGAATTAGGAATGAGAGTCTAGAATGGGGTTTTATGGTGCTAAAATGGGGCACATTTAATGAGGTGGCTATTTACAAATTGAATGCATATTAGGTGATGTGTAAATGATCACTACAGGGGACCATTGGCTCATGTTGTCCCACGATGGAGCTCGGGGATGACGTTACACCTCAAACACAAATGTCCGGGGTGAGCGACTGCCGGCATTGCCACAGGGCCTGGTTGGCACCAAGCGCTACCACAAAGTGGATGATTCAGAAGCCCCAGGGACAGACTTTCTGAACCACAGCTCCTGACATCTGTAATGTCATCATCAGTGACACAGCTGTCCTTTTCTTGATGTAAAAAAGGAGCGTGGTTTCTTCAGCTGTGCCCTATAGACAGCGTTGTGCTGCACTGTGGTAGAGTGAGATGTACAGTGCCAGCTATACTGGGCAACAGGAAGGAGCGGATGCTGGAGGGGGTTCCCTCTCTGGGAGGGGAGAGCATTCCCACTCCTTGGGTTCAAGCTTCCTCGAGCTGATCCACAGCAAAGCTGCTGAAAACTCCGCATGGTGTTTTACAGACTGAAGCCGAGGGGAAGCAGCTCCTCTCCCTGCTGTGGGACCGAGAGCACAGCGATCACCTTCCTGTCTGTAGTGGGGAAACTCTGGCAGAGGGATGCTCTCTAATGTAAGTTTTAGCGCTGGCTCCGAAAGGAGCCCGGAGGACGGCCTCGGGCACTTCACACGGCCTGGCATTGTTCCTGATTGTTTAACGTCCCTGTTCGCATATCGATTTCCCCAGCTCCTTTCGCAGCGCAGTCTCAGATGTGGAAGAAGAGCAAGCAGGTACTTCGGCCCATGCTTCTGGGTCAGCCTGCGTGCACCGCTGGTGGCTGCGGGGCCGCACAGCAGCGGGACAGATGAGGATGCCTGCTGGGCCTTTGTCCTACAACAAAGCTTTTTTAGGGAATGCTGTCTGGAGCCTTCAGCTTCAGCACGCATTTCTCAGCACACATGGAGCTGGCAGATGTAATTACCTTATTCTCAGGCAGAATTTTGTGCAACATGGCAGGAATATGTTAAATATTTCCTGAAAATAAACGAAAGCTTCACAGCCTAAGCAAGAGAGCACCAGGAGAAAAAACCGTGCAATATCCTGGCACAAAACAACATGTTTAGACATAATAAATAGTCAGTTTTACATAAATAATGTAGTTCATTCCCATTACAAATAATCTTTCACATATGCATTGTTTGTGTCATTTCTCTCTGCTGACGTTCAGCTTTCCAGTCTTTTGCATTTCATTCATTACAGTTAGTTTACAGTACTGATAAATTTAATTTTTGACTATTCATGTGATATAGATACCAGTTTTTTTCTAAACAAATAGCAAGTACCCACAAAATTTAGCTTTTAAGGTAAGTGTTGTTACCATTGAGATGCAGCAGAAGTTGAGGTTAGTGTTGTTGGTAGTTTTTTCTCATGTGATGTTTTAGGTGTTTTTTTAATAAAGGTTTTGGAAAGGACTAAACAGATGAAAGAGTTTGGTCTGGTTTAAATTACTAGGATGAAATTTCAGAATGAGAATGCTTGTAGTATGTTTTGAGCAGAGGATCGGGGATTTCATTCACAACTCTATTTGAACTTAGAAAGTGAAACTTTAAATGTGGAATATCACATTACAACTTGTTTAAAAATCTATTTCTACATGGTGATTCTTTAAATATTACGGGATAGAGTTTTGCCACTTCAAGAAGTGTTCAATAAAATTGAGGGGATGCCAACAAAATGCTTCTTGCTGATATTCCCCATATTGCAAAACTGTTTTAGCTATGGGTATTGTAAAAGCAGTGCTGGTAATGATCTTGCTGGGAATTGTGACTGAAAAGGATAATACAACAGGGATTATCAAACATGTCTCAGCAAAGAAAGGGATTACAAGGAAATTGAAACCTCTCCTGTTGGTGGTTAACTCCTCATTCATGATTTCACCTCTTCTCATCATTGTTTTTCCAGCTAGTAACTCCAGAAATGAAACTGCAGAGCTATCACAGCATTTTGGATCTCCATAACCTAACAGATAAGATTTGACAATAGAGATACAGTTGAAGAAATTCCTGCCTTCACAGCTATGGACATAGTGCCAACTACTGCACAATTTGTGTCTTGTTGCATGCTTTTGGGACAATTATAAGTAAATGTGGATCTCAGTTGTTTCATTATCAGTCATAGCCAGCACAGCTTCATGAGAGGAAAGTCCTTCTTATCAAACCTGATTTCCTTTATGACAAGGTAACCCACCTAGTTGATTAAGGAAGCCAGTTGATGTAATCCTTTTGGATTTCAGTAAAGCTTTCCATACTGTTTCTCACAGCATCCTTCTGGACAAAATGTCCAGCACACAGCTGGATAAACGCATCATGGGATGGGTGAGCAGCTGGCTCAAGGGTCAGGCACAAAGGGTTATTAGGAATGGGGTCACATCAGACTGGCGCCCTATCAATAGTGGGGTTCCACAGGGGTCCATCCTCAGCCCTGTGCTCTTCAATATCTTCATTAATGACCTGGATGCAGGACTGCAAGTTTACAGATGATACAAAACTGGGAGGAGCTTCAAAGGCAGGGAGGCCTTGCAGAGAGACCTCAACAGATGAGAGGCCTGGGCAATCACCAACCATGTGAAGTTCAATATGGGAAGTTCTGGATTCTGCACCTGGGATGGGGCAACCCTGGATGTGTGTATAGACTGGGGAAGGAGAAGCTGGAGAACAGTGCTGTGGAAAGGGACCTGGGGGTCCTGGTTGATGACAAGTTGAATTTGAGTCAGCAGTGCCCTGGCAGCCAGGAGGGCCACCCGTGTCCTGGGGGGCATCAGGCACAGCATCACCAGCTGGGCGAGGGAGGGGATTGTCCTGCTCTGCTCTGCACTGGGGCGGCCTCACCTCGAGTGCTGGGGGCAGTTTTGGGTGCCACAATATGAGAAAGACATTGAAATGTTAGAGAGGCAAAGGAGGGCAACAAAGATGGTGAAGGGCCTTGAGTGGAAGCTGTATGAGGAGCAGCTGAGGTCACTTGGTCTGTTCAGCCCAAAGAAGAGGAGACTGAGGGGAAACATCACTGCAGTTACAACTTTGTGTGAGGGGAAGAGGAAGGGCAGGCACTGATCTCTTCTCTGTGGTGAGCAGCAACAAGGAATGGCCTGAAGTTGTGTCAGGGGAAGTTTAGGTGGGATATCAGGAAAGGTTCTTCACCCAGAGGGTGGTTGGGCACTGGAACAGGCTCCCCAGGGAAGTGTTCACAGCACCAACCTGACAGAGCTCCAGAAGTGTTTGAACAATACTCATGGGCACCTGGTGATTCTTGTGGACGGTCCTGTGCAAGGCCAGGATTTGAACCTGGTAATCCTTGTGGGTCCCTTCCAACTCAGCTGATTCTGTGATTCTGTGATTTTCTTTCTGGCATTTCTGTTGTTCACGATGCAGTGAATGTATCATTTTCTTCCAGTAATTTCCTGGATTATTGTGAGGCAAAGTGTGCCTCTGGATTCGGCAGGGACTGGTACATGAAAGCACAGGTCTGGTAGCAAGTATTCGTAGTTCCAGACTTCTTAGGTAGGGACAGTAATACGCGTGGGAAGAAAAGCAAACCTGGGCCCCTTAGTTAAAAACGTGGGGAGAGGAGGTGACCCAGGCAGTCTTAAGTGGTTGGCTGCAATAATATGTAAAGCTCTTAGGAAAATTTTGAGTGAAAGGCAAGTGGAGGTTGGGAGGTGAACTGGATAAAATGAAACATGACTTTGCAATGTTGGATTGTGTCAGCCCAATATACTCATTGAGAAACTATTTCCTACACAAAGGAAACATGTTTCCATCCTGGGAATGTCAATTAAGCCTTTTCATGGAGTCTTGTGGGACGCAGTGATGAGGGAGCTGGGAGAAACAGGGATTAGGTGTGCATGGAGCTGGCTAAAAGGGAGAGAGAGCACTGCTGAGTGTTAATAAGCAGATGGTGAGCAAGGAATTAATGAGCTGGGTGCTGTAATGGCAGCAAATATGCTGCATGGAAATAACTGTGGAAGGGAAGGATGCTGGTGTCTATGCAGGTGTGCTGCTAAGGTGATCTTAGAGCAGTCTGGTGAGGCATATCCGCCAGAAATGGGAGACTCTTACTGCTCTAATTCAAAGATATTAGTGAGATTTCACTTCAATTTTGCATCTGCTTGTGATTGCTCTATGTGAAACGTAGAACAATGAACTTTCAAACATGAGCTTTAACTGAAGGGTGCCCATAGGGGTCAGCGGGATGGAGGACTTTGTGCTGGAAAGGAAGTGGGAAGTGGATACCATGTTTAGTCTAGTGAAACAAAGCCTCAGAGGGGACCAAGACAGCTTCTTATTAGCAGTATAAGTACCAGAGACAATGCCAACAAACAGATGGGACTAATCTAGCCTTGAATAGAAATGTGTCTTTCAAGTGGGAAATTGCTTCCTAACCACAGAACAAATTTTCTAACCGGAAAAGTGTTATACAGTGGGACTGCTCAAGCACTGGCACAAGTGCCCAGAGGCTGCTGAATCTCCATCCTTGGAGGTGTGTGAAACTTGACTGGATAAGACATTTAGCATCTTGATCCTACTTCAGAATGAATATTTTAGTAAGGGGATGGCCTAGGTGGCCTCCAGGGGTGCCTCCTACCTGAATGATCCCATGTTTCATTAGAAAAAAAATTTCCCAGATACCTTCCTCAGCACATGAGTAAGAAGCAAAAGGAAAAAAAAGGAAAAGACCTTAAAACCCAAAATGCTGTTAAGGCAGACCTTTAAAACGGGATTGCTTTGTACATGTAGGTGCTGGGCAGGAAAGAGACTGAGGACAGAGTGTTCTCTCCAGGCTGTGAGCCTTACAAGGAAGACATATAAGAACAAGACAGAACATGTCTTGCCATTCCTTTTGGGTCTCACAGCTTAGCAGCAGCAATGAGCATTTTTTGATAAAGAAGAACTTGGCAAATTATTTATTGCTTGTCTTTATCACTCATGTCCTCAATATAGTTTCCACAAGATTCAGGGTGTTTTACTGGAGAGCAGAGAATTGCCAAATAATGAAAAAAAAGAGGTGATGAGAGCTGCAAAAAAAATCTAATTCTTCACTAAAAAAGAGTACAGCTGAAGCAGAATTCAGATATAGAAAAAGAGTGGGTGGAAATGCAGAATTAGGATATAGAAAAAGAGTGGAGGGAAAAGGAAAGAACCAAAAGAGAATTAAAGCGAAGAAGAGAGAGGAAGTCAGGAGATGCCCAGATTTGCTAAAGAGTTCTGCAAAACTGATTTTCCTTTGTAGGTCCAGTAGTTCAGCCTCTCCTAAATCATTTAGAAAGTGAAATGAAATGGGGAAGCAAATTGGCCTGGCTTTTATGTTTGCATCGTGGAATTACAGAGCTTGGAAAAGATGGGGCTCTAGCCTAGACAGAGTAAGCAACAACATTTTGACTCAGCCCTCTCTCCCTAACTCCTCATCTTCCCCAGTAAGCCTATGTGAGCTGGTAGGACCATCTCTAGGAGAAAGAGGCAATTGTTTCTTCAGGCCCATCCATCCCTGAGACCGGCAGGAAAATTCCATTTCTTGTTTATAACTCATTTTTCTACCAGTATAATTCCACTGAAATAAATGCAGGCAATTTGGCTTTTAGTCCATTAAACATACTATTAACACAGAAATACATATGCAAGGACTGGGCTGATACTTTTCTGAACTAAATGGAAATATTATAATTGGATGCCCAGGAAAATATATTTTTTTAATGAACATTTTTTTACACTGAAGTAGCAGGCAAAAAATAAACATACAAGGGGAAACACGAGTAATTTAAAAGATATTTTAATATGAAATGATCTCTTATTCACTGCTTTGTTTTTTATCTGAAAGGAAAAATTTCTTATGCTTTTGGTAATTGGATTGAGCTACAACTGTTGTTTCTGATGCTAAAGATGTACTAAAGCTCAGCTTACCCTAAGCTCTGGACCCAAAACATAAGTATAAACCTTCATTGAATCATGATGCAGGTCTCCTTTTATGGACAAGTGAGTCTTGGCCTCTGTGAGGTGCAGGACAGCTGTATATGCAAGATATGTATGGTTCTGCGTCTTCTCCCCACAGCTTTTCTCTGATTTTGCACCGTTTCAGCCTTGCACTGAGAGCTTTCCATCTTCTGGTGCCCTGCAGTGTGCTGCCTCTCAGGTGCCCATCCTCGGGGCCTGGGTGGCTCAGCAGGCTGCTGGCAGCACGCACAGCAGATTGCTGCTCTCAGCCTGCGCTGGGAGCTCTGCACGCATCACCTGCGTGTGTGATGTACAGGGGCTGCTTGCTGAGGTGGCAGACGCCCTGTTCTCCCAGCACAGCCGTGGGCAGGGACACAGGTCTGAGAATTGAAACCAAAACCTCCCCAGGGAAAAAAAACCCATTTCTAATAGTTTGGAAGTGCCCTGTATTCATTGCCCAGAGGCAGACAACAGTGGATGGGAAGGCTTCTCCTCAGTGACTCAAGGGCTGCATTTGCTGAAGGAAGATGTGTAATTCAAAACATAAGTATAAACCTTTCCGGGGAAAGCATCGTGTCACTCTGGGGAAAACTTTTGGTTGTATTGCCTGGCACCCGAGGATGTGACGACAGAGTAATGCGATAGCTTGGCAAGAGAGGCCAAGTGAAAACCAAACATGTCTGCGCTTGTGTGGAAGAGGGATTCTCAGATAATTTCTTTCACTTCTCTTACACTCAAGTTTCCCTTTTCCACTATAGTCAAAAAGGAGTAAGTCTCTCACAAGCAATAACCTCAATCAGCTGCAAATATTTGCCTCTGACAATGTCTTTATATTGCACACATTTCCTGTCAGGACACACTGTGTCCTGACTATACAGCTCACCACAGCTATAGTCAGTAGGATTGACACTCTGAGTGGCTGAAAATTTGCTCTGCATTCTCTTCTGAACTCTCTGGTCTGTGAGAATCACCTCTTGAATACATCCTTGCTACTATGCCTTCTAATATCTCCTTTCAGATTTAGGAGCACTCAGTCACTCAGTTCTTTGGATCTATCTCCTGCAGTGTGGTTTCTGTGCCTGTCTCCTGTTTTGGATCCCAAAGGCTTTCCCTTATCTGATCCACCTTTTCTGGTGGACAATCTGGCTGTGGCTTGTCTGTCTTAGTGGAGGTTGCAATGTAACTTGAAGGCAGTGCTACTGCAGCATGCCCAAAAAACAGTGAAAGGAAAGCTGTACTATCTCCAGGATGCCAAGGACTGCTCTGCAGGAGCTTGAATCCAGTGCTGGACCTGACTACCAGTGCCTTGCAAAGACCAGTGCCACCTCAGGAGGTAAGGGTCATGGTTGGTGCACTATGGAGAAGAAGAGAGAGGGAGGTGTTTGGTTTAACTTAGTATGTGTGGAGGCAGCAAAGGACAGGGAGTCACTGGACCAGTTTAGAAGAGAGGCCAAAGGGACAGGGAGCAGTTTTGTTCAAGAACTATATGAAGAATCAGTCACTGGCAGCATCACCAGCCTCTTGTGGGCTGCACAGTGGATCGATCTCAGGGACGTCACTGATGGAAGTGGCTATTCATAAACCCTGAAAAACATGCCAGCCGGGAAGAGAAGACTGACAAGCCAACTCAGAGGCTTCTGGAGGATGACATGGAGGTGAGTGTATACCAGTTGTCCTGAATAGCTCTGGTCTTTTATTTCACAGTTTGATGTGATGGTCAAATCTTTGAGGTCTTTCCTAAGCATGACAGCAACCCCTGTAGAATGAGTTTGTGGTCTGGCTGGGGAAAGACACTAGCAAAAGGGCACAACACCAAAGCAGCAGGTCATAATGCTCAGGTGTCAAAAGGACAGCAGTGAGTTTAAGCTCCCAGTCAGCTCTTGCCCTGAGGGCAGATCACCCTTACTCCTGGGCAAGAGTCTCACCTCCTCATCTGTGAGGTTTGTGAGACTGTGCCAAGGAGAGTGCTCTAAGGAGACCAGGACTCTTACTACCAGAGCCACCACATCAGCCTGGGCATCAGCATGGAGAAGAGCAAAGGAAGCACCTTGTTTTCAGAAATCCAATCAAGATGAGTTGCAAAAACCATGGCAGGTGGCCCCATGGCTGTAATTTATGCTTTTGAAAATCTCTCCTGACTAGTTTCCTAATTCTCAAACACACCAGGAACATTACTGAATGGACAATCCCAGACTTCCTCACACAACCAAAGACTCTGAGTGCAGCCAAGAAGAATTATACTTTTCTTGGGATATTTTCAATTTTTGAACCTGGTGTAACTTTCATTTATCCTTACCATGTATTAGTACTGTGAATGGCAGAAAGAGAAGAGAAACATTTGACATTTTACAGAGCAAAACCCAGCTGTACTAGACTAATGCCAGCAAAGATGTTTCCTCAGTTGAAGTGGGACCTGAGGCCTTACATGTGCTTGACAGGATGTTTAACTTTGCTGTGACAGTAATGCTCCCTGCAATTTTATTCTGAAATAAACCAGCATTTCTAACTGCTTTCTGTTTTCCTCCTTAGGCAAGATAACTTCAGGGAAAATGACTGCAAATATGCTGAGGGCAAGCATTTATTTACAGTCTCACTCATTTAGAGCCTCATGACCTCCCACGACTTTATTAAGGGTTGCAATATGTGTTATGAAAGCTGTAACATCTTTGGAGTCCTTAAGGCAGACTGGACTTTCACTAATAGTGGTACTACTGATAAGTATCATAAAGAAGCAATTGTCAAGCCTTGTGTTCATAGATAGGAGTTTGAATAACAGCAAAATATGCCCCAGTAAAGCAAAATATGTACCCAGTAAAGCAAATGCAGGAAATGAAAACTATATTATATGTTTAGGGTCCTTGCTCCCCGGGATGTTTGGTTAATGCATGGTGTGAGAGTGGCAATACGGCTATTGAATCCTCCTGATAGGGCTCGTGCTGTGAAACCACCTGCAGCACCCAACAGAAGTGGACAAATGGGATTAGCTAATTGAGTTCCCTTCTTTCAGAGGCTGGGAAATAAAGTAGAAAGGTGGCGAGTTTGCCTGAGGAGGCTCCAGTGGAGAAGGAAGAACAGAGGTGAGGATCCTCTCTCTCTTCCCATCTCTAGGCAGAACGACCCCTGACAGCCCCTTTGGTAGCACCGCACACCCCAGCACCCAGGCTGGTGCAGCAGCTGGCACTTCCACTGCCGTTCTGTCCTAAGACATGGGGGGGGATTTTCTTCCCATCTTGCAGCAGTGGTAAAAAGAGCATTTCTTTATCTAACTTGCACAGTAGTTCCTGTTTGTTATTTGCATCTTCAAGTCCAAAGGACAAGTCAATGAAATTCTTTTTCAAGATAAGACCCATTCAGTGCAGGGCCTGAAGTGGGTCTTTTTTGCAGAGGGTCAGAGGGATGTGTTTTTGCAACTTCAAGAATTCCCAGGAAACAGTTCCTGTAAACTTGCCTGAAATGCCTGAAAATTGATGAAAGATAAAGCAGTTTAAAATGGAAAATCTTTAGCTTCTCCACTTGCCAAGATCTTCTTTTCTAAAATTAAATAAGCAGCCAGGCCAAAATGAGAATGGGGCTTGACTGAATTTTTTGACGGAGTTTTCTCTTTTCTTTAAATTTCATTTTTAATATATGTATTAACTTATATTTGATGTATATATACATATACACACACACACATATATATATATATATATATATAAAATAAGCAAAACTTGTTCTCCAGAACCATGCATGTAAAAAACTAGTGAATTTGTTTTGGTTTTTTGCTTTTTTAGGACTTAGGCCTGGAAATGGTGTTTTCTTTTCTCAGAAGACTTAGAAAGCAAATCACATTCCAAAAGCAGTTACAAGTTGCAGCTTATCCTGTTTCTTTTCCAACAAAATATGATAAAAACATTTTTCAAAGGCAAAAGTAAGTTACCAGCACAAACCACTAATTGCCAGACAAGAGCCATAGGCTGGTAGCACTATTGTGAAGTCTGTATAAAGGACGCTGTGAAAAATGCAGTATTGTGTGGCTCATTGAGCTTACAGCTGTTCTGCATTCTTATCAAGCAGTATCCTGTGTCAAAGAATGACAGTTTTAATTTCCTTTGCTGGTTGCTCCATTTAGATCACTTTGACGCAGATTATCGCTTTTACAAGAACATAGTCCAGCTGGAGGGCAAACATATCTCCTAATAATTTTTCTTTCTTTTTTTTTTTTTTTTCTGCTGCTCCTTCACTGTGTGCGGCAACAGTGAAAAGCCAAGTTGTGTAATTTCGGTTTATAATAGCTAATTTGATATTTTTAGACATTCAGGTGTAAAGTTTGGTCCTTAAATTACAGGGCTGTAATTCTAGCTTAATCCAGAGAAAAGGATTTAATGAGGTAGTAAATGAAATGGTGACTGGATTAAGCAGTATCAAGAAAACATTTAAAGCATGGATTCAATTTTAATGAATCTTAGGCATATATTTCACCTACTGTGTGCATTTAATTGCTGTCTTGAACAAAGGCTGACTGAAGCAGAAGTTTCCCTGACCTTGAGCCTAAGTTTACAGCCCAGGTAATTACACTGAAGCAACTGGTGCTTCCGTTTTAACACCTGTCCACCAGAAATCAGGGCAGCAAAATCTGATCAAGCAGCTGTAACACTCATTCAAACTTCCACACCTGGCAATGGTATCCTCAACTTTTACAAGTGGATTTTGGTAAAGAACTAGTTTGCTCTCTGCCGTCTCAGACCCAACTGTCCTGGAAAGGCTCTGTGCAGCCAAGTTCCAAGATCTACACTGTTCTCTGCCTTCTTGTGCAGGGAGAGTGTCCTGCATCCATCATGACTGAGGGTGCTTCCCCTGAAAAGTGCTTCCCTTTCCAAGGGAAAAGAAAGGACCTACCTGCCAGAGACCACTGATGTTCTTCCCACAATGCTAATAAAGACTTTAATTTCTCCAATGTAAGCATGAGGCAACACAACAGAAGCATGAGATGACACACTGGAGGATTCATCTGGCACTTGGGGTGATGTAACCATGTCTTTGCTGGGGTGCATGAGAAGAGCAGGTCCCAGCACTGTGTTCCAAACATAGGCTGTGCATTCCAGTGGTGTGCCTAGGCTATGGGTCCTTGCTACGCTGTGCCCTTGGGAAGCTGTGAGTACCAGCTGTATTTGGCACAACTGGTCAGAAAAACAAAGAAAGGCTGTGGCAGTGCATGGCAAAGGTGGTAAACAGAGATGCAAAGGTGGTAAATAGAGATCTGGCTGTGGGTAGTTACAAGGTGGGAGCCAAACAAGTCATTACTCAGTGCAGTAGATTGGCTCAACAGAATCAGAGAACCACAGAATCAGTTAGGTTGGAAATGACCTTTCAGATCATCAAGTTCAACCTACGACCAAACACCACCGTGTCAACTAGACCACGGCACTAAGTGCCACATCCAGTCTTTCCTTTAACACCTTCAGGGATGGTGACTCCACCACCTCCCTGGGCAGCCCGTTCCAATGCCCAATCACTCTTTCTGTGAAGAAATTCTTCCTAATTTCCAACCTAAACCTCCCCTGGTGCAGTTTAAGACTATGTCCCCTCCTCCTGTCACTGGTTGCCTGGGAAAAGGGGCCAATCCCCACCTGGCTACAGCCTCCTCCTCTGAGCCTCCTTTTCTCCAGGCTAAACAACTCCAGCTCCCTCAACTGCTCCTCACAGGACTTGTGTTCTAGACCCTTCAGATCAGCTCTGTTGCCCTTCTCTGGGCATGCTCCAGCACCTCAGTGCACTTCCTGAGCTGAGGGGCTCAGAACTGAACACAGGGTTTGAGGTGTGGCCTGACCAGCGCCCTGTACGGAGGGACAATCCCTGCCCTGGTCCTGCTGGCCACACTATTGCTGATACTGGCCAGGATGCCACTGGCCTTCTTGGCCACCTGGGCACATGCTCACACTGGCTCTTGTTCAGCCACTGTCAACTAGCACCCCTTGGTCCTTTTCTGCTGGACCACTTTCCAACCACTCTGCTCCCAGCCTGTAATAACTTCAAGCCCAGGATTTCCTGTTTCTTAGGCAGTTTGGCCAGGATTTTCTTGCTCCAGTTTAGGTGCCAGAAACTTTACTAAATATCTAATGCTTCAACTTTGCCAGTGAATTGTGAATGTAAAACCATTCTCAGGCACTGAAGCTCATATTCACACTATTAAACTATCTCACCTTCCTATACTGGGTGCTCAAAAACTGCCTCTTAGGAGTGGCCATGGATTGGTCTTAACCCCCAAATCATATCCAAAAACTGTTTTGGAGAGTGATATGTGTCTTAGCCTGAAGTGGGGACACATATATTCTGACAACACAGAGGTCTGAATGTCCTTGTCCAGGGACACCCTCCAGTACCCTCCAGCATCTTCACTAGTAGAGACACAGCCTGCCAATGATTCATTTCATTCATTTTCTTTCCCTCAGTACTTAAATCTCTCCTCCTCCTGACCAGTATTGGCCTGTCCCAACAGTGAGTGAACATCAGGAATACAACTGCCATCTGTAGAAATTATCCCTTCTCGTCAGATGTGTCTGACGAGACAAGTGCAAGTAAGTCAGTAGTCAGGTGAATAGTCTATTAAATTTTTCTTAGACTGAAATTTGATGTGTGTTTAACCAACAGTAAGCCCCCAACAAAGAGAAACACATGGTGAGGTATGGATTTCAGATGAAACAGTTTCCAGATCTGGTTCATGCCTGTGCTGCTGGTGGAGAGGAGACAAAAGAGCAGGGGGAGAAGATGAATAGGGAATAAGCAATGTGGAACTGGAAGGATTATTGCCATACTTTTTTGTTTTGGCATAGATCTTTCCTTAACACATGGTAAGCTATGACCTGTGTTGTAATGAAGAGGGGGTTACTTTTCAGAGAGGACTCGTAAGAGAAGCTACGTGCAGCTTTGAGCTTGCGTGCACAGCTGTCCCCAGGAGAGACACCAGTGAAGTCACGGTGGTCCTTGGATGACCTCTGGCAGTCTCGGTTGGAAACTGTGTTGCTCAGGCAGATTAGAAACCAGGGCCTGAGCCAGGAGCCTGACTTAGCTACATCTGTGAGTATGCATGCCTAATGCTTGCAAAGTTGGATTTAACTCACTCCTGTAATTTCATCTGTAAGGACTGCTGACACTTCCCACAGACAGTTTCTTGGCTCATCATTTGTCAGTGGCCCAACACCAACAGGGTGTTCTAAGATGTTGCCAGGGTTTGTCTGCAGAAATTTTGAGGAGAAAAACCCTCCAGCATTGCCCATTTTAATTTCAGAAAATGTCAGAGTGCTGAGCAATGAGGCTTGAAAGAGAAATACAGCAACAAGGAAAGTGATTGTTCACCATGACTGATGAAAGTAACATTGCAGATCTCAGCTCGAGTTTCATGGACCTGCAGTAAATCCATGAATACATCGAGTAAATAAGACACCTCGCAGTTTTCGCATATTACACTATTTCAAGTTCACTACAGCATCATTTTGTCTTCACCAAATCCTACCTTCTCATGCTGTCTGTCACACAAAGGATGCAGAAATAGTTTGCAATTAGCCAGGTCTCTGCTGTGACTAGGTCACGTAATCACACCTGCCTCAATGTCACTGTGCATCACCTTTCCCTTTTCTGCTATTTAGTTAGATCTTATTTAGGCTGTTTATTTTACTTAGGATCCCTTTCCTATTAACCTGCTGCCTATTTTCTGTATCTTGGTTTATAAAATCAGGGTGGGGAGTAGCGGGGTGGAAGTTCTGGTGAATTATCTAACTTCACAGTGAGTTAGAGATGTGAGATTTGCTTCTGGCTGGGGTCTTCAGACTGCCATGTCACAACAAACAACTGAAAAGAAAAACACTCTGTAGGTTCATCTGAAGAGTTTAAGGAAAATTAACATTTCCTAAAATGTGAGCAGGACAGGCTAAAAGTCTGAAAACCTCCTTTAACTCATGTTGCGAGTTAGTATTCAGGTACCATTCATTGCTCCTCAACACCACTTAAGGGAATCACATGGGAGAGAGCATTAGGAGAGCAACCTCTCCTCATGATGTCTTTCTTGGGGATGAATCTTGTTCCTATTTTTTTTTACTCCATCAGGTGGAAAGTCAAATTAGGCAATCATCTTGAAAACACACTCCATTGCTCCAGTGCCCTTGCTCTATTTCTCAGAAAAGATCACATATGATGTAATAAAGGGTACATCCTCTTTTTAGATGGATCTTCCCCTAAAAACACCATAGAGTTTAAGGCTGTGGTGGCAGATTATCTTCCTCACATTTTCTTTTATTCCTGTGTAAAAGCTGGTGATCCAGGTCTGTGTTACCACGAATTTAAACTATGGTACATGTTAGAAGGCTCATCTGTGATTCACCATCCTCTTTTGCTTAGCACCCTGCCACAGGAGCTGCCATAAACAAATCAGTGCCAAAAACCACTTCACAAAAAGGGCAATAATGTCATCTGCACTTCCATTTCTCCTGTGCAATCTGAATCCAACCCAGCTACACAAGAAAATATGAGGTATCTCTTCATAAGCAATCACTGTATACCTAGATGCTCAGATTGCTAAATGAAGGCTGGAAGGAAGGGTGAGGGCAGCAGCCCAAAGCCCAGACTTTCCTGACTCACTGCTGTGTCCTGGCTGTGTCCTCCAGCTGCTTCCACGCAAGTAACGTTTTCTGCTGAGTCACAGTATGACAAGGCATTTTCCCCTCGTGATTAATCCCTTCTCTAAGAGCAAACCTGCTTCTGATTTCTGCTCTCTCCTGCCCTGAGGAAAGTGCCTGGGTCATGGAAAAAGTGGGTCTTGCTCCATTTTATATCACCTCCCCCTTTTTCCTGGCTACTGCTCATACCTCACTGTATCTCTAGAGTATGGGAATAACCACAGCTCTCTTAGAGAATCGCCACTTATCCCATTTACTATCCATCTTATTAACCGTTCTCTTCCAGAGAATGTCTGTAAATGTTCTTTATGGGGATTTTCTTTGGCACAAACTGCTGTGGTAGCACAGGGCTTGTAATACTCCTGCTGCCTGTGCAGCTCTTACTGTATGTTGCAACAGCTTGCACAGTCAGTTTCTACACAATGTCACTGGCTAAATCATTCTTGGCACCAGTGGATAAGCTTTCCAGAACCTGCAGCCCAGCCCTGACTAAGCCAGGACAGGAATCCGGGTCCCAAGCTGTGTTTTCTCACTCAAGTGTTTTGAAACATTTTGGACTCGACATCTCTGGGCTGACCTCACTTGGGCCACTGAGGAGCACAGCGACCTCCCGGGTCACGGAGCTGGAGGCACCTGTTTTCAGCAACAGCGAACAGTGTGTGCCGGAGCAGGCTGGGTCCAAAAGTAAACTGTGAGGTTCAAATCCTGCTTTTAGTAAAACAGGTGCCGATATGGGTCGGTGATTTATTTTTCTATTTATCACGTGTTTCAGAGAGCAAAGTGTCGGGTTTTTATGTTTTTTGTATAAGATTCTGTGGGAAGCCCATCCAGTGAAATCTGTGAGCTCTCCTGTAATAAGATAACACAGCTAAAGCCAGAGAACATCCATATTTGTGAGACACAGAAAAGCACCAGAGCTTGGCAAAACATTTCAGACTGGAGGCCTGTGTTTGTGGAAGGTGTTGTCATTTCTGACACTGGAGAGAGAAGGCAAAGTTGCTTTCAGTTAGAGACTTGTAGCCAGGGCTTGATAAAAAATTTAAAAAACACAGAGCAGTACAAGTAGGAAATCATAGAGAAAAGCGTTTGTATGCAAGTCGTAGAGCTGTCACAATTTAATTGTACTTGAAACATATTCCTTAATTTCCCTTGTACAAGCTCGGATTCACAATGGCCCTTTTGTCATATCTCCCTGCTCTCCCCTGCTGGTCAGTCCTGACAGAAGGAACAGCTGTCACAGCACTGCTACAGAAGGTTAAGATGAATGGATATCTGGATGTGAGCTGAAACTACTGTATCTGAGGTCTGCAGTAAGGTTAGCGGGACAGGAAGGTGGGGGAAATGTGAATGAAATTTGGCAATTGTTGTGAAATTTCCAAATATCCTAAATATGAACAGAAGAAGAAACAGATGGGATTTTTTTTTCCACTTTAGACTACCTTGCCAAACATTGGATGTCAGAGCATCAGAGAAACATAGAATCATTTAGGTTGGAAAAGACCTTTAAGATCATCAAGTCCAAGGGTTAACCCAGCTGCCAAGTCCACCACTAAACCATGTCCCCAAGTGCCACATCTACATGTCTTTTAAATACCTCCAGGTATGGTGACTCAACTACTTCGTTGCACAACCTCTTCCAATGCCTCACAACCTTTTTGGTGAAGAAGTATTTCCTAATGTCCAATCTAAACCTCCCTTGGTGCAACTTGAGGCTATTTCCTCTTGTCTCTTGTTACCTGAGGGAAGAGACCAACACCTACCTCAGGCAGTTGTAGAGAGCAATAAGGTCACCCCGAGTCTCCAAGTCTCCAGGCTAAACAGCCCCAGCTCCCTCAGTCACTCCTTGTAAGACTTGTGCTCCAGACCCTTCACCAGCTCTGTTGCCCTTCTCTGGACATGCTCCAGTCCCTCAATGTCTTTCTTGTAAAAAGGAGTCCATAACTGGACACAGCATTCCAGGTGTGGCCTCACCAGTGCCCAGTACAGAGGGACAATCACAGACCTGGTCCTGTTTGCCGCACTGTTGCTGATACAGGCCAGGATGGCATCGGCCTTCTTGGCCACCTGGGATCACTGACAGTGCTTGTTCAGCCACTGTCAACCAGCACCCCCAGGTCCTTTTCTGCCAGACAGCTTTCCAGCCACTCTGCCCCCAGCCTGTAGAGCTGTCTGGGGCTGCTGTGACCCAAGTTCAGGACTCAGCACTTCACCCTGTTACATGTCATACCCTTGGCCTTGGCCCATTGATCCAACCTGTCCAGATTCTCCTGCAGAGCCTTCCAACTCTCCAGCAGATCAACACTCCCACCCACCTTGGTGTCACCTGTGAGCTGAGGGTGCACTCAATCCCCTCATCCAGATCACTGATAAAGATATGGAACAGGGCTTGCCCCAACACTGAGCCCTGGGGAACCACTTGTGATTGGCCGCCCAATAAACCTCAAGAAGCAACAACTTCAAAGCAATGAACTAGTGTAAGGAGTCACTGCAAGAGGTGTATTACATGAACAGAAGTTCCCCAGGCAGCCTGGTATTTCACCAAGATGTGCTGCTGCTGCTGCTGCTGCAGAGGCTTGCATAGTTCTGCTGAAAGTGCTGCTGCTGCTTTCACATCCTGTTAGATTTCAGGAAACTTTGCTCAGTCTCCCTGAAAGTGATTGACGTGGTTTCAATCTCATTGCTTTGCATATACTTTGTTCCGTTTCAGAGGAAAAAGTGAATAGGAATGTCTGTCCCTTGACCAGAAACCAGAAGTACCCACTGAGAGTGAAATATGGAAAATAAAATGGCTTGCAGCTGGCTGAAATGCTGGAGGCACTCACTGTATTTCCTGGGAAGCCAGTGAAGAAAAAAAAGGGAATGTTATCCCCTTAAATCCCCTCCCAGTTTCCTAAGCTCTATGATCTGATTTTTCACAGGCTGAAGATGACTCACCAAATAACTCACCCAAAGGCGTTCGGTGCCTCTTGAGAGCCACGGCTAGAGAATGTAACACTGAGCCTGCTAAAAGGAAAATGCCAAGAGAATACAGCAGTGACTGCTCCCAGACCAAGGGCAAGAGCCATTGCTCACAGCTTTCCAGGACTGTGCAGGGTCCTCTCCCACTTCCTTTTTCTGTGAAGGAGACCGTGACGAACTTCCTCTGTGTGAAGAAACAGTGATGCCTGGCTGACTCTGTGGTTTCTAGCTGTAGTGGTATTACAATAATTAATCAAACTAGCAGTCCCTAGTAGGTTAACTACAGCTGGTCCCTTCACTGCACAGGCGGGGAATTGAAAATGCAAACTCTTATCCAAAGACACAAAATGAATTAGTGTCAAAGCCCACATGAAAATTCTTGAGGTCAAATGCTAATTTCAGATGCCCACATTACCAGTTAGATGCATCATCAAAGGTATTTACCGTTATTTTGTAGGCACGTGTCTTTACTGATAATTCAGATCATGTGACAATTTAAATTCCTATGTCTAACATTAGAATTAAAGGTAAGAAAACCTTATGCTTGGAGGTTATTAATAAAATGCAATGACCAATGACTCTAAACCCAAGGGTAATTCACTGCCTGTTGTCTAGAGATGGCATTTCAATGACCAGGGTTTCTTAAAGAGATAACCATACCCTTGAGGAATCTGCTGAATGCAAAAATGCAGATTTTGCTCTGGTAGCATAGGTTAAAAAAGAGCCCAGAGAGCTCTAACCAGAAAAGCAGCAGAGCACATTGCAATTGCATAGCAGGCTTTTCTCAGCATCACCCAGAGCAGGACTCATTACAATTGGGCTCTTTACAAAAACACTCTTCTTACTATTCACAGGACTCTGTTATAATTGACCAACAGGTGTTTGGAGTTTAAACACATGAGAACTGTGATAGGTATTTGGTCATAGCAGTAAATGCTATGCTCCATTCTCCCAGCTTCAGGGTTTGCTAAAAGACACACTTGTTCCCTACGACTTTTAAAAGATCCTGAGCTTTGTGAATTTCCTCTGCTAGCATAGACTGTATTGCAAACTAGTGGGATTTTAATAAGCTTCCTAAGCTTGCTAAGACCTAATAATAGGTCTTGCAGGCTAGAACAGAAGTGTAGATGGCACTCTCTGAAAGAAGTTATACAAATTACAGTTGGAAAATATTTAGCCTATATTGCAGCTCGCAAGCACCATCACATTCCTCTTTATAGCTCTGCATTCAGTAGTCTATCACTGCAAGTCTAATCTTTCTTCTATTTTGTTTTTAATAATGGTTATTTTTGCTGCAGTGTAACAGGGTTATAGACACCAGGCAAAACTGGACAAGGCCCTACAAGTGTTTTGGGCTTGTTTGGAAGAATGTGGAAGATGGCTGTTTCCCATGAGTGTGGGTGATTGCTTCATCCTAGAATCACTTCTTCCAGCTTCCCTCTTATCTAATTACCATGTACCACACAATGAAACCACAACTTTTTAGATTGGTTTTGAGGCTTTGGGCCTTTCAGCTAGGAAAGTCTTTTTATTTCTTCATATTTCCCCCGAAGCTGTCATCTTCCCTAATTTCCTTGTACGTGCAGGAGTGCTGGGTTTTAGCACTGGCTGACTGTCGTGGTTTCACCCCAGCCAGCAGCCAAGCCCCACGCAGCTGCTCTCTCACTCCCCCACCACTGGGATCATGGAGACAAGCAGAAGCGTAAAACCCAGAAAACTCGTGGGTTGAGACAAAAACAGTTTAATAGGGAAAGTAAAAGCTGTGCACACAAGCAAAGCAGAACAAGGAATTAATTCACTGCTACCCATAGGCAGGCAGGTGTTCAGCCATCCCCAGGAGAGCAGGGCCCCAGCACATCTAACAGGTACTTGGGAAGACAAACACCATCACTCCAAACATCCCTCCTTCCCTGCTTTTTCCCCCCACTTTATATACTGAGCATGATGCCACATGGTCTGGAATATCCCTTTGGTCAGCTAGGGTCACCTGTCCTGGCTGTGTTTCATCCCAGCCTCTCATGCACCCCCAGTCCCCTCACCAGCATTAAGGTAGGAAAAGCAGAAAAGGTCTTGGCTCTGTGTAAGATGTGCTCAGCAATAACAAAAACATCTCTGTTTTATCAACCCCGTGTTCAGCACAAATCCAAAACACAGCCCCATGCCAGCCACTGTGAAGAAAATTAACTCCACCCCAGCTTAAACTGGCCTTGTGTCACGCTGCTAGTCTTTGTTGCTGCAACACTAACATCTCTGTCCTTAATGGACAATTCTTACTGAGAAAACCTTCTTCAAGGGTTAATTGAAAGCTTAATTAACTAAAGCATATTCTAAGGAGATAACGGAAGATAATTGTACCCTACCACTGAAAAGTGGTGTAAAACTCCGCTAGTTCTTGATGAAACTCACCAAGGGTTTTGACAGCTCTGCATACACCAGCAGGAGAAATTTCTGGGTGAAATTGGCCTGGCTCACTGCCATCTCTTTGGCTGATGATGCTGTTGCTGTATTTCCTTGGAATCAGTGAGATCCCAGCCTCTAAGCACTGCAGCTTCCCAGCTGGAGGAAGGGACCTTGTCACTAAGTCTTTTATAAATATTTAACTTAATATCAGTTAAAAGGAAAATAAAATTGCATATACCAACATCCCTTCTGAATTAGGATGCACTTTTTCTGCAGTGGTCTGAAATCTGTGTACCCTTGCCGTATCTCCGTATTTGACCACTTTGGTATTGATGGGGGCTGTGTCTCAGTGCCCTTAAGATGGTAACCTTAAATGGTAACCAACCCTCATGAATCAAGGTTTTGTATTAGATTAATTATGTCAAAGGACACAACTCTGGCAATCTGGATATTAGTTTCGAAAATTTCATGGCATCTCATTTAGTGAATCCTACCCCTCAGAAACCATATTTTCAATAACCTCCTGAATCATACTGGAGTCACCCTCGTAGGAAAGACATTTTTACTCCACTCTTCTAGAAAGAGTGCCTTTGAATACTTTTCTGGAAATGATGGTGGAGCAGAAGCATTATATTACTGGGTCACTGGGTCCCCCAACAAGCAAGCCTTCCCACTTCTGAATGTGTTATGGTGTTTCCCTAGAGTAGATTAAACTCAGGTATCTCTGCTTACTGTAGCAGACACTGAGGGTAGCTGGCTAGTTCGGCACACAGAAGGCAGATGGGTAGCGAGCAGTTAGGAAGTGAGTAAGTTGCTTCATCACAGTTTTAGTGGAACAAGTCATGGACCAAGGTAGCACAGGGCCTGGAAAGCCTACCAAGCATTCCTGGTGTCCTTATCCCATCTAAGTCTCAGTTACAGAGCCAAGAAAATGCTCCTTAATAATGTTCAGTGGTTACCTTAGTCTTTTTCCTTGTGCACTGTCTTTTTTCCAACCTTCTTTTTCCTGTATGGCAGAATCAAATTGCAGCAAATAGTCTCTCTTTGTTTGCCAAAGGTTTACAGGGACAGTGGATGCTCTGAACTTTCTCTCTGACTGACTACCTTTCCCTGAGCTGTGCCCTACGGGACAATACAGAGAGCAGGGGAATATGTGTGTGTGAATCACAGAATCATTTAGGTTGGAAAAGACCTCTGAGGTCATCGAGTTCAGCCTGTGAACAAACACCACCGTGTCAACTAGACCATGGCACTGAGTGTCGCATCCAGTCTTTCCTTAAATGAAAGTTTCATTTCCTTTCCTCTGTCCCCTCCAAGGACAGTGACTCCACCACCTCTCTGGGCAGCCTGTTCCAGTGCCCAGTCACTTCTATGAAGAAATTCTTCCTGATGTCCAACCTAAACCTCCCCTGGTGCAGCTTAAGACTGCACACTCTTGTCCTGTCACTGGTTGCCTGGGAGGAAGAGACTGACCTCACCTGGCTACACCCTCCTTTCAGGGAACTGTAGAGAGTGATAAGGTCTCCCCTGAGCTTCCTTTTCTCCAGGCTAAACAACCTCAGCTCCCCAGTCACTTCTCATAAGACTTATGTTCAGACCCTTCACCATCTTTGTTGCTGTTCTCTGGACTCTGAATTTTAGCTTGTAATTGGGCTGAATAATCCAGTTGTGTTCTGACTCTACCTTTATTCTCTCTTATACTGCCCCGAACATTGATGTAACAAGTGACATCACGTTGTGTGTGGAGCTACCTGCTGTTCCACCATGATTCACGTGCTAATGCCTGTTCTGCTTGGGCCACACTGGCTATGTGAAGGCTGTGAAGTCAGAGCTACTTCCCAGGAACAGCTTAATGCCCTTCTGGGAGATCTGCATGTACTATCTGTTGGAAGCCTGACTCATCCATTTCTTTGGCAAAGGCCCACCGAACTCCACAGCTTTTGGAAAATGGACAATTGAAAAATGTTTTCTCTCTTTAGAAGGAGAAAAACCAAAAGCCATCAGGCAGGGAATGGAGGAGCACATGACAACATCCCCTTTGCTGGGTTTTGCAGCCAGTCTTTGGTACTAACAGAATTTTGTATTGACTTTCATGAACAACATAAAGGGGTGGGAAATGCACTGAAGACTGAACTGTCTGTGGAAGATTGCCATGCAGAAAGGCTGCCAAGAGCAGCAGCCATCTTCACGTGTGGCCTCCACGGATTTAACTTATTCCCTTCCTACAGAGCTGGGCAAATGGTTCTTGTTTAGCAGCTCAGTTTCTGCTTCCCCACCAAATGTGTATTTTCTCCAGAACGTCCTGCTGATGCTACATCTCCTGGGAAGGCAGGCGAATTTTCTGGAGGACAGCCATGAGATACTCCCACGACTGGACTCTGCAATGCTTCTGGCCTGAGAGAAAGGTGTGAAGAAGCTGGGGGAGGTGGTGGCAGGGGGCTGGGGTGGGAGAGGAGGCTGTAAAAGGCAGCAGTAGGTGAAATGCTTGGGGTTACAGCCCCAGTCCAGGGAAACACTAAAGCATCTGCAAGGTGCTTAGTGTTTCAGCTGTATCAGGGTTATACTAGGAAGCCTTTTAGGACCATCTGGAGTACAAGGAACATAAAATGGTCTCTGATACAATGCAAAAACAAGCTATATAAAAAATTAGTTACTTCGTTTGAACAATTACTCATTTTTTTTGGCAGTGGAAAACTCCTTGGAGGAAAACTTTAAAAAAAAGTTATTTATCAGTTTTTCAGAACACTTTGCATTTCTTAGGAATGGCGTGGGGTGTTTGGATCAACAGAGGAGGGTTTTAAAAATAGCAACATGAACTCCTACTACTTTTCTAGCACTTAATCAGTAGTCTTATGCCAGGAAGGATTCTTTTTATCAAACTTACATGAGATCCTCTCTGACTGATGAGTGGTAACTGTCTAGGAAGTACTAAGAATAAAGAAAATTTTCAGAGTCCTATTTAAATAGCAGAACTCATGGTTGACCATAATGGTTGAAACATTTTCCTTATCTTAAGGTATTTATGAGTTATTTTTGCTCTCTATCTTGCACAATATTGCTACAAAATCTATAAAGAAAGAGTCTTTATTCTATAAATTTGCTTTAACCTCTTGGGAATTCTCTGGCTGCCGATTTTGATGAGCAAGAAGTACACATCTGACCCTTAGTCTTTGTGCAAAGTCTTGCTTTGTAGTTCAACATTAGGTTCACTGTTTAATAAACCTGTTATTCTTCTTTCTGCTCCAACAACCACAAAAATCCTATGAGGACTCTTGAACAGGACACGCTGGCTGATAAACTATGTTAAGGAGGTATGATACGGTATATCGGAAATGCAGCCTGCAGTTCCTATTTTGAAGAAGGTTTTGTGTGTTTCTTAGGGTTTGTGTAATATTAATAGCTAATCTAGATATATTGTCATGATCTTCAGTTTAATCCCTAAAATTATCACTAGGCTAGCCGTGTTCTGACTCTGTTAAGCAAATGACTTTGGAAGCAGCAGACAGAGAAGGAGGGGTGAATTCAGCTGCTTTTGGAGAAAGCGTAGCAGCCAGTTAGTCTGGGAAGTTATGCAAAGATCAGCCTAAGACAGACGTGACGGCTGTGAATTGTGGTGCTTGCTACCTACGTTCTCGCATTAGGGCATGCGTTATTGGGCTTGTTCACCAAATTGTAAAATTAGTAGCTTGTGCAATCCATGCAATTTGTTCCTTTCAAATTCCCTCCCTTCAAGTCTTGATGATAGTGTGTTCCAGTAAATCAACAGCAGAGGGGTTTTTTTCCTTCCTGGTATTCGTCTGAAGCTTCAAATAATGTTATTTTAGCCCGTACAAATTGAAAGTAACCAATAGTAGTTGGACACATCTCTCATTACAAAGTTGGCAGACAAGCCTGTGAAATCCCACACTCGTACCTCTGCCAAGTGGAGAGGAAAAGCAAAATGAGGGCAGGGGAGCCACCACTCTACTGTAGAGCTGGCTGGTGAGAGGTGCGTCAGCAGAGTGACTCTCGCTTGACACAAGTCAGAGACTATGGGGGGAGAGCATGTAAAAACAATTAAGTTTATTTATCCTCAGGGCTTTATTCACTGCTGGAAATTACATGTAAAAAGGAAGAAGCAGATTTGGAATGAACTCTGAGGGGACATTTTTTGAAAGTTTCGTGGTGCTGTAAACACTGGAAGAGATGTCCCCAAAGGTTGGTTTGCTTCTGCAGAATGGTCTTGACCCTTTTAAAAGCAATGAAATTCTCTTGAAAAAATCTCTTTCAGTTTTTAAAAAAAATTTTTTTCTTCTTATTCCGGGTTAGTCCTTTGAGCATTTTAAAACACCATTTTCCCTGAAGTATTTTATAACCATTTGGGTACCATTTGTACACTACATATTAAGGGTATAGCAGATGCCCTCCAAGGTTTAAGACTTAAAGGAGGATGTTCAAAATTACCCTCTTCCTTACTGAAGCCTAAACCTAGTACTGAGAGACATGCTTAGTTCAAAATGAAAAATAAATGAAAGACCTTAGTGTGGTGAATTTGTAAAGACACATTAATTCCTATTGTTCCTCAAAGGCTTTTTTTCCTTGAGAGATTTTCCTGGAAGTTATCACTTCTGGAAAGGATTTAGGTGTGTCCTTTTGTTACCTTCTGTAGTAAAGAAGGTGAACCACTGGCAGGGTCTTATCTATGAAGCCCCTGTAGGCCCCTGATAATAGCCAGGCTTTAGAAGCTAAAACAACAGAGGTGGCTTTCATTTTCCGGATACCTAGAGCCAGTCATTGCAGTGTTCAGCATCTTTAGGAAGAAACTGTGGTATCTGAAGGAATGGAGACAGTATCAGAAAGTAGGAAGACCTGATTCCTCTACCATTAATTTATTTGTGTAGCTGAAGCTATCTTGAAAACATTTTATTTCACAAATGAGGCAACTTTATTAATTAAAAGAATGAAACATTTTATGAAAAATGTTCTTATTTTTTGGTTCAGTCTATGTAAAGCCCCAGGAAACACTCTTTGTCTTAAGTTTTTCATGGGAATGATATTAATGCCATCATTTCCCTCATATAAATTAATACTTCTGAAGTTTTAGAAGGCTGTGGTAGAAGCCTCCTGTTGTGGTTAGCACCTCTCTACCATTTCAGGTGCAGAAAACTTCAGGAAAGACACGGATGGCAATAGGTGAGAGAGGGATCAGCCCCTGTTGAACAAACAGTCAGAGGGCTGAGCAGCTATTCCCTTCCCTGAGCAGCACTCATCCTGGACTATGCAGGAGCTGAGAACCTCCTGGAGAAAACAGCTCATATCCTGCAGATAAAGGCAACCTCATGATGTATGAACCCAGGAGGAGCCAGCATCACACAGGCCTGCTGATACACTCCTAACCCACTTTTCTTTAAGTGGTATGTAATACTCACCACAGAGAGTAGACATGGTCTTGATGTGGATGGACCTTGACAGCATCTCTACAAAATACTTTTTAAAGGGCACATACACAGGTGATTTTACTTGAATGAAATTCCCTTTTCAAGTAAAGAAAATTCTTTCAAAACAGTTGGCAGCTCCTTTTTTAAAATAGCAGTAATATTGTTTGTCATTTCCTTTTTAATGTTTATGAAAAAACCTGTATTTTCATTCAAATTCATTCTCTTTTTCTTTTCATTTCCTACCCTAACTCTGTGGAGCAGGTTGGCCAAGATTTTCCCCCTTTAGTGGAAAATCTCTTGGGTGACTCTGAGACCAGCCTTTGCGAGGTCTGATGCTGAGGGGACAGAGATGTTGATTCATTGGCCAAGATCTTTCATCTTTTCTTTGAGCCCAAAAGTTAACCAGCTAGTGAAGCTGAAAAGCTGGGAAACTGAAAATTGTAAAAGCAGAAACAATCTAGTACAAAAAGTCATAGTTACTCAACTTTCACTTTGCAGACTTGGTCTTTACTTCCCTAATT
Organism: Gymnorhina tibicen; assembly: GCA_013399875.1. Classification (NCBI taxonomy): domain Eukaryota; kingdom Metazoa; phylum Chordata; class Aves; order Passeriformes; family Artamidae; genus Gymnorhina; species Gymnorhina tibicen. Next base: position 735,467 of record VXAZ01001846.1, on the reverse strand, counting down.
ACCTTCTCACCATCATGTATTTTCCTAGAACAGGCCCTATAGTTCTCCTTTGATGACTCCTTTCATTGCAAAGTAAAATTAAAATTTTGGAGAGCAAATTATCACGAAATTGTCATGTATACTCTTCTTGTCACAGCATGTTACGTGTAATCAAAAAAATCTCCTTAACAAAATCAGTTTATTTTTCAATCTCTCGCCATGATTTTTAGCTAGTTTTTGGTACCAATGACAATGCAGCACAGACACAACTGTCAGAAATTTGTTTTAAAAGGAAAATCACTATTCACCATAACAGGGTGAAGACAGATCCTTTTCTTTGCATGGTTGGCCCTGGGGTAGTCTGCCTGATGGAAGGGGATTCAAAGGCATCTCCAAGAGGTTTGTGTGCTCTTTAAACCTCCTCCCTTTAAAAGTCAGTGTCACGGTAAAGCAGAAAAAATAAACAGCAAAATACAGTTATTATTTCTGCTGCATGTCTCTTAAACAGATGACATCAAAGTAGGGGGAAGTAGGAAGTGTCCCACGTTAGTCAATCTTGTAGCTCAACAAAAGCTTTATTCTATTGCAATAGTAAAGCTGCAAATTTCCTTTAACCTCAGTGGGATTTGCTAAATGCTTTTGCTCCTACCACGCACAAATGAGTGGTATTGCAAAAGGTAGGGCAGAAATTCTGAAAGATGGATATCCTGTTTCACTTGGATGCTCATAAAAGAAAATGAAAGCAAGTTATGTGGTGATGAATTCTGCAACTAGTTCAAGAAAGCAACAGTGAAATAAAACCGGAAGTTAACCCAAGGGAAAAAAACCCAGTTTCTGCCTGGTTTTTTGTCTTTGTTAAGATCTCTTTTTCTACAAGGATTTTTAAAAATGCTCAGTATCTTGTCATACACTTAATCGCTGCAGTTACACGCTGACTTGACAGACTACTCCATCTCTAAGAGTCTCCCACTCATAATTGGATTTCTTTCCAAGAACTTTTGCTGTCCTAAATTTTATGCCTTTTTAATTGTCTAAACACATTTGATCACAAAAACTTGTTTTAAAGTGCTTTTTCCTCTATTTTGAACAGTGGCATAATACACTGAGATAAGTTTTCTTGTCTGGTGAATATATGACTTTCTGAATTGCCCTTCTGAGACATGATTTTGACAGATCGACCTTTGTTACAGGAACAGTCTCTGCCTGCAAAAGTGGCACCCAGTGTGTGGATGTGAAGCACGTGCAGATACTGGGCTTGGTGTGTGCTGGTACTACAGACATTTCCCTGTGTGGCAAAGTCACAACGCCGTGACCCTGTTCCTCTGCTCTTTCCAGCGCCTGACCTGCATCGTGTGTGTGCTTTGTCTACACTGTCTGCACAGAGCTTTTGCAGGACATTCTTCTGGTGCCCTTTTCCTGGCTGAGCTCTGCTACTACAGGACCACAACACCAGCAGAGAGGCAGAATGGCCACCACCGCTTCAAACACTCCAGGTATTTTCTAATCAGAGATCTCATTATATCATAAAGTCATAGAATGTTAAGTGGTTAAAATGGACCTTAAAGATCATTTAGTCCCAACCCCCACTGAGAGGAACACCTCTCACCAGACCAGGTTGCTCAAGGCTTTATCCAACCTGGCTTTGAACACTGCCAAGGTTGGGGCATCCACAACTTTTCTGGGCAACCTGTTGCAGTGCCCCACCACCCTCATATGAGAAAAATTCATCCTAATACTTAACTTTAATTTGCCCTCTTTCAATTTGCACCCATTATTTCTTGTCCTATCACTACAGTTCCTGACCAAGAGTCCCCTCTCCAGCTTCCCTGTAGGCCCTCTTCAGAGAGTGGAAGGCTGCTATGAGGTCTCCACGCAAACTTCTTTTCTTTTCAGGCCAAACAGCCCCAACTTTCTCAGCCTGTCTTAGAAGGGGAGGTGCTGCCAGCTATGTTATCAGCTTCCACATGGAGCATTAATAGTGGGTAATAATCTGAGGGTTTGATCAGGCTTGGCAGATCCTCAGTAACATTCCTGACCCAGGCTCCCAGAAGCCAATGCACGTCCCTTGAAAACGGGTCAGGCCAACAGATGAGTACCTAATACATTATATATACACTATATTTATTGATTATATGTATACTATTATATAAAACATTTAATGTAACAAGAATATTTACAATATTTGCATTATTTTAAATTAAGTATTACAATAATTTTTATGTCTTTTAAAAACATGTATTTTAACAAACCATTTCCTCTTTCTACTGTAACCACATATTCTGCAATTGAGAGGATGGTTTCAAGGAGTGACATGAATGGCATTTTATGAAACTTTTCATGGAATTATGAAACTGGTACTGGAATAATTTTAATTTGGGAATTTCCCTAAACATCAGAGAGCAACAGTCTACATCACATCCTAGTAAAACCCACTGAAGAATTTGCATACAGTTGTAGAGGAAAGAACTGTACAGTGCAATAAGCATGACTCCAGTGGCACGTCCATCATCACATTTTCATTTTTTCCACGACTCATTAAAAAACCCCAGGGGCCTTCTTTAAACCGTAAAACATTAATGAAGCTGAAGCAGATGATTGCTCCAGACAATGGTGGCAGGAGAAAGGCCTACGTGTAAGGTGTGTTCTGGCCTTGGTGAGCGGCACAGGTGGAGCATGCCTCCGTCTTACTGGCAGATGTCCCCAGGAGTAGTGACATCCAGCCAGAGTCAGCCAGGCTACGGAGACTCTTGTTTTTGGTGGTGCTGGTGCCAGCACAGAGGCTGTCCCACATCACAGCAGAAACCAAGGGGAATATCCCTTAGCCATGGTCCCATAATATTAAGGACATGCATAGTTCTGAGAGGGGTACGAGGCCACAGACTTGTGAGGGAGAATATTTTGGTGCTAAGATTGCTCACATGAGTAGTCACAAGAGTCTGTCTAGGAATCAGATGTGCAGTCACAGCACTGAGCCTGGAGTCACACTTGAACACTTGAGTCACATTTGAACACTCGAGTCACACTTGAGTCACATTTGAACTTTGCAAGTAATGATGTGTGTGTTCAACTTTAGATATAGCCTGATGAGTTTTGTTCTGCGAGGTACTAGACACAGGAAGCACTTTTCTTGGATAAGATCCTCTTTTAAAAACCTTTGTAAGACTTTCTTTTCAATCCATCGTATTTTCCCCTTTTGATATTTAAATAATTTGTTGCTTTGGTATAGTTTGTCTTTCACATTTATGATCTGAATGTAATAGAAGTATCACCTGAACATAAAAGATTAATGCAGAGGAACCTGTTTTCTGTGGTTTAGAGGACATCGAAGGATTACACAAGAAGTGATAGTCTTTACATTTTGAAAAACAGTGTTACTTGTGAAGGAAAATATATAATCACACTTAATTACTAGTTAAATACTAGTACATGAATAAGAAAGATAGTGTATAGACATTAACATAATTTATCATATTTCATTTAATGGATGTAGATCCCATTGCTTTATCAGAGAGGCCATACAATTGCCCATACATGCATTTTACAAAGACATTTCTTTCCTCCTCTTTTAACAAGTGTCTCCACTAAAGCTGCTGCATGTCTAATGTGGAACAACACTGGCTCTAGAAGAACAAGTTAACTGACCCAATGCTTTGTTTATCTCCCTCAGTTATGGGTCTGGGGTGCATCAGTGAAATTTAGGGAAAAGTGTCAGGACCTCGTGCGAAGCTGTGCACAACAAAGACGGATGCTGCCCTGCAGGGTGTTCCAGATGGGCTCATTCCCTTTGCTTGGCAGTGGAACCTGAAGGAACTATCCCCTCAGTTACTCCAAAGATAGTCCTAATGAACTGCACTGCTGTGACAATCTGTTTTTGTCAGGCAATTTTGTCTGCAGTTGACAAAATACTTAAGGTTGATTCAAACATTTTGTTGAGAGAGAGACTCCCTGAGCCTGGCTGTATTGGAATGGAAGAAGATCCTTCTGATGCCACATACACCGTGTGAAACCCAAGATCTCAGCACTGACCCTTCTCACAAGCTTTCTACTTGACCCCAGCCAATAACGCCTCCCTCCCTACTCTGCTGCTCAGGTAAAGGCAATAAAAAGAAAACTGGCAGAAATAATTTACTACATTAAACAAGAAATGAAACCTCACAAGACCTTAAAGGGACACACTGATACAGTTGCCCGATGTCTCATCTAACCCAGATTACTGGTGTTTATATCTACTAAAATTGTCTGGCGTGGTCTGTGGAAACTGACCTAGATAGAACATAGATGAAGTCTTTCAACTGGTTTATGTTGTGCAAAGGAAACACTGTGTCTTATAAAGTTTTTTGAGACCCCGAGCTTGAGATCTTGCTCTTCCCTTTTCCTCAGAACCAGGCATCTCATTAGCTGAAGCCAGGTTAGTCAGACATGATTTGCCTTTGAACAACCTGTGCTAGCTTCTTCCAATCACCTTTGTGATTTTCTTGTGGCTGGAAATGATTACCAGGAGGATTTTCTCCATAACCTTCTCTGGACCTAAGACAAAGCTGTTTAGCCTGCATTTCCCTGGGATGGAGATAGCTGTGATGTATTTTTTCTGAGTATCAGATGTCTCCCCCAGTATCACTGACCTTTCAAAGACGACAGAGAGGGGCCACACAGTAAAAACCTCATGACTTTCAGGTGCATCCTATCTGGTCCTGTGGTCTTGTATCTATGTGACTAGCTCCAATACTCCAGTTCTCACCTGCGAGAAATAACTTCCTAACAGGACCCTGAGTGCACTAATGGGCTTCAATTGCTTTGACCACTCTCACATGGGACCTCCACCCACACACCAATAACCATGGGACCAGGATATTTCTTAAGTGCAGGCCCAAGAGTAGGAGTCCTTTTCTGAGTGATGATGTAACTGTAGGACATCTTTCCTAGTCCTGTTTTGTCATGAGTCATTACTTGGATTTGCTGGCTTGATCCTGGATTTAGGTTATTGCCTGGCCTTTGCCTTATGTCATGGGATGGGACCTTTTGCTGTTCCTGCTCAGGAGCTATGGGGCCATGCCCCAAGGGTAAGTTCACTGCTTGTGCTGTTTTTACCCATGTCTCACCCTCCCCAGTGGAGAGCCCTTCCCTTGCTCCCTCCTGACATATTCCCACAGACTAGGTTAGTGGGATCAGGGAAAGGGGAGACCAGATGGCAGCTCTTACTGGTGCAATCTAAGGCTGGAAAGCAAAGTCTTGGGTACTTGAGCCTACTCTGTATTTGTCACTAGGTTCCCTATCCCCCTACGTAGCAAGGTTGTGTCTTCCATAGATTCCTTACTGCTGCTAGTGTGCTTAAAGAATTCCCTCTTGCTGACCAATGTGACCTCTTACATATTCTAACCTCTTTGACCCTTGGCCTTCATAGCTTCACTCCTGTGAATGCAAACAAAGTTCCTATATTCTTCTTGGATAGCCTGTGTCTGCTTCTACCTTCTATGTGCTTTCCTGTTTTATTTGAGCTTAATCAGGAGCTGTCTTACTCTTCCACAGGTCACTTCTTCCATGTTTGATTCCCTGATATCAGAATAGGCTTTACTTCAGAACTCTCCTCAACTCTCTTTAAGGTTAATTGGGAGATTTTGAGTCATTTCAATATAAGCCAAGTTTGTTTCCAGGCTTTCTTATAAAGTAAATGTCCTTTGCTGAGCAGAAATTAGAACATTTGAGACATCAGTTCACTGAAAAAGATATTCTGAGGTGTTAAAGGAATTAGAGGTGGACAGAAATATGAGAGCAGAAACATAGTATGTATTATTCTGTAATTCCCAGGGTTAAAATGCTAGTCTTGTCCAATTCTGTCTCTTTTGGTCTGCAAGCAGAGCTGCAAAGGATGTTGTTATGCGCAGGGATTATTGTTGGTTTTCAGTAGTTACAGTCCCCTCATTGTCTAATGACAAAGCCAAATATCTATTGACCATAGATCCAGTTCCCATCACACACTGTGGGCTGGGATAGCTCTCTGGAATACAGCTGAGGGTGGCAGGAGCTTGAGCAGTGTTGCACAGGTCCCTGCGGCGTGCGGTGGTGGCCAGCCGGGATGCTCAGGATGCAGCTGTGCAGTGGCTCCACTGCACGCCGAGTCCCTGCTGGGGCTGTACAAGGGTTTCTCACCCCCTTCTCCCAGGCCCAGACCTGGTACAGCTGCTGTGGCTCACCCTTTGGTGTTACAGCCCCAGCTGGTGGCCCTGCCTTTGAACTGTGGCAGTCAGTGTGCTGTTAGCAAGGCTTTGTCAGAAGCTTGTTAAAATTTGGTGACTTGTGAGGCAACTGGCTTGCTGATCCTTAGTGCAGCTTTATACAACTCCTACCCCATAGTTGAGATTTAATATGAGCCCTTATGGGAGTAGCCTTAATTGTTAGAAAGGTATGAGGTGACATTGATCTCCTGCCCATCTCCTGTTGCACTGGAGACCTCTCAGTTCTGAACACACTGAGCATGACCCAGTCCTTGTTTTAGGGAGAAACACCCACAAACAACCCATATTGAACAGCAATATATATACACCACTGCATCTTTTCAACAAGAAGTATTTTGATAGCAGAGAAAACTGTCTCCAGAAAACCCAAACCCTTTCATGGTTTGGGAATGACAGCAGCACACTATGTGCTTGGCTGTTTTCAGAGAAGGGGACTGGGAAAATGGCTGATTTCACACCTTTGCTTTACAGCAGTTTATGGGCACGCTGCAGACTCTCATGTCCACACAGTGGGGTGGCTGGGCAGTGTCTCAGGCGTCAGTGAAGTAGAACTGGTAATACTGCATCAGACCGAATTTGTGCCCAGATGATAGGTGATAAAACAGCTGGGGATAAGGGCAACACAGCCCCGGTTGCATAGAAATAATGTTGAAAAGATGCTCTAGATTGCCTGTGGTAAATTCCATGAAAATATTGTTTTCATTTGGTATTAGCCCAATTTGTGTGAATAACTGCTAATTAAAGAAAAAATAAAAGATGAAAAAAAGCTCTTATAATAACCTTTTATAAAGGCTCTCAGGGGATTTAAAGAGGTAATATGTACTTAATGGAGGGGCTAAAAATGCAGCTGCATGTAATTATGGCAGGAAAAATATTCCCAAAGCTGATTTGCAGCTTCCCCAAAATGGTAGTCGGTAAGGCACCCTTAGGGAGATGGAGAAGAGCAAGGTTTATATTACATCCTTCATGTGTCTCCTAACAGGGCCCTTCCAGCCCCACTCCTCATGGGGCTGTGGGCTCTCTTTTAACCCTGGCCATCCAGGTAAGAGAACCCATCCATCAGCCCTGGGCAGAAGGCAAATGCAGCCATGTCAGCATTGGGTTTCTGTGGCAGCTGCTTTCCAGTCCCACTGTACCTGGAGTTTCAGGCTGTTTCTGTCCTTTCCCAGCCCAGACACAGTGTGCCATAGCCAAAGAACCCAGCTGCTGTCACGGACCAGTCTTTCAATTACTTGTTTGGGAATTTATTTCCTGAAGTACATTTCTCATGCCTCAATCTAGAATACTTTTGTGGCTGGAAGGCATCACCCATGTCTGGTTGTTTGGCTCAAACACCAGAGAAGTCCTTGATGACAAGTGTATTCTGGCAGCTCCTGATGCAGAGGGGAGGTTCAGTCACACAGCCAATGCAGTATGGAGGAAATCCAGTGCTCTCATTTTCTTTAGTCAAAAAAGAGGGTTTATTAAAACACTGGTCTGTTTCGTGGGTTTCTGAACGTTTGTTTGTTTTAATTGTCCTTTGAAGGTTGCCTGACTTGGGCGTTTTTGCTCTGTGGTGCCGTAGCCAAAGCCCCCCTGCGTTTGTCAGAGAAGCTGTTTTTCAGTTAGCGGTTTGAGGACTTCTAATGCCTCAAACTAGAAATAGTTCGGTTTTTTTTTTCCATTTTAAATACCTTGAAGTCAGTTTAGCTCTCCCTCTGAGCTTGTGAACTTGTTTTTCTAGTTACAGAGCGTTTCTCCGTGATTGTGAAGCTGCATCTTTGTGCTCCCCTGTACTGGTCACGCTGGGGGGTGGGCGAGCTGCGGCCGGGACAAAAAGGGGCTTTTTTTCTGTCCCCGTAGCTTCCTCCGAACCGGTCCCGCTCCCGGTCCCGCTGTCGGCACCGCCGGAGCGGCGGCACCAGGGGGAGCCCGCGGGCCGCGCCATCCCGGCCGCTCCGCCTGCTCCTGAAGGGAACCGGGAATAACAAGCGTGTGCGGCCCGAGAGAGCAGCCAGCCAGGCTACGGCAAGGAGATAGGAATCGAAAGATGAAATATTTACAAATAATACCATCAATAGTAATATTTACCTACTAATCACTACTAACGCCGCACCACAACGGCTAACGCACCACACATCCCCGAGTGTCTGATGAATTAAGTTGCTCAGCCAAGGGTATTCTCAGGGGTATTCGTTTGTCACAGGATGGATGTTCGGTGGTGTTTAATAATTTGGCTTCTTTAAAATATTTAAGGCCAGAAAGCAGAATCGTGCATCTCATCAGCACGGGCTGTGCAAGGTGATAAGCCAAGCGCAGGGCTTCCCCAAGTGAACAGAGGGCAAGGCAGCCCTGCTCCTGTGCAGAAACACAGACAGCCTTTGGAAAGGTTTCCCTTGAAAGATGTCATCCAGTCACAAAAATGTAGGCCGAACTTTATAGAACATTACATGAATAAATAGAGGGAAGAGGAGTTAATGGGGGTAGAAAGGTACCTTCTGGATTAATTGAAAAGCTTTTTTTTGGTCCTTTTCTCTTCCAGTGAATAGGCTATAAGTGATGGAGGAGGGGGAACACCTAGGAAGATTTACTTCACAAAAATGCCAAGTAGACTGTATTAACCAAGACCAACAGAAAGCCATTGAAAGCAAATTAAATTAAACAGAGGTAAGCTGAAAGTTAGTATTTTCAGCTATGCCCTTTGGTCAAATGCTGAACCATTTATGATCAGAGTTAGTGCTTTACTTGGCTCTCTGAGGTGCTGAGCTCCCTGCTTCATCTTCAGTTTGGAAAAGCTTTATCTTCACCACTGGAGCAGGCGGGGGAAAGAAAAGGCTTTCAAGATGTGCAGAATTAAAAATTCTGTGTAAAATAACATTTCTGTGTTAAAATTAAAATGGAAAACTTCCAGAACATTGAGAATGTGATTGGAAATGTACCTGGCTTGTTCTTTTTGTGTCTGGATGATATAACTTCTGTCCAGCTCTTTGGCTCAGGCACCAGAGGAGTCCTTGGTCATGCTTGATGCCAGGTGTGTTCTGGTGGCAGCTTCTAATCCAGAGAAGAGTCAGCCACCAAAGCTACAAATCCAATTTCATGTGGCACGAAATCCCAATTTCCCACTTTTTGTACCCAAAACTTTGGGTTTTATTATAATTTCCTAGAAATAGTGAAATTTCTCATAAGAAAGCAAAGTCTTTCAACTACCCATGAAAAAAGTTCTTATAAGATTTCTGGCTATCTCTGGGATTTGCTTCCTTATTTACATAGACAATCCTATGCAAATTCAAGCGGGAACATGAAATAACCATATTTTTTAAAGTAACTACTAAAATCAGAACAAAATCTATAGGCATTAGTAACACAGATGATGTATTTGGGCTTAAATTTTCAAAGCACAAACCAACTATGCAATTATTTATTACTGCTAAATTAATATGGAAAAAAAGAAGTGATGGTTCCCTCTGAAGGATTGGCGAGGAGTGTGCAGAGTGGACAGCAAAGCTGGAAAGGAGGCTGCGGGTCCCTGGGTGATCCAGGGCAAGGCTCCATTGCTACCATAATTAATAGAGCTGTAAGGCAACTGCTACAGACTGTGGCAGATCCATTGGTTCCAGATATGCTCAACAATCAGTATGCAGATATGCTAATTTACAGTGTATTACTCAAACTAAGGGAAGTTTCTATGCTCCACTAATAGTTCCAAAAGATAATTATTTTCTAGTTAGTGAAAAAGACAAAGCCGGGCTCCGAGTGCTGGAGAAGCTTTCTTTTCATGGAGCTTTGCGATTATGTTCTTGAACAATTCTGCATCCATTCAAAATGGTTTATAATCTACCAGGACCAGATTTGAATACCACATGTGCCAAGGCAAAAACATCGTGGTGGAACACGAGCCAGGGAGCAAGCCAGATTAGGCAGAAACTATGTGATGAAGATAGAAAAGAAATTAAGGTAGGCTGGAAAGCACAAGGGAGCTGTGGATAGGGATTTAAGTGAATGCTTTAAGTGGCAATTTGCAATTGGAGCATGGGAAATGCCAGAATGTAACATTATAATGTAGTTTTGCATAGTATACAAATCAGTTCATGTATTATATTGCAAATTATAATTATGCGACATTATTATACTAATTTTATGCATTATAATATTTTGTAATATTGCTGTAATTACATAATTGTAGCAAATTATAATGTTACATTATACTAATATAGAAGTCATTAAGACCCTAAAGCACATGGAGCAGTGCTGCAAACGTCTGGTTTTCCTTCCTGATGGGTTTGATGGAATATTTGAGTGATCCCTCAGCTAATGGAATCAAAATCTATGTATTGTCACTTCACCATCTCAGAGTTCTCACTTGTTTTGTCAGCTTCTGCTCATCTCTGGCTACATTTAGCAGTAGATGTGCAAGAAAGAATGATCATCAGCTGCCAGCTAAGGCCCCTAAGTTACTGTCATACTTGTAATATTTACAGTCCTGAGCTCCCAGCACAAGGCTGGTCCTAGGATGGCTGAAATGGCAGGAGGAACTAGGGGCATGTTGTTCCCCTATCCTCATTCTTCTGCATAGCTGGTAAGCCTTCAGCCAGCTGCTTCCAGTAAGCCTTCTGTTAGGGAAGGTATGCTTTGCTTCAGGCACTTGGAACGCATGATTCGTTTTTACTGTATGCCCTGTATGCAAAATAATTATTATTTAAATCTAAGATGGCTTATTAGTAAAATTGTACAATAAACACTGCTGCATAATTCATTATGTACACTGGGAGCTTTTAAGTCTAATGTGCCACATGATGTACTGTGTGCCCTCAGTGGAATACAAACACAGACAGTCGTTCTCCTTTTCAGCAGTGTTGGTCAAGTCATTAAAACCTCACTACTATTGCCTTAAGTTCTCTTCTCACAGTCAGTGCAGTTTCCCACCTGCAGTCCTCTGCTGGGATCTCAGAATCCTGGAGATAACGCAGGTGGAAGGTTGGAGCCCTCAGGAATGCTGCTTCAGTGCTTTGTGGTAGATCTGCTCTTGCTCAGACCCTGGCAACATGTTCACTCCTGGTGTTTGTCACTGACATAACTTGCTCACTGTAATGGACCCTTAAGGTTAGATGTTGGGCTGTTTCAGGAAAGTGCTCAATTCTTTGAAACTTTTTTCTTATGTAAGTTGTGAATTGCCCCTCACAAAACAAATTACTTGGAGATTGTTTCAATTGGGAAAGCAGATATTTCTGCTTCCTCTGTTTTTTCTATATTCTTTCAAATAATTTAATTCTTAAAGGTCATAAGCTCTGAGGATGTGTGATTAGTGCTAGAGCTCATTTTTATGTTGAGATAATAATATTAAGTGTAGATTAATTTTTAGGTCAGCTATGTTACTGATGGTCACTGTGATATAGTAGCAAGTTGCCATATTCCCAGGACAGATACTTAAAGGACCATGTTAGGAAATACTAAATTCACAGATTTATTAGAATTTAAGTTTTCTTATCAGCTAGATGCCTCTGTCCTTGGATCAAAGAAAAAAAGCAATGAAAATATGAGAACAAGGTCTCTATGGGCTTCCTCTGGGAAGGCAGAACTCGGAACTGCCAAACTGTGAACTCTGTTTAAGCCAACAAAGCTATTAAAATAATCCAGGCATGTCCATAGAGACTTCTTCTGGAATAACCTCCTGGTTCATGGCTTGTTTTGATTTCTTCTAGCTGAGTTTTTGTTTCTGTGATGGGTTCTGGAGAGTTGCATCTAACCTTGTTTGGCTGGTGGTGGAGAGTGTTACAGCCAGGGACCCTGGGGGAGAGCCAGGGAGGTGAGAAGGGTCCAGCTGTGAGTGCTAGTTACTAATTCTGCCTCTACAGAAGGAGGGCACATAAAGGAGAAGGACAGCCTGTGTCTGAAGAGATGATGAAAACCAACATGGTTTGTGAAGGGAATCCATGTCTGAGCTGTACATCACTGTCTTGCTTTCTGCTCTCTTGTATGTCCTCCTACAGCTTCTGCTGACGTACTGTACTCGCAGCCTTACGTGGATGTGCTGCTAGGCCAAGTTGGATTTCTGACTGCCACATGTATGGTTGTGCATCCCGCAGGTTGCTGCCGCTGCGTAATTCACCTCTGCAAGGCAAGCAGTGAAGAGAACAAACCCTTTCAGGATGTCATGAAAACCAAACTATAAATAGCATTGGATCTTTAGAGTATCAGGATTTTTCAGTAAAGTTAATAAAAAGTCTGGTTTTAGAAAAGCAAAACTTAACTTTGATTAGAATTAAATGAGCAATTTCATGCTGGTGGGGTACAGGCAATGGTTATTAATTATTCATTTGATCCATTTCAGAATGCTTTGATCCTTGTAGAAGTACAGTTGCAGTAGTAAGGCCCCAGCCATCTATGCACTGGGTATTTATGATATTCTGTTCTACTGGGTGGTTTTGGTTGCACTGCTGAATACTGATTTCTGAGGGGTGTTGCTGCTTCAGCTTCATCCAGGAAAAGAGGTACAGGCTTCAACCCTTTGCACCTTGGTTCAATTTCCTGGATTGCCTCGCCTCAGTTTTCAGAACAGTAATGCATGGATGATGCTTTGGCTGAATGACTCATGTTTGAAACCTGTCTCTATTTCCTTGGTGTTAGAGAAGCTGAGCGGCTGCTGTGCTGAAACCTGGCAGTCTCACACTGCAGTCCGCAGCAACAGCCACAAGGCAATCCAGCGTTTCCTGTGGCCTCATCCAAAATGTGGGATTTGTTTAGCACTGTAGTCATGCAAGCAGGCTGGTACAGCAGGACTGTGTGCAGGCTTCCATCACAGCCACGATGGAAGGAGAAAGCAGAAACAACTCTTCCCTTAAGGAGGCAGCAGTTCGTAAGTGAAGATGACTTCCTGGACCGCATTTCCTTCTCTCTGCCAAATGCCACACTTGTTGGAAGGAGCTGTCACAGATTCATGGATGAGACTAGTAGACTCAGCATCAACAGTCTGGCCACAGGGCTGGAAATACTTATGCCAGGATGATGGCAACTCATAAATTTAAAAAAAAAGTAATGGAAACTTCATGCAATGAATTGACACTTTAAGAAACATCTAAACACAGGCTCCCTAAGTTCTCATACAAGGAGCCAGCCCATGGAGCTTGCTACCTCATAGGACAACCAAATTCAGGCTGATTTCCCATTTTCTGAACATCATACCTCCTCTTGCTCCCTCCTTCTCCTTAAAATTGTTTCTCATTGCTTGCTGTCGGGAAGACAAATAGAAAACAAATAATTGTAACATATAAAGTGCTGAATAAAGATCAGCTGAGTAAAGCAAATATTGCTATGAAGACTGGAGACATTCCTGACATTGGCAAAGATGAAGATTTTGATGGGAGAGTTAATAATTTTCTTAGACTGGTGGGTGGAGTTGAGAGATGATTTCAGGCAGGCACACAAATGGGTTTTATTTTCCCCCTCTTATGTAGAAGTGGAAATTAAATCTGGGATTGTTTTTTGCAGGCTTAAAAGATAAGAGCTGAAAAAGGAAAATACTATTTTTTTCCTTATGTTTTGATAAACTAATTAAAGTTCATCATTTTGACTGTTTGGGGGGTTGGCATTTTCTGACTGCCTCAAAAAATGCAAAGTAGCAGTTCAGGATTTGTTGGCTTTTTTTTTTTTTTTTTTTTTTACCTTTGGATCTGACTTATGTAGAAACCCTGGGAAACACTTATTACTCTATTTTGGAAGGACATAATTTGGAAGAATTGTTGCAGTCAGAAAAAAATTGTGCAGGGATCTTCAGGAATATCCTACCCTGTCTGTACTTTCACTACACTTTGCCTGCATGTTAATTGTTATTTATTGCACTCTTGTTCTTACTAAAGCATTTGTGACTGAGTTTATTTTACACTATAAAAGTTATTTAGCCTATAACAACGGGTTTTAGGGATGTTTTTAGACATCATTAAGACTATACTGATGGCTGCTTTCAAGGTAAACATAAAATTCTTGTAGCTGGCTGAATGCCCTCTCGGGAGTCCATTATAGGCAGATTTTCTGCTTAAAATAGGTTTTCTGTGTTTAAATAACCAGGACAGGCTGATCTACAAGAATCTGATATTGTTTTGTTGTTGGAGTTATTTTTTTTATAAACCACAATTCTGATATAACTCATTATTCACTTGAGATAGCATTAGAATAAATTAATATTAAAATATTTAAATGTAGAACAAAGAGTTTGAAAAGTTACAGAAACTGATCACCCGAGATGCAACACTGGTGCTTCATTAGTTGCAGCTGAGCCAGGCTGAGGTACTTCTGTTTCACCTAATTAGCAATTTTTTTCTTTAATGCTGACTGGACTGTATTCAGGCTGTGTGACTCAATTTTTCTTCTTGCCAGATGTTTATACTTCCAGGAGATTTCAAGGTGTGTTGGTGAGAATTCATTCCAATACAAGAAAAGAGGCTTTGGAAAAAAAATGCAGATTTTTGTTGTTAGCCTAAAATTTGGGAATAGTGGTGTCAAAGGAGTGAGAGACAAATGACATCTTCTCTAAGCAGGCCAAATTATTTTTGCATTTCTGGTATCAGGCTCATCTTGTATACAGAGAGACGAATTTTCTCATCTTCCTGAGAAGGTTGGCCCCTCTGAATCGATAATCTGTGGCATAGCCAGCCCACCTTGTTCACAGCTCTGAGCCTGAGTAGAGAAATCCCTCCTCTCCTGGGGAAAATTCTCTTCCCAGAGCAGCCTGCAGTGGTGGATTCCATGGCTGGAAGTCCTTAATCCCAGTAATACTAATACAGCCATATGGTCTAGGGCTGTAGGAAAAGACATTTTTCTAATTGTAGGCAATAGAGTTTTGCCAGGGGGGAAAAGGAAGACAAGCTTTCAAGCAGTTAAGCTCTTTGCCATGTACAGCATGAGGTGTAGTATGCTCACCCTGTAAATGCCGCTCTTACAGCACTTGGAGTTTCCCTTGATCCTCAATTTAGGACCACAAACGTAAATCTGAGCCTGGCTTTCTTCCCAAAATGCAGTTTGTAGGGGTTTTCCTCTGGAAAATCTTCTGCTTCCCCCCGCTAATTTTCCCTGGCCCAGAGCCTGCAGGCATGATGCAACACAAACTTTCTGGGGCGTTGGGGTTAAATCTGCCAGGTCAGAAGTTACAAAGCCAAAGGTAGGAACATGAAGCACAGTGTCCAGCAAATGGTGGAGGCATGGGGCAGAGAAGTGTCTGCCACTTTCACTCAAGAGCACACAGAGCTTTCCTAGACCTGAAGGTGCAGAGAAGGCACAAGCCATTTACTCGCTCTCTCACTGGTGGGTGGAGGTTGCAGAGGCACTGGTGGCTCCTTCACGCAGGGAAGGAAAAACAGCCATGCAGGAATGTAACTTTGCATTTCTCTTCATCCCTTTTTTTTGTGGGTGTGTACCAGTTTTAGTTTGTGATTGCATGTGACTCTGGCTTTATCTTCAATCCTTACGTGCATTTCAAAAATAGAAGTTACAAAAACGCCATCTATCTGTGGTTTTAAAAAGTCCTTTCTGCTAGGAATTGTCACTCCCATTATATTTGTGCCCTATTTGCCCTCTTTAAATCCTCAACAGAGTAGCTTGAGGTTTTGCATTTGCAGATGTGTCATGTTAATTCAAAGACAGCTTTAAAATAAACCCAGTGGATTCAATGCAGGAAGAAGGCTGAGTGACTTCTGTTCATGCATAGGTATCCAAGGTGGGGAGGTGTCAGTGAATGGGTCTGATCTTGATTGCATGGGCCCTGTGGAATTTGTGATGTGACAAGATACAGCATTTGCTGCAACTGGGCCTGTTTTAGCTTTTGCTTTATGTGAGATAGCGAGGATGTTCAAATCTGCAAACTCACAGCACATTGCCCTTGAAATGTTCATGAAATCTTCTCATGGACTTTGTACTGTCCTGGAAAGTGCAATGTGCAACTGGGGCAAACACGGCAGGTCAGGGACATTGGTAGGTTAGTGCCTTGTGTGGTACGAAGGGTTAAGGTGAAGGGAAAGGCTCCCTTCTCTGCTTCCAGGCATGTGGTCTCAGGGCTCAGATATGGGGAAATAAAGTTTCCTGGGAAGTGAAGTCTTGTGGGAGAAGTCTTCTGCTCCACAAAGTTCCCAGGTCCAAGGGGAACAGAGCCAAGGCTTTGGTGCTAGCTGCTGCCTAAGAAATATGCAGTTTGATGCTGTCTCGGTGGACTTACCACCCAGACATAAAAAATAACGAGCTCAACATTTTAAAGCAAGCTTTAACTTCTGTTTTGCCTCCCTTTCCTGCCAGAGAAAGTTTCCTATTCCCAGGCATCTCTTAAACACATGCAGAGTTATCTGGGGGATTAACCAACACAGAGAAAGAACAGCAGGATTTAGAGAAGACCCAAGGGAAGGGAAGGACTGCTAAGAGGAACATTTCCAGGAGGCAGATTATGTACAACTTTTGCTTTCATGAGGGAAATCTAGCTCTGGTTGCACAGGTGTGGTGGTGGAGATCACAGGAGTAGAGGGACTGAACCAGGTTCAAACTGTGCAGCCAAAAGAAACCTTGCTGGCGGGGTCTTCAGACCCGTCCAGCACCATCAAGTCTTCACGTATGTTCCCTATCAACCCCTTGCAAGAACAGTATGTGGTCAGTACACTCTGCATGCATGTATCTTTCTTAGGCACCCAGCTGGTCAATTTGATTCAAATACTTTTCTTTTCCCCGTCCCTGTGGCAGAGAAAAGGCTTTTTATCTCTTAAATGTGACAACAACAAATTTCAGAATCATGTTTTAAGTGCCCTTTCTGTGCTGTGGTCTTATGACGGGCTCATGGGTAACGTTTGCTTGGGAAGCACTTTAAAAAAAATTGTCAGCACATTACTAATTGCTTAATTTAAACCGGTGAAACAAAGAAGTTGAAAGTTCAAAGCTGAGGGACTCTGAAAGACCTGCAGGTGTTTCCCTTTGACTGCTGTTTTGTTTATTCTTCATATTTATGCTAGCTGGCAGAACTAATATCTATAGATTAAAAATCCAGTTGGTTCCTACCTTCTTTTGCCCACCCGGTACTGTTTATCATGGTCTTTCACAGGTCACGGTTCCTGAGCTGGGCACCACTGCTAACCAAACCCTCAGGGCAGAACTGACTGTTCCAGGGAAAGATGACCCTGGAAAGGGTGTAGCTGAATGCTCTTTCTGCCTCTTCTTGAGAAGTGTATCTGAAGTATCCTGCTACCCCCCTCATGTCTTTAACTGACATATTGAAACCATTTGAGAAATTTTATGAAATGTCAGTTTGAAAGCTTTGATGCCCTTTCCCACGATGTCCATTGGCAAATATGAGAGGGCTTCCCAGTTCCTCAGGAATGGGACTGTATCCTTCCAGCTCCTCTAGGGAGAGTGGCAGAAACCCCAAGCCTGCTGTAGGACAGGGAAAAGCAGGAGGTAAGAAGGCTGCAGCAGAGGAGAGAGCTGTCTGTTTGTGCTGAGCTACCTCACCTCATCAGGAGAGGAGCGTTGTGCAGAGCTCCCACTGGAGTGACAGTGACACTTTTAGCAGACACTCAGGCAGAGTCAGGCGCTTGTTAGCGGGGTTATTGCCTGTCGTGAAGAGGTGTTGGAGCAGTTAATATGGCTTACTGGGGGGAGGCAGGGATACAGCTGCTTGGAGCAGCACACTCTCCTGTCTGCAGAGTTTCTGTTCCATCAGCATCTTACCTATTTGTGGTGACTTGCTTTCTCCATTAAAGATTATACACGTGATGTTGCGATTTGATACTAAAATAATTGCTTTCTAGGTTACAACTGTAGCATTGGCATAATAGAAAGCTAGTTACTTCAGTCACAAGAAAACTTGGAAATAATTCATTTGGCTCCTGCTGATGCTGTGAATGTATTACTTCTTAACTGGAGTAGGCCTAATATTATTTAATGGTAACTTAAATCCATGCAGCTGCCTTCCTGAGTGAGCACATAGGTCTCTGGGATTGCTTGGAGGAGCATCAGCCTAGAGGAGCATTGCATCAGCAGGCAGGCAGTGGCCAGGGATCGCCTGTGGTGCCTGGAAATCCCCTGTTCATGGGGACGGGTGCTGGGGCTCTGCGGCACAGGGAAGGCTTGAGCTGGGTGAAGGTGGGTGCTGGTGTAGTGGCAGAGACATTGGGGTGTGACAGAAAGCTGATGGAAAAGCCTAAAGGTGGAAGTCAGAAAATCACTTATTTTACATAGGGGCTTTTCTGAAATAGCATCAAAATTATTTTGTCAAATCAAGGATGGAATCCTCTCAGCAAAACTGTTTTGGTTTTTTTTTTTTCCGCTGTGCAAATTAATCTTCTTTTTTTTGAAGCAAATAAAGCTTGTGAGATTAAAAAACGGTGGAGTCAAACTCTCCTCTTTCCCTTTTTCTCCCAAACCTGAGAGTGCTGAGTTCTGGGCCATTTTTAGGGTTTCTGAGTTTCATCTCATCTAAGACAATTTGCGTGCAGATGATGTTGACTTACGTCAAAACCTTATGAAAGATTTAGATAAATTTTAATGTTATTTTGTTATCAATACAATTTTTAAACCATGCTGAACAATTGCTTAATCATTGGGTAATAACATTTGTTGAGCTTGTGAGAATAAGTCCTCAAGGATTGTGTTTGTACGTTTGTAGCCCTGTGGGTCAAAAAACATTTGTTTAAACTGTGGATGCCTTTTATTTTTAATCACAGGCCTGAGCTGGAATTAAGAATTTCTGAACCTGGGGGCTGTTTCCATCTGAATCTCTAGGCTGAGAAGGGCTTTTGTAACCATTGCTCTACTGCTAGACATAAATCAGCCTTTTAACCTTGGGTCTACAGGCAATTAATTTATAGTGGCATTGGCTCTGCTGCTGGCATGTCTGATCAGGAGATGGACTGAGCCTTCAGGAAAGATCATGCTCTGTTCTTCCTCTGTAAGCGGGTTAACATACTCATTTTAACAACTGATTTACAGTTTATTTATTAATAATTTTTGTTTCATATTTTTGTTTTTCCAGTTGAGAAGTTATTACAGGTAAAGTCTGGGCATTGTGCAGAAAGAATTCAGCTGGGAATCTGCACAAGGTCACTAAGTGTGTTTGAGAGTGTGCTTTTAAAGGAATTAAAGTGAAACTGAGCCCCAAGTGCAGAAAACAATGTAGAAAATGCGGGCTCTGCAGTGTGCTTTTCCAATAACAGTATCTTTTAAACAGCAAAAGGCACAGATGTGGTTACTCTGTGAGTGTGCAGAGGATGTAATAGTGCTGTTTTCTCCCTGTGCAGAGAAAACAGTGTGGGTGCTGCTCATCAGGCCCTCTGGTACAGGCTCAATGTTTGCTGGCATCCCCAGCCATCCTTGTCTCCTGCTGGAAGCTCAGGTCACATGTTCCTGGTGCAGGGCCAGAGCTCGTCCAGGGCACAGAGAAGCAAGCGGCTCTTGGGTACTGCCAGGGGCAGTTCTGCACTTGCCTCTTGATCCATGCAGGCTCAGTCTGGGAGAGAGCATCTGGCTTTTCTACCCATGTTTCGGGGTGCTCAGGGTTTGGGGTGTTTGGTTACCCAGGCTGCCCGCTGCCTTCCTCACAAGATGTGTGTTGTCAGATACAGATGTCCCTCATCTTCATCTCATTTTGTCACAGAAGAAGCACAACATTTCAGCTATTCTCTTTATTTTATGGATGAGAGATGCCCCATAAGGAGCATGCTGGCATCCACAGCTCTTCCTTTCTTCTTGTCCTTGATTTTCTCCTTTTGGAGCCTAATTGTGAAGAGAGGGCACCAGGAGATCAAGCCGTGCAGTATTTAAACCCATGTTAAAGATTAAATGAAAGTGTTTAACCCTGTTTGAATGTGCTATTCTAAATTTCATGGGATAGATTCTGTATTTGGGAAGGAAACTTACTGTGTTTGGCTGAAGCAAATGATAAATTTTCTAGACATTTGGGATATATATGAACAGCAGGGACTTGGAGCCTGGATCACATAAAGCAAATAAAGCTTGGGGGGAAGAAGTCACATTTTTGATGGTTTTAATATCTACTAGACCTATTTTGTTAAACAGTACTTAAAAACACATTTATCATAAGTTGCTTATTAAGATGCATGTCACATGCATCGTCATGCTGATCAGCCTGGAAAAGAGCAGCTTCTCAGCTGATAATCTGCTGTGCCACAAGGAGGTCAGGTTAGAAGTCAAGACTCCAGGGATTAAATTGTGGTCCCTTTGAAATCGATAGGCATCTTGCCAGTCACTTTGGATTCTGTTCTGTTTTGCTGTTTCACATAGATTCTGTTCTTGATTCTTATCAGTGATTTGCTGTGGGACTTAAGCAAGATATTTAAATCTTCTTGTCTTTTACCTTCTCCAGCAGTTTTTCAAAACCCTTTGTATTACGTATAACACAGCAAAATCAACATGTAAATACATTATATACATGTGTAATGTTAAAAACCTTGAGATGATCCACTCCTTTGATTGCTTTCTTGATACACTGATTTCCTGTTCAGGATTGTGGGTAGGAAAGGCCAAAGAAATTTCCTACATTGAGAAATACAATTTTTGTAGGAGAATATTTTTTGGTCTGTGGGTAAATTGTGTCTCGGGAGACACAACTGGGCCAGGAAGCCTGTTGGAAGTTCAACAATATGGGCTGTGCCCAAGTTCATGTCCTGGCCCTGTTTAGTTCCACAGTGCCTGTGTTTCATTCATGACTGAGGATGCCATCATTTTCCAGTGCCTCTGCAGTTCAGCGTGAGTGCTGCACCACAGCCTGACAGAGGCTGTTGCAGTAGTACAACAGGAGGTACAGGTTGTACATCCAGGAAAGTGGCAAGCAGGTGTACATAGGGTGTTTTCATGTTGCAAAACCTGCTAGAGTAGTGTTGGAAGATTGACATAGGAAGGAGGAGCCAAATTTGTTTCTTTAATGCTTTGTCTGTGGGAAATCAACTGGGCTGCGCCAGCTTCTGGTGCATTTGAAGTGTGGGTGATCGAGGGAGTGAGTTAGGAAATTACATTGCTTGCAACATAGCTGCCCCCAGCTTTGTGTTGGTGGCTCTTTCTGTGCCCTGGGACCCTGGAATGGATGGGAAGTGCCGTGTAAGTGGAACGAAAAAAGGGGTGAGGGCAGCAGCGCTGCAAGGAAGCTGGAGAGAGAACTTGCTCTGCGCGCTGCTGCGAGCTCCAGGGCTGCCTGTGGCCATCTGCTTTGCACATCTGACCCATTCATCTCTCTAGGCTCAAACTGAGTGAGAGCAGCCGCGCTGTGCCCCTCCCTGCCAGGCCCCGCAGGTGCTGCTCCGCAGCCCAGAGAAAGAAGTCCACGTTTACGGGAAGTCCTTTTCCCTCCCTTTCCTTTCCCTTTTAAGCCTCTTGGCCAAGCTGTGTGATTCTTATCTGGTCTCTGCAGAGCCTTGAAGTGAGGTCATTCAGGAAGTTTAATTAATCCTGTACAATTGTCACTACATCCTTGGCTGCGCCATTGTACTAGGGCACAGCCCACCACCACAATGCCTCTTACGACAGCTGAACATCTGTTTAAAAACTGGTTGCCAAGAAGTAGTACTTGCTAAGCCTCATTTTCCCTCTGGCTGTATGTGTGCAGCTCATCACAACATTGTATAACAACGTTAAGAGAAAACACAGAATTTCCCCTTGCTCTAGGGATCAACTGGTAAAGCAAGCTAAAATTATCTGGGAAAGGCCGGTCCTGAAATAGCACTGGCAAAGAAATGGGCTGGTTTATGTGTATCCTGCTCATATTTGTTTCCTAGGCTGGCACCATCCAAGACACTGGGCTGTGAAGTGATGCTGCAGGACATGGGATTTGTTGGGATGCTGGGGTTGATTCACCAGGGGCTTCTGTCCCTCACCACTGCTACTTCCCTCAGAACTGGGGCCTTGCATGTCCCCAAGGCTGTGCTCCCTTCCACACTTTACTCTCTGACTGCAGAGAAGGACAATATGTTTCTTCTGCTCCTGAGGGTGGAGAAGTGTTGCACACTCACAGGTAGTCTTAGTTCCTCCCAGCCTCCCTGAGCAGACTTCAAAAATTACTCTGGAAGGAAAGAACGGAGAGACTGATAATGAAGAGGGAAAATTTCAAGTCCTTTGCAGGAAGAAAAAGAATGATAGATGCTGGGACAGGAGGGGGAGCAGGGGGTGCAGGAACCAACAGAAAGATGGGGCAAGTAATACCAAATGCCACAGTGGCAGAGTAAAGATGAAGGGGCACATAGTAGGCACTGTGACAGGATGTGCTTTTATCTGACAGAAGAGTATTCTTGGTGCCATCTAATCTATCTTTTACCTTTATTTGCTCCTATCCCCCTTGACTTCCTCCAAAATTCCTAGTGGTGCAAGAATATAAAGAAGCCTAGGATAAAGTCCTACAAAGAGTTTTTTGTAACAGTAGGGAGGTATTGGGGCCTGAAATTGTGCAGCTCATCTTTCAAGGAGAAGCAAAACACTTCCCTGCTCTTGCAGGCAGAAGATCTAACGTGGCCCAGAGCTGCTAACCTGGGATAACTGCTCCTGTCCAAGAAAGGTGGAAGTGGGGCTGGTGTGGCCCCTCAGCCACAACTCACACAGGGTCCATACCAGCCCTGCTGGCCCCTGACTGGCACAGCCGTGGCTTGCTGAGGAGTGATTTGACATGAAGATTGTCTAATTTGGCATCTCTGATGAATAATGGATGGGAAAAGTTAGTGTAGTAAAAGAGACTTTTTGAGTCTTTGGAGGTAATAATCCATGCTTCCAATTTCCCAAATGGTCTTGCCTTTTGCTTCAGTAATGAAATCTATTTTTCATAGTTTGGCCTTTTGGAGCTACCTGATTTGTTTCACACTTTGCATTTGTTAAAAAAAATTTAAATTGCTTTCTCTGAGGTTTTGCAGAGTGATTGTGCAGTTGAATGGGCAGAAAGGTGTATTTACATGCAGGCAGATCCTTCAAGGTTATTAATTCTGGGATATTCAAATTTAGTTCCATACATGGACCATCTTTTATTCTATAGTAATAATACTGGTTTACCTTAAGATAAGCTGTTCTTTCTTCACTATCATATTGCCCTTTCTTAGAGTTCTGAAAGAATAGAATTCAAAATTTGCAACATACACTAATTCATTTAATATTAACTATGAACTTAATTTATGAACTTGTCTTGTAAATACAGTCAAGCTCTAAGCAGTAAACAGTTGACATAGCCTGCAGCATATAAAGGTATCTCCTAGAATTATGATGAGATAATACATATATAATTATATGTATAGGTAATTGTTTGTGTTATCTCCAAAGAACTGAGGTCTGTACTGGCTTCATGCACAGAAAGATGCTTGCCATGTGTTGCCTGAACATCAGGGGAGCTGAGCTTTCCAAATGTTTTCTGTGTGCAGGTGTTAAATGGATGGCCTAAGTGGTGTCCTTCTTGGTTGAATTGCTGGTCTCACCACATCACAGAGGCATAACTGTGTGGCCAGGGGCCACTGCGGGTGATACGATGTTTTCTGGCAGGACGTGTGTGCCTGTTCCCACCCTCACAGAGTCTCTCTGGAGGGCAAACCCAAACACCATCATCCTTCTAGGTATCGATACCTCACTTGTTTTGGACTGTAGGCATCTTGCTTTATAGGTATACTGGAGGGTTTTACACTCAGCTTTTAGTCTAAGGGACATGTGAAGGCCAGCTTAAAGGAGGGTATAAATACTAAGGAGGACTAGAGGTGATATTTTCCTAGGAGGGTTGTTTTATTGATAGCTTTCTAGCCACTATTTTCCTGCCTCAACACAATCCTCTCAAGCACACTTACAGGACTGCATGAGTTGCATTTTAGGGTGTTTATCTGTCTTACCTTTTGACATTGGCACAGATGTGTCTAGCTCTGCAGAGCTCTTAGGAGTCAGTGTAGTCTGGGTATGCATCTGTCATAGTGTAATAACTCCCCTGTTGTCCATACCACTGTTCTGTAATACTCCTCATGCTTTGTGTGTCTCAGAGTTGCCTGAGCTTGCTTCCCTCTGAGTAGATGGTACTGTTCTGTGGCTTGAGTGGAATTGCAGGCAAGGGAGAACTGCTTTCTGTGGGTGTAATATTCCTCTTGTTTGTATAAGAAAACTGTTTTCTCTGCTTTGGGGTAGAATTTTAAGTCAGGAGGAGATGGCCGATGCTAAAAGCAGCATTTTTAAAGGCCATATTCTGTCCTGATCTGACATCCTGTCTTTAATCAGATCCCACAGCTGAAGCCAAAGGGGATTGTACTGGCACAGTCAAATACAGAATATGCCCCACTACTCCTGAAATAAATGACAGCTCACACTGATATACCCAATATCATATTTCTTCAATGTGCTTACAAGACATTAGCTAATTAACCTGATAGTGCTTTTATTTAATGAGATCTGGGTACCAGCATGCTCACAGAAGTCTATTCTCTAAGCACTGCTCTCTGAAGAACACACCTTTCGGTTTAAGTGCCACATGCAATAGTATTTTATTGATTACTGTTTTTCTCCTACACGGCCACAGGGGTTTTGTGTAGCAATGGGCTAGAGAATCTTGTGTTGTGTTTGGTGCCATGATGCAGCTTGCTAGTGCTTGAAATTTCATTTAAATGGTGTTTAGAAGTCCATGAATTCTCACAGAAATGGGAGAAAGAAAGAAGTAACTAAAAAAACCATCAGTCTTAGGCAAAGATATCATGTCTCCTGTCTTAGCCTCACTTTGCTGCAGTGTGTTGGGTATTTTAGCATAGCGGCTTGGAGATTTGAAATAAAGCTGGATTTAGATGAGCTTTGGCTCCCATTAATCATTTGTCCTTCCTGGACACTACCTAGGCCTGTGAGGTTTGTTCCTCTCTCCACCAAAGTGCTCTTGTCTGACACTGAAAACAGCTCCCTGAGGCTGCCTGCTGTGGGTTGGGGCTCAGGAACCTTACTGCCCTGCTGACTGCCTGTGTCTGAACAACCCTCGGCCCTGGCAAGCACGATGCAGCTGTGTGTGTGTGGGGGGGAAGGGCTGCAGCCCATGGTGGGTGCCTGCTGGCGTCTGTCCGACCTGTGGGCCAGCCTCACATCCTGCTCCGGGCACTGGTTTCGCAGCCGCTCGAGGCTCAGTCGCGCCGCGCACAGCAGGAAGAGGGGTTCATCCGTTCTTGCAGATTGCTCCGAGTCACGTTTTTATCTGTGCACGCAGAGCTGTGGTTATCAGCTGTTGCCTCCAAATAACCTGGGAACAAGACAGATTAGAGGCTTCCACCAGACAAGTTAAATTGTGCATCAGATCCGCTTTTGATTCCGCTCATTGAACAGCTGAGGTTTGGTTTATGTGGTTGCAGTGCCACTGACACACCTCCTGATTTGTATTTACAAAAGACCGCTGAAATGCTAAGCTTTTTAAAAGCTTTACAAATGTGCAATATGGGGAAGATTGATTAAAAATACATTTCTGGATATAAGTGGCATTGCATACTCTGTAAATTTTCTAATAATAGTTTATCCTTATTTCTCCTTAACTCTCATATAATGAATTCTCTAGCAGACATCTTTCTGGTATATCAGATGTACTGTCAGGCACACAGTTTTCTTTTGGCTTCAGCTGTTATATTTTTACATGGTGGTTTTTACTGTTTCTTACAAGTGCCTTAGCACCACTTTTTCCTACTTTCTCTCCCTAACCCCTCCTCCCTTTTGCTTGCTTTATGCTGAATTTGTACTGAATAAAGGTGGCTGGTTAACAGTCACATATATCAGAAATTTCTGCTTATCTATATATGTACTGCCTTGGAATTCCTCCACCATGATCAGATTTTCCAAACAGCCCTTTCTATGTTCCCAAGGCTTTAACTCACAGCAGAGACAAGGAGAAAAAGGGGTTTCTGTCCATCTCCCTCTTCTCCAAATGTCCAGTTTGGGCTGTGTGTGACAGGAGTGAATCCAAGGACTGAAGATACCCATGCTGGGGCCCCTGCACCTCCACTGTATGCAATTTGCCCCTTTACTCCAAAGCAGGGTTAGTCTGATTCTTCAGGTTAGTGCCCCCAGTCATTCATTCATCTGGGCTTTTGCATTCCCAGCAAAGTTTGAAGTGAATTTTTCTCTTTGCACACCCGAATCACAGCACCTGGTGAAGTTTCCTCTGAAAGCAGCCTAGCCCATGACCACCAAATCACCCTGCAAACACCACCAAAATGCAAAGATGAACATGGGGTTGTGTGGCTGCTCTGTAGGATGACCACAGCTCGAAGAAAAAATGTGCAGATCCAGCCAAGGGAGCCTAAATACTGGGTTTATGGTAGATACAAGCAGCAGGCTTTGTCAGGCTGAGGATAAAGCTGGCCTGCAATCACCAAGCCCTTTTCTGTTGGACTAACAGTCACATCTCCCAGGTAGCCAGGCTGCCACTGCCCATCTTGTAAAGGCATATTTATTGAGTGTGAAGTGTATCTGTTAAGGAATATGGGATTTCCAAACGAATACTTGAAAAGAAACCCTGGGAACTAGAGGAAACCCTAAGCTGGCTTCTTGTGTGTACTGGCCTGAAACACAGCAGCCCCTCTGCCACTGGAGGCTGCAGGTCCTTCATCAACTCTGTGCTGGTGGCCTTGAAAAGTCTTAAGGCAGCCCCAGTGTTACACTCGGTGATGGAGACCTGACCTGCCCTGGGAAGGAAATAATCACAGTCTGCTCTGCCCTTGTCCGGTTTGGAGCCAAAGATGTCACTTCACCACAAAAGCAAAGAGGAAGGAGGAATGACCTCACCCAACTACAGCAGAGAGCACAAAGGGTATGAAACCATATGGGACAAGCTCAGCTGCTCTAGGAAATTCCCTTCCCCGGCCTTTCTGAAGGCATCTTCAGTATTTCCAACCAACCAAGCAATCTTCTCTCTGACACTTCCTGTCCGTGTTCACCCACCCACCCTGTCTGGCCCAGTCCCCACTCTCCCAGTGCAGCCTTCCCCTTGGCAGCAGGACACCTGGACCTGTGTAAAGTACCTCCCAGGCTCCAGCCCCACTCTTTCATATCCTGGCACTGGCCACCTTTGCTGCCTGCTCCTGTATGTGACAGAATTTGCACCTACTGGTGTTCTGCCCCAGTACAGCTCAGAGTCTCTCCTTTGGTAGCAGTTTTGGATACAGAATCAAACAATGGTTTGGGTTGGAAAAAACCTTTAAGATCATTGGCTCCAACCATTAACTCAACACGGTCTAGTCCACCACTAACTATGTCCCTAAGTGCCACATCTACACGTCTCTTAAATACCTCCAGGAATGGGGACTCCACCGCTTCTGCTGGGCAGCCTGTTCCAATGCTTGACAACCTTTTCCATGAAAGAAAGTTTTCCTGGTATTTAACACAAACCTCCTGTGGCACAACTTGAGGCAATTTCCTCTTGTCCTCTTGTTGTCTGGGAGAAGAGTCCAACCCCACCCCACCGCAACCTCCTTTAGGGTAGAGAGCCTCCCTGAGGTCTCCCTGAGCCTCCTTTTCTCCAGGCTAAACAGTCCCAGCTCCATCAGTTGTTCCTCACAAGATCTGTGCTCTAGACCCTTCACCATTTTTGTGGCCTTCATTGGACATGAAATCCACCACATCTATAGCATAGACGTGCACTAAAACAAAATAAATAAATAAATTGCAGTGTGTCCTACCTCTCCATCCAGGCTGCCTTCGTATTTGTTCTGGGCAAGCAGACCCTAATTTTCCTTCACTGATGAATCATCCTTGAAGATTTTGCCCTTCCTGGGAGTCCCTTTGGTGTGTGTTCAGGTGACTGAGTCCTGGGCA
This sequence comes from Gymnorhina tibicen, assembly GCA_013399875.1. Taxonomy (NCBI): domain Eukaryota; kingdom Metazoa; phylum Chordata; class Aves; order Passeriformes; family Artamidae; genus Gymnorhina; species Gymnorhina tibicen. The sequence continues at coordinate 707,514 of VXAZ01001846.1, read as the reverse complement.
AGAGTCTGTCCTTCTGTATTTCACTGGAAGGTGAACCCTGTCGTGGGGAAGAACTGGTATAACACAGTTTGTATCACACAGACATTACTGGAGATAAGACAACTCCCAAAATATCCAGATGATCTATGGCTTTTTTTTTTTTTTTAAACTGACTAAGTCATGAATGAAAGCTAGTCTTATAAACTTCAACTTTTAAGAAATTCCAATTTCCTTTGATACAGGCAAACCCCCCCCCCCCAATTTGTTTTTGGCAAAACCAGTATCAGAATAATGTTTCTTACTTACAAATGAATTAAAACAACTAACAGGTGAGCTACAGAGATGTGTATGTGCTTTAGTTGTGAAGGAGTGCATCCTTTAGGATATTTGCTGACTATTTTATGCCCATGGATATCCCTGTTTCCTTGATTGTGCTAACCTCCCAGGGCATGTGAATGTTGGCAGGCTCTCAGGTGTGTAAATACCCAGAGAAGAGCTCAGTTTTAACTGAGGAAACTAAGAGTGGGAACTGAAAATTACCTTTTTTCCCCCTCCTACAGTAGTGAAAAAGGTTTGGGTCTTATGTTTGAACTAATTAGCTTAGCTAATTAGAGACTTGTTTTGGTCTGTCCTGCTTGTGCATTAGTCCTGTGATGGGAATAAGAGCAGAGACCCCAGGGAGCAGAAAGATTTATCAACCACTTTTATATTATCTGAGTTGGTTTTCCTTTAACACATGGTATGAAAAAAAGGTATGACAGCAAAAGTATGATGAAGAAGTATGGTTTGTGTTGCAAGACTCAGCAGTCATTTGCAAATTGCAGTTACTAAATCTTTGGTTGGAGAGAGTTTGGCTCCGGTAAACACTAAGATAAATTCAGGTACAGCTTCCAAGGTATTCTTTATACTGTGAGATCAACCAACATGTCTTGCAACGTTACAGCTATTTTTTTTCCCACTCTTCCTTCATCCTTTCCTTTCTGCACAGGAAAATTCTTTTTGAAGTCTTTGGACATAGTGCTTCAAAGGAAAATTATAACCTTAAACATAAAGTTCCCACAACTTGAATATCCCCATGTCTTCTCAAGGTGATGAATTCTAGTTCTATCATCATGAAGAAGATGAAAAAAATGAGCTGTCAGTCTCATCAGCTTTTTTAGAGGAGTGATGAGATAAATTGCAGAGTTAAGCAGCTAAACGTTGGAGTAAAAATACATTTATTACCTTTCTGAAATCAATGCATATTACAGAAATGTTCAGCATTAGGCAGCTTGCTTTGAACAGAGTAGTCCGCGCACAGATTTCTTAAACTACCAAGCCAGAATTCACATGGGAATATGCATGTGTCAAATAGGTATCTCTAATAGTTAGAAAGAAATTGGTAAAGCTTGTCCTCAAACATCACAACAAAAAATCTGTATTTTCCCAAACACTGATCTGGACACTCTGAGTAGTTAGGTCCAGCATCAGCTGGGGCTTCATCCTCTTCTAACAGGTGGTGAAGTGAAAAGAAGTATTGAAATGTGTTCATTCTTCAGCCAAGTACCTACAAAAATATTTAGCATAAGAATCCTTTTCTAAGTTAAACCTATTTCTATCAAGAAGTTCTTCTGTGACTGCAGTTTCAGTCTTTCAATTTTCATTCCAGCTTTGCCATTTAGATCCGTCAAAAGATAAAATTTTGTATGGCCTTTCTCCTGGCCACTTATACCTCTCCTTCACCTCATGTAACTGTTATGTAAGAATAGATATACTGGACATCAGAAAGCTTGTATTTTGCTTCCAATTTCATTTAATCTTAGGCTTAATGATGTTGAAAATTCACAGAACCTCTAGAGATCTCTTGGACTCCAGTCCCTATGCTTACAATTTGCATGAAGGTAAAATCACATGGGAAATACTCAGGAAAATGAAGTATTTTCTTCGCCATAGAAAATACCTTCCTCTGACAGCTGCAGAATCTTGATTAGTCTTTGTCTTTCACATCCCTTTTTAGGGATGTTATCTGTGCCTGGGTGGTATCTTTGTAGCAGGCTCCAGTGAGTAATTTATCTCCTACTGGCTGACAAAGAGGAAGGATTATATCAAGACACTGATTGCTGAACTGTCCTGATTGCTTCGTTACCGGCACTTTGGAGAGAGCTGGGAGAGGAAGCCTGGGGACTGGTAGCCTCAGATTGACACTCTCTAAACACACTGAAAAAGACAGGGGGAGAGAGAGATTTCCTTTGCAACACATTAGGAATTGGACAGTTCCCCTGGCAACAAACTGCTCCTGAAGTTGAGTTTGCATCATCTGAAGGGTCTGTGTCCTTGAAACCAAAACGTGCTCCCAGGTCTGTCCTCAGAACCAAGTGGTGTGATGCTAGAGAAAGGCTTGGGGGTCATGCAAAGCAGAAACATCCCTCGCAAGTTCTGCTCTCGGGCCAACCATATCCATACCTATCTTTTGCCAGCTGGATGACTGTGGGTGTGGTATTCTACCTCAGGAGACCACAGTGGAAGGTCCAGGATTTAATCACCCCTGTGGTGCTTCACCCTAGAAGTGCTCAGCACTACTGAGCCTCTGGGTGCTGCCAAACACCTCTAGACGCCTTCGTGTGCCCATTTCCCAGGGAAAGTGTAACAATGGTGGAATGGCTCCCATGATGTGGAGAGAAGAGGAGCCTGCTGGGCTTTTGACACTTATTTTAGGAACTGGCTGTAATTTCATCTGCCTTCAGCACAGCCCAGGCTCCTGTCTTTAACGATGTGTTGCTGCACAACAGGAGGAAGGGATTTCTCTGCCTGCTATAACATATCTAGTGCAGACTTTTTTTGGAGGTAGCATTTTGATTAGAGACAACCCCAATGGATGAATTGGTTTAAAAATTAAAGTGGAGGATGTAGGTGTAATAATTTCTCCCTTTTCTTTGATGTGAAGATATTTAAATGTACATCTCATCCAACTAGAACTGACCTGGGGTCATTCAGATGAGGGTTACTAATGTAGTGCTGTCTCTTTTAAGTCTAGAAATGCCTGTACTGATACAGCCATGGCTCAGCATCAGAGTTCCCTCCCTAAACATGCCTGTTTTCAGGGGTTTATGTAACTGCTGCTGGAATTTCCTCCTGACTGGTTGACACTTGTCAGGTCTATTGAAACCATCTCAGCAAATCAGTAGAAAAAAAGTATTTCCTCTTGCCTAGAATGAAAGTCTTTTTAAATAATAAAAAAAAAAAAAAAAAAAAAAAAAAAAAAAAA
>VXAZ01001846.1:683410-704278 GCA_013399875.1 Gymnorhina tibicen | reverse complement strand
AAAAAAAAAAAAGAGAAAAATTGAAAAGGGTATAACTTGAAGAGGCAATAAGTAACCTTAGAGGAGGCTGCTTGGGTGGCTCCTAAGATCCCTTCCAGCCTCAGTGGTTCTGTGATGACATGAACTGTGAGCCTTGGCAGTGCGATGCCTATGTGTTCTCGAAAAATTGTCTTAGAAACACAGCACTGGGGATAACAATCCCTGCTTAAGACTGACAATAAGTCATATGCCTGAGGTGAGACAGGATTTTTATCTGAAACCTCCACACCATGGTGGAAGGAGCTGGTGTTTATGTAAGTGCTGTACATCTGTCAAAGAAATCCTATCACATCGTTTACTGTATGTAGTGCGCCTGTATATTGCAGTATACCTCTACAAAATGCATTCATAGATCATGCTCTTCACAGAGTTCCTTTAGGCATTACCTGAGCTCACACCGATGTGACAAGCTGCTCTGTGATGTTGTGGATCTCCCTATCCCTCCAGCAGAGTCTTCAGGTTGTCACAGCGGTGGCCAGGAAATTTTCTCACTGGGCAAAGTTCTACTTTTTCAGAGGACTTTGCTCAATTTTGCCAGAATTCAGTTTGTCAAAAGCTGTAGTAAACACCAAATGCCATGGTGGCTATCCAATCTGAAGAGGGAGACAGTAAAAGCCGTGCATACCAAGCGAGGAGACTGTCGTGCAAGCCAGTACATGGCAGCATGTACCAAGTGGTGACACCAGGGTAGTGGTTTGGCTCCCGAGCTTCAGGTTTGAGCTACCTCACCTCCCTCTCCAACACCTTCCTCCCAGAGCAACACTTGACTGTCCACTAGGAATGAGTGATGTGGAGGAGAAGCCTGTGTTTCTCTGTGCCCATCTTCTCATGGCCAGGTATCCTACTGGCTTCTTGGCTTCAGTATCTTTAGAAAGGTGTAATCTTTCTAGTGGTGGCTGCCACTTGCTGGTGATTGCTGCTGGAACACTCTCTCTCCAAGCACCTCTGCAACAAAGACTTCATTTTCATGCATGTTCCTGCCATGTCTGCCTATAATTAAAGCTGAGCAACCAATTCGAGCATCAGCATAAATCTGTGAATGTCAGTGCTGCAGTATTCAGTTGCCTATGTGTAATGAAGCAATAATTTTGGATGTGTGAACCTTGTCCCACGGTTGACTTGACACAGCATCAGTATTGGCTTCATTCTGCTGTTGTTGCCTTCTAATGTGATCCTGTGCCATGTGAAATTATGCAGTTGGGTCTGCAGAGTATAAACACAGGAGCAGATATTTGTTAGACAGTCCAAAGTAAACTATAAAAATTATCTTTCATTTCTTGGCCTCCTCTTTCACAAGACTTTCCCACCATAACATTTTCTTGTGTGTCCCTTCACGAGGACAGGCAATGTGCTGCTTTACTATTTCTTTATTCTATTCCGGTTCTTCTGCCACCCACATCAGTATGGTGTCTTAACCATCACACACAGATTTGAGAAGATTGAAAAAAAAAAAGAGAAAAACAGCCTGCTAATTAACATTCTAGTGATGGGAGAGAAATTGTTCTGTTAGCATTTAATTTTTGAAAAGCACTCGGTATAAGGGTTTTGGGAGGAACTTTCTAAATACTTTGCTTAATAAAGCAGCAATTGTGTGAAAATGAGAATAGACAGTGATTGCAGAGACAGTGGAATATGATTTCTGCAAAAAAAAAAGCAGCCCACTGCAAATTGAAGCCTGCTAGTGTCAAAGAGACGAGGATATTGGTGCAGAATTGATAAACTACAGTCAAAAAAACCCCAAGTAGGTAATGGCTATCTGTGAGTCACTGGATTAAAAGATACCTTTTTGCTGTCTTTTGAATTTGGAACAGAATTAAAGATGTTTTACTGCACAAGATGATAGGAAAGGCCATTCTAGATAGTGAGTCCTTACTCTGGTAGATATGGAAATTAAAAGATATATGGGGGGGGTGCTACCCACCTATCTGCCTATATATATGGCAGTCCTTCCTCAGCTGTGCAGTCAGAGATTGGGGTTAATTAGCATTAGAAGATGAGAATAGAAGGATGACTTCAGGGAGCAGCTATGGCATGTAGCTTCCCAGCCTGATGTGGCAGTTATTTGTTGTTAATTCTCAGAGAATCCAGTGACTGGGCACAAACTATGCAGACAAGATGAAACTGCAATTCGAGATATTTGGTGCCATTTCTAACAGTTTTTCTCATGTTTTATTGTAATAATCCAAATAAACATGGGCTGAGAAAGAGAAAACATCTTTTCTCTCGTCGCAAACTTTTAAAATTATCAGTAACACCTCAAAAGTGTGAATGAACTTTGATCTGAGCTCTTTGCTTCACTACAAGTCTTCACAAAAACATCCAGTGTGGATACACGTTACCAATTGCTTCTGAACACAGGGAAACAAGCTGAAATAAAATATGATACAGATTGTACAAAAACAGCCCAGGAGGAAATGAAGGCATACTGCAACATTATGTTGGACATACTTTTATCATAGCTGAACATCTAGCTCTCAAAAAAACGCACAAAAAACAACAACAAAAACTCCACCACCCCCAGCTTCTAGTGCATATTTTCCTTAAAGTTGTCTTTAAAAAGCTGTTTACTGGAGAAAACAGCATACATAAAATAATATGGTGTATTATCTTTTCAGTTTTAATAAACTCACTGGCAGCTTCAAGAAGCAATGATGAAAAATTATTCTAAGCACAAGTTATATCTGATGGCAGGTAAAAACAGAACTACAACAGACACTAAAACATACTCCTTGGTTAAAGTATAAGGAAATGAGGGCTTTTCCCTGCTCTACCCATCAGTCTATAACTGAAGTTTATACCTAAACAATACAAGGAAGGGTGCATTAGAGGTAACATGGGTAACTCAAAAACATGTAGGGAAGGATTCCACACTGGAAGTGTGTGGTAAAGCAGGATGTGACTGAACAGAGCCAGACTTGCCTGCACAGAGATAGAAACAAATATTTGGATGATGGTAGTGCAGCTTTTGTGTTACTGAACATACCTACCATTTAGAAAAAAATCCTTTCCGTGTTAGGGGAATCTGCTTTTCCTAGGAAATCAAGCTGAGTCTACTTCAGTGTCTTCCTTGAATCTTGTTAGGGCAGATTTTTCAGTTACTATTGTTTGCAGCAAGCACGGGACTTTATGTTGTGGAGGGGGTAGATTCATCCTTTGAAGACCCCTTTTTTTGTTGTTTTTGGGCTTGAGGGGGTTTCTTTGAAGGCTGGTGCTAATACGTTTGTGAGTGTGTACCCTTGTAGGCTGCATTGATCTGAGTCAGTCTTGCCTGGGATCTCTTGAATGTCAACAGCTTAAAAAAAGAATGAAGAAATTATTTCAACCTTCAGATGCCTTCACAAGAGTGAAAGAACTGCAGAGATGCCTCCTAGGTTATAGAGGATTTTGTGCAATAGGGAGGAAAACGCAGTAGGATTCATACAGCCTCTGCCTCGTGATTAGTGGGGGGAACTTTTCAGACAATACACTGCTGGAGAGAAGCAGGAGAGCTGAGTAGGAAAAGAATATGCCTGGCATCAGAGCATCCAGTTCTCCACAGCTGGGAAAATTGGTGCATGCCCATCTCATGTCAAAATCCCTGTGTGTCCTTAATCCATGAGATGAGTGCATCGGACAGCTGAGGGACCACCAGCAGGCATTCATCTGACAAAAGCATACCTTCCCATGGGGAATTTCATATGCTGCCTGTGGGAGAATACTGGCATGCAGCTGTGCCCCTGGGTAACCCAGAAATGTTGACCTTGGCCACCCTTGCTGGCTTAATTCCCACCTTGGATTGAGGTTTGGATTGCTTAACCATCCCCATGCTACCACACGCCCGCTGCAGGATGGGGGACGTTGCATGTCAGGCAACACAGTGTGGGCATGTAGGGGTTATGTACAGGAGCCTTATGGATCTCAAAAGCCACAAGTTTTCTACACTTACAGGACTGTAGGGGCCCTCAGGTCTAGCGGTCCGTGAAGAGACAGCAAAAAGGCACCAAAATCAGTTCTGTTTCCCTTTTGTAGTTCATCTACCCCATATCCAGCCCAAATACCAGGTGCAGCAGGATGCACTGTGCCCTAGATGCAGAATTATTTCCTTCTGCCACTAAAAGAAATTTTAATGCACAGCAAGCACCATTGAAGTGCAAGTGAAGGGCCCATTTCATAAAAGATTTAGGCACTGTCTCGGTGTATACTTTTGATTTGTACAGCAGGGAGCTTGTACTTGGGAAGAAAAAGGGGAGGGGGGAGGACTTTGCTTTAAATTACAGGTTTTTTTCTATTCATTTTGCATTCAAAAGCCCAAATATATTTTCTCTTTCTCTTGCCTTGATTTATGACCTTATAAAAATGAGATAGAATCAGCCCAGAAAGAAACAAAGGTTAGGTCTTCCCAGAGCCTGCAGCCTTTGTGTAAGTCCCTGAAGAACAGCTGTGCAAATTACATTTGCTGCTATCAGATGAAGTGGAGACAGAGAGCAGTTTTTCTAACAGGATCTGGACAAGATTCCATTTTATTTTGTCGTTTTGAATGCAGGTTTGATTTTGTTTGCTGGTAATCACAGCCTTTAATGTTACCTTGCCAAAAATGGCTATTGCAGGAGAACTCGCATCAATATGATATCAGCACAGGCAGAAAGAGAAACATCCTGTTTATGTGAATGTCCCTAACAAAAGAAGTCAAGATCTAAACAGATAGAAGAGAATGCCAGTAACCATGAAACAAACTACATGCCAGATGTTAGTCACGCTGCTTAGAGCACTAGGAGAAGTTGATCAGCTATTATGTTGATGAGTGCAGCTTATGAACCTGTAGAGAAGGGAAGCGATAGTTGTCATTTGCATGATTAAAGTCTTGTGTAGTACTGCTACATTAAATCATAAATAATTTCATTTTACCTGAGTGTATTAATTAAAAGGTTACATTTTAAGGCATTCACTTTCCTTTCTTTACAAGTTCATATAAAGCATTCAAAAGTAGAAATTAATTTTGTTTTACAGACTAAGAGAGCCACAGAATCACAAATCAAATTAGGTTGAAAAGGACTTCTGGTCCTAGCCCCTGCTCAGAACATGGCCAGATTCAAAGTCACAAGTTGCTCAGAGCCTTTAGTTAAATTTGAGTATCTCTATGGAAACCGGGTTTTATTTTCGTTGCTTAAATGTCTACACAGTGGAATTGTTTTCCATCCATCCAACCAAGCAGAAATTCCCTTGCTGAAACTTGTGTCTGTTGCCTCTTGTCCCTTCACTGTGCACCTCTGAAAGGACCCATCTTTGCTGCAGTCCTCCAAAGGCCCTGCCAGGCTGCTGTTAGGCTCCCCCTGAAGCAGTCTCTCTTCCAGGCTGGACAGGCTCAGTTGTCTCAGCCTCACTTAGCTGGCAGGGGCTCCAGCCCCAGTCATCTCAGCAGCCCTCTGCTGAGCTCACACCATTTCTTGGACCTCACTTCCCTTCTGGAGGATGTAAAACTGGACACAATGGCTTCACCACCACCATGGAGGAAAGCTGTGGCCTTCCCCATGCTGACTCTATTGGCTTGACCTGTGTGTTTGCTGAGGGTGCACACCATCCCTCTGTCCAGGTGGCTGAGGAAGATGTTTAACAGTGCCAGCACTGGTATTGGCATTCGCAACCAGCTACTAATTATACTGACTGCTGAATGCTGCCTTTTGAACCCAGTGGTCCAGCTTCTCATCCATCTAGTATTAGTCATTTCTGACTAATTAATTTCATGCTTAAATTCTGCTACTGCTTCTCTCTCCTGTGATGGAGGTAACTTGGAGCAGAATGTTCAGGACTTGCAGAATTTAGCAAGTTGTCTAAATAAAATCAGATTCTGATTATTCAGCCTGCTTTCCATTTTGAGACTTTTTTTGAGAAAGTAGCTGTGTTTCTTAAAGACTAATAGTGGTTTATTTTTCTTGTTTTAGTCTCCTTTGGGTTTCCATAAATCTTTGAGAAAGGGGAGTGTGGGAAAGACTAAGGCTGAGAGTGAAGGGACTGAAGCCAAGACCAGCAAAGTATGGATTTGTACAGGAATAAGACCTGTGTATACACAAAAGTATTTGTAGCTAGCAGACGCTATAAGCACTCTTGCTACTCTGTGTAGTTTCACTGTTTCACTAAGAAAGGAGATACTTCCCCTACAGCAGTGCATCCTTTTTTAAAAAAAATAATTCACAGAAGCCTTTGAATTTTGATAGATCTTGAGCAGGTTGAAAAGAAATACCCGACTTTTCTTGGTTTATTGATATTAGGCAGATTTTTCAATAGTATCAAATAACCTGCTTCACTATATTAGTAAGCACTCATTATTTTGGATTGTACTAAAGGATACAAGGAACAGTAGCAGCATTATTATATCATTTTATGTTGCATATCTGCTTGATAATCAGGTTGTGTAATCAAAATGAAATAATTTCATACTGTGAACCCCAAATTTACACAACAGCATTTCACGGGATCTTTTGAAACATCAGTTCTCTATTTCAGGTGGCTTTCTTACTTTCTGAAACTGCTGAGAGTTTTGGTGGACCACATACTTCTAAGATACACAGTTCATGACATGGTCAGATTTCACTGTTTTGACCAGCCCAGTGTGGTGGAGACACTTTATGCCTCATTGCTCAAAGCAGTGTTTGCTGGGCATTTCTTGATCCCTGTTTTATTTTTTCTGTACTGTAATCTGATAGTAATGAACGGTTCTTCTGGCTCTTTCTTGGCTGGCAGGTAATAGTGGGAGCTTCCAAGCTACACCAAGGTCACAGTTAAGTCTGTCCTAAGATGTGGTGCAGCTTTTAAGCATGGGGAGGTAGAGGGGCATGCAAAAAAAAAAGAGAGAAGTAAGGGTAAATAAAACTTAGCACGTCTTCAAGGTGCTCATGTGTGAATACATCTGTGCATTCTCTTTGCGTTCATTACATATTTTCTCAGAAGCATCAGCCTCAAGAGCAAAGGTAAGATGACATTGTAGCATGACATCTTTTTCTAAAAGCCTGTCAGTGAGGGGTTAGATTTTAACTCTTCTCCCCTTCTCTTCTCTTCTTGAATATGAAATGGTTTCTAGCTGGGCTGTTTAAAAGACTCATAAGGAGAGTCCGATTCGTGTTGGTGAGTCATTTGTAAAGCTTCAGGTAAGGGAAACAAAAACCTGCAAACAATTTCCAGCAGAGAAGTGTATGTGGAGCAGTTAGAAAACTATTTCCTGTGTGGACCAAAGCCTTCTGCATGGCTGAGTGCCAAAACTGCAGCAGTCTCTCTACACTGACTCCCATGCTGGCATTTTGCTACTGTCTCTATGTGCACTAGAGCAGGCAAAGACAGAACACTCTGAACTGGGTTTTTGAAAGCCAGGATGTAGAATTCAATCTTTCAGAAAGCAAAACATCATCAACAGAAGACAGAGATTGTGCTTTAAAGCCACCCAGGAGCAGAGGGAGAACACATGCTCAAGCATTCAGAAAGCCGAGGCAGCCTCACATTGTTTTGCTCCTGATTTTGCCAGTGAGATGTGAAACTGAAGCAGTTGTGTTGTTGACATAGAGAAAACGCAAGCTGCCTACCTGTGCTGACCTTGAAGGCTGCTCTTCCCCTGAGATAATTCTGTTTAGTTAGTTGTTTCTTCTCCTTAGCCTTATGCTGGAATAAAACAGGAGAATGACGAGGATGGGAGACAAGGAGACACAGCCACTGCCAGCAGTGTGGAAATCTCAGTGGCTTTTGAACACCTCCAGGCCCCCTGAGTACACCAGCACAAGCCAGTGTTGCATTGCTATGAGAAGAGAGCAGCATTGCATTCTGGAGAGCAACCTCTAGAGCTGCCCCAAAGTCCTACTCCACTGGATATGCTGGAAAACAGCTATTAAGAAGAACACTAAATTAGTTTAATGACCGAAGAAATAGCCAGTGAAGTCGGTAGCTGGTGAACACGAGGCAAATCTTTTGCAATGCTAAGTTTTGCCTTGGGACAGTAGACAAGAAATGAAGTGTTGTTATCTAGAATTCCTACATATTTCTTTACACTTTTTCAGAAATAAAAGAGAAACTCTCACAAAAGTGAATGAAGCCACTTGAACCCTTTGCCCTGCAGCGCAGGTTGGCAGAGAAATGGGGAGGAACGTTGTGATGATTCCAGATTTTCCAGGAAACTAGCAATGCTCAGGAAATTGGAGAAGCTGGAGTCCCTTGCATGGATGTGTGCCAGAGACAAAAGCATTGTTGTAACAGCTGAAATCTGTTTCTACAGGCCCCACTGAGCAGGGCATAAGTACATACTTAAGCCTATCCCAAGCCAGCAAGGAGCAGAAGTGTGGGCTGAAGGTCCAGCTGTGCTACTGATTGCGTGTGGCAGTAGCGTGATTCTCACTACATCCACAGCGGCTTTGCTCTGCTGCAACACTTCTTTGCTGTATCAAAAGTAATTATGTTAAGGTGACCAACCTGAACTGGGACATGGCTTTAGGTTATCTTAAACTAATGAAGGCAAAGATAGATATTTACACTGTCTGATTCTACACAACTCTTTAGGTGCCCTAAGCCATGTGCTAATATCCACATTCTTTCCCTTTGGACATTCAGGGAAGTTGGGCTCTCAGGCTCATGAGTTCTGAATCACATTTTAATTAGATGACTAAAATGCCTGTTATAAATATCTTTCTAAAAGCAAAGTTTTAACTGTGAGCATAATTAACTGTTGAAATCAATTTCAAAAGTAATTTCAATTTGTCATCACTTGCAGTCTTTCAGCTGAGCATGAGTGTTCATAAACATACATTTCCCCCACATGCGTGGGGTTCTTATACGGCACATTCTGGAACTGTGCTGCATACATTGACTCAGGTCCATGGTGTGCTTTACTATGTATTCCTCCTGAGGGAAGAACTGTGTACACCAGGATAGCTTCTTTTGGTAGCAAAATGTGGCATGTGTGTGAGAGCCTGCTTTTCCAAGAAGGTGCCTGGCAGTGTTTTATAGCAGTTGCAGTTTCCTGGAACATACAGTGCATGCTATAGTCAGTTGATGGATGATCAAAGCGTGATTTACTAAAACCAGATTATAATCTACCAGAGACAAGTTTCCTAGCCAGCCAGGAATGACTGCTAGATGATGCTATTCAGTGTCTGGAAAGGTGATACAAATGACTTTCCAAGTAACAACTTGGAACATAAGTCTTGGTTTTCCAGCTGCTGTATGTAGTGATTGCTTGTAGACACTGAAGAAGAGCTGTGTGAAAGTTTCTGATAGAGCTTCAGTTTTCTCTCATTATTTTTTGAGTGTCTTGCTGGAGAAAAAGCTCAGACCGTTTCAGACTGTTACCCTGGACCTCTGCCTTTTTATCTCAGGAAAAGGAACTGTGCCTCTGAGACAGCATGAAATGCTTTAGGTAGTTCCAGGAGTGCGAGAAAGGATGTTTACTGTCTAGCCACTGACTAGAGGAAATTTTGCATCTACTAAAATGGTTTCACATCCAAGTCCTGGATCTGAATATACTCATTCAGCCTCATTTTTACAAGGCTACACTTCATCCTGGGTTATTCTTTAGGAAGAATGGAGAAGGGTTAACCATAGTCAATAGCAGATTGNGTCATAGGGCAAGGCATTGATGGGCCCATTAACAGGAGATAGCCCAGGTTCGGGTTACCTCTGAGTCATACAGCAAGGCATTGTTGGGCCCATTAACAGGAGATAGTCCAGAGGGAGGAGGCCAGGAACATTGCTATACCGGCTCTCAACAGCTCATGGTAATAGAATACATTGTAACCCAGGACAATGCCAAACAGTGTCTTTGAAGAGAGCGTTCTCCTGTGGGTTTCACGTCAGCTATTTCTGTCAAGTGGCACCTGCTTACCCTGATGGAGGAAAAGTAACTGTTGTAGTCAAGTTCTTGGTTCATGCCCTCTCCTCAGTATGTGAAACTTCGTGCAGGTTGATGGTAATGGACACTGGAAGCCTTGATGCAATGCTAGGTGTAGTGTTGTCCTTTTATGCTGCCTTGCATTTCTGGCACTCTTTTGATCACAAGATCTATCTGTTCAGAACTGATTAAATCATCTGTGAATCACAGGAAGGCCTGGGGTGAGATTTGGCAGTATCGGTGGAGGAATGTGGGCAGGAAGGTTTTATGGGAGTATGGGACAACCTCAGCTTTTATTCTCTGCCACTTGGTACTTTGGTTTCGTGCCTCTGGCAGGGGAACCCATACAGCGGCGGAAAGCAAGGGAGGTATATGCAAATGGTAGGAAGACAGAGCCTTATGGCAGTCAGTGTGCTGACTGTCAGTGCTGTCAGTGCTAATGCCCCACAAACCCCTCATGTTTTCCTCTGGAGAAGAAGACATTTGCATTTTAGCAGACCTTGGTAGTTGTTGAAGTCTTTGCAGCCAAGCCAGAGGCTCTGGACTTATGGCTGGTGTCCTAATGGAAACGATGGTTGTGATGTCCATAATCTTGATAGCAGGGCTGGCAAGCAGCACCTGGCTAGCTCCTTGACCAGAGACTATCTGTGACAGTTCTAAAGAAGGAAAAGGAAAGAATTTGGCAGTTTTAGTCCAGGAGTCTCACCACAGTGTTGTTGAAACTAGATGAACTCTGATTTATTTCACTACCTCCAACATACCAGTGAGTCCTTTTATGCATGCTGGAGTCTGTGGCAGAATGCAAACGTGATTTTGCTCCCTGTTCCTTTACTGCTCCTCTCTTCCGTTGTGCCTGCTAACTGGAAAACACGGTGAGGCTGAATGGTGTCCTCAGATTAAGTGCTGAGTATTCATCCGTAGCAACACAGCCTCCAGAGAACAGGTTAAACAACAAATGGTCTGTCTGCATATGCCTTACCTTACAGTTACTGTTTTCTCCATACCTTGGGTAGGACAAAGGCTTCAGATATGGAGTCTGTCTTGGAGATCCTAACAAAGAGTTTGAAATCAATTTATAATTTTCTTGTGATGTAACCAAAGATAAACCCTGTTTATTTAATTAAGGCAGGTAGTTGATATCCAAGACAATGAATATGTAGGACACGTATGTTGGACATTTACCTGAGAGCTTTGTTACCTTTGGATGAAGGATAATGTAAATGTTCTCTCCTGGCTTAGTTATATTTTTCATGCATTTTACAGAAATGTGAATGAAAACCCAGTGCAAAATATAGGTGTCTGTACTGCAGCTGCCTAGGTTTGAGCTGCTTGCCTTAATTCACTTTATAGTCAGTGGAGTTAAAAATGTCATTTGTTCAACCTGCCTTACTCAAAACAAAGTGGCTGAATTCAAACCTACAAAGTTGTCTTTCTCTCCATTGACAGGAAAGGGGGCCTAGTTTATTGGTTCTTGTGTTGACAGACTACAGATGACTAGAACCCAAAGGTGAAGAAGCAGTGTGAGGAACTGGTTCCATTACATTATTCTCCGTTTTGAAATGTGTTTATTTGGTTTTTAATGAGATCCAGCGTGCTTCTAAGTTCTAAAACAGTAACTTCTCAGCCATTCCCCAAGTTGGCTCAGCTTTGTTAGTGGGGCTCACAGACAAGCTGTCTGGTTTTACATGACCCAATTAGTTTTAATAACTTCCCATTCAGACAGCATTCTCACTTGCCAAAATAGAATTTTTCATGAATTACTAAATTAGTAATCAGTTCTTACTGACTGTCAGCTTCAGTGAAAGCTGATAGGAAGATGTTCTTGGCTTGTAATACAAGCCTAATACCAGCTTGGGGAGGACTCACTACATTTCATCCTATTTTTATCAGCCTTCTCCAGCCACCTACATCCCTCTTTTCCCAGGTGCCTTTTATTAGCTTGTTGAAAATCTGTGGGAAGTGAGACACTTTAACCTTTGAAAGATTCACAACAGGTATTTACTCTTTCCTCTTCTAACAAGTCAGAAGAACCAAACAGTATTAGAGATTGAGTCACCACACACCAGTAAAAGTAGTTTACCAGTCCATTAGTTTATTATTACCAGAAAGCTACCTAGATCTTAATTCAACTTCAGATCTGTCTCCCTGAGACAAATACAGTTTGGCAAGAATTGGGAAAGAGAAACTCAAATATGTAATTTAATATTTTTCTCTGTAGTGTCTGTTAGGGATTTTTTTTTTAGAATTGCTGCCGAGGACAATGTTTAGAAATAAGTATCTAGCTGTAAACATCTGACTGTATTGAGGCAGTCACATATAAGGTTGGGGCAATAATGTCTGTCCTATTTATTATCCTATAGGTTTGACTGTTAATTGTGATGTGGGATGCTGGACTGGCTTCCAAGCTCTATTCTTCAAAAATTACGCTGCAAATGAATGAAAACACTGGAAGAAAAGGGAAGAGTTGCTATTGTCTAACCACAACAGTCCAGGCAGGCTGCCATAACAGCATTTTCAAAGCTCTAATTCAATAATTAGATCCAGCTACAAATGTATTAGTTTAGCCAAGTCCTCTAGTTGGCAGAATGTCTTAAATTTCCTTTGACAAATGCTGTTGTTTGCTTACTACATCGTTAGATACTTTATGAATTGCTCGTCTGTAAGTTACTATGTTCAATATCAACTTGTTAATTAGATTGATTTAGTTTGGTATTTTGCTAGAAATAGCTTATCTTTATATGAATGTACAATTTTATTTCATTACAGTTACAGATATGACACTGTTTACCAACAGTAGTGTATCCAGTCTTCAGAAAATATTGTAAATGTCTCGCAGGCAAAGGACAAAAAAGGCATTTTTCCAGGGCTTCAGTGAGAGGGAACAGTTTTTTCTTGTGGGAAAGAAAGATTCATCTCATGTCTTTTGCATGTACAATGCTGTGTGCTTACTGTGACCCTCTTCCAGCAGGTTTTACACGGCTGCTGATGCAGCTTGTTGGAGACTGGACTGTAAGAGTCTTGTTTTACATTTCTGGTTGCTCCAGGTAATCTAAACACATTTCAGACAGATAAATGCATGCAGACTCCAGAGTTAGTACCGCTCTCATGTAGAAGTACACCTCTGTAGCTGAGGTTCCAGTAAAGCCCGCCTCTCCACAAGCCAACATCCATAATCTTCCATGGATGGCCTAAACTGGATCTGTGTTGACATCTTAGGGCAAACTGGTTTGCTATCCCAAATTCTTTAACTCCCTGACTCCTGTTGCCTTTCAGAAGTCTCCAGAGGTGCTTGTAAACAATTAGAGGAGACTGAAAGTGGAACAGATTATGATAGGCAGGACAAAGACAATTTCTTCTTTTCTCCAGGTGTGCTGGATATCTCAGCACAGGGAGAGCTGTTTTGGCCAGCCACCTCTCCTTCCCCAATCCTGCCCTCGTGTCTGCTACTTGCTTGAACAACAAGATTGCTTTGATCATGTTTTCCCACAGTCCCTTCAAACAGATGTCCCACAGGACAACTGAATAGTCAGGAATCCCAGGAGTGCTGTTGGAGTGAGATCTGAGGGCTCATCAAGCTGTAGCTCTGGACACAGAGTTGAAATGCCCTTGTGTAGATCCATTCAAAGCCATTTACTATACCCTAGGCACTTCCTGCACTGGCAGATGTGGAAGGCAGTATCTCTCCCCGGACTTTTGCTTATGCCAGCAGACTTGCTGGAGTGAGCCTTCCCTGCTTTACCACCACCCAAATGGAAAGGACAAAGCCACCTGGATTTGTCCACAGCCTCATTACCTCTGCTAGTGCTGGTATGGCTGTACGTCACTGCCTTTAATATTATTCTTAACAATACCAGAGAAACCCATCTGGTCAGCAACCAAACCCACACCATCCCTTGTACAGTGCAGAGTGTCTTCTGAACCCCCAATCAGACATGATTTTCTTTTCCAGTCATCTGCCTCCCTGTTTCTGTTCAACAGCTGCAGTCCTCTTATTCAGCGGGAAAAATCAGGCATAGTTAAAACAAAACAAAACCCAGAACAAATACAAACAAATCAAATTAAAGAAAATGTTTTAAAGCATTTCAATACTCACATGATGTTGTGAAATGGTTTCATGTCTAAAACGGTAATATTATTTCTGGCAATCTATCTCATGCTATTCTTTTGTTGATTTTTCCAACCTCTCAGGAAATTGGAATGCAAATATTTTACTGATGTTACTATCCCTGGGAAAAGCTTGTCAACATAGGTCCAGGTTTATGCTGAAAACTCAAAACGTTTGGCATGTGGTTTTGTATTTTTGCTTCATCAAAGAGATTATGTGGGGCTAAGGTCTGTTCACATGGAGGCAGCGAGAGATACTGACACTGTAATTAAAACAAAAGGCGACCTTTCATATCTGTGTTCACGTATATGCAAATATCTCTTTTTGCAAATGATAGTATAATCATATGAGAAAGTCATTAGATTGCCATAGCTCCCTCATATGAAAGCTGAGTAGACACTCTAGAGATGTATATGCTATAGAAACCTCTCTCTATCTCTGTCTCTTATTCCTATAGTGGTTCTCTTGAGTGGGGGGATCAATGAAGCCTGATTTTGTATGGATTTGTGTCTTGAGGTTGAGACCCTGTCTGGACTTTGAGGTCTCATATGAAGTGCTGCACTTTTTACCTCACTGAAGTATTAACCACAGCTCTTAACTGGCTGCCTAGTTTCAGAATACTTTTAAGGACTTAATAGTTTTTGGATTTCAACACCTCTCAAATGTGCTTGATGAGCTTAAGCATTTGAAGATTCACAGAGGGGTCTCAGATGCTCAAAGAGGCAGCACAGTATCTTAAACACAGTTACTCCAAAATGAGGCTAAAGCATCCTCACCCACTTATGGAGAAGCATAAAATACGAATTAAAAGAGAAAACATGAATTTAAACATAAACAGAGAATTTAACAGCTAAGGAAGAAGAGATACATTTGCAGATTAACCATTAATCACACAGGGGAAACATTCCATTACCTGTGAGAATTTAGCACATAATTGCAATTTGTCTCTTTTAAAATTTCCTACACACTCTTTTCTGTAATGTATGTAAAGCTTCTCACACTGCACATTAAAAAAAAAAATCATGTATATGCCTATGTGTCTGGGGGGTAAAGGAACTTGAATTTTGGTTGTAGCTGTCAGAAAAACTCCCAGATTCCATGGGTTCATTTATGTGTTTTCTTTTTAAATTTTTAATTAAATGATATTGATTTGTCATTTTGAGATTCCTGTGTTTAGTTAAAAACCAACCAACCAACCAACCAACCAACCAAACTGAACAAACTCCACTGAGGATCTTATTGGCTTTGGAGTTTAATTTTAGCCCGTAAGAGAAAGAGCAATAGCTCAATGGCAACACTGTTTTGACAGAAAAGACCAGACATATGAGCTTTAAGAGTTTTAATTTCCCTGAGGGGTCATAAGGTCCCCTGCTACCAAGTATGTTAAAAAGACAAATCAAACTGAAGAGTTGAATCAGGTTCATTAGCTCTGACAAATCACAGTTACCACAGCAAATGCATTCTTCCTTGGGTTTGTATGAAAGCAAAAGTTTGCTACGGACCAAAAAATGTAAACACAATGCTGTACTTACATTAGTTTTGCCCTTGTCATCATGGCTCAGTGATTCTTAAAAAAGACCAAATGGCTAAAGGAAATGCAATAAGGTCCATTTCAGATTTCAAACACCCTCCTGCACACCTGTCCTCTGACCAGTGCTGTAATTTGGGTTCAAACCACAGCAGCAACAAACCCAGTGGCTCAGGATGCTCCTGAGCTCTCTTATCCTTGAGTGCTGAGGAGTCAGTAGCAGGGATCATGTCCCAGTTGCAGGGATGACTCACAGGTAGGACACAGGCTGAGCAGTCATTTGAAGATGCTCAAGGCTGGAAGAGGTGCTGGGGGCAGAGCGGCAGGCAGCTCTTAGTGAGGTGTAGGGAGAAAGGGTCAGATGCTGAACTGAAGAGGTTCACAGGCTGTCAAGAGAAAACTGGGGGCTGAGTTAAGAGAGGCAGCTTCAGACTTTCCAGCTATGAGTCACACAAATCATGAAACTACTTTAAATACTTCACCTAGTCATACATCTCCTTTATCTTTAACCTCTTCCCTCTTTTTTGTAGTTATTCTCCTGTTCTGCTTTCTTTCAAGTCACACCTTGCACTGTTTTCCTGCTTTCTGGTCCCCTGTTCCCATTTTGGTATCTTTCTGTTGCTGAGCATTCATTACATTTTGCAGATCTTTCACATTTTGGAAATGCTACAAGCAGTACTTCTGAGCTTAAGTCACTGAATATTTGGTCTACATGATGACACAGTACTAAACTGTTTTTAAAAAAATAATTATTTGAGAAACTAAATCAATGATTTTTTTTTTTTTTAAGTATGCACTACCTACAGACATGCCCCCAATCTACATAGCTCTGATAATGAATTTGTGCTATTTATATCCATGGTAAATTGGTGATATTCAATGTTTAGAATGCAACTGAGGTCCCACTCTTTGATCAGGTGGAAGGGAGATAAAAACTCAAAAGTCTCGAGCAAGTTATTCAGCCAGAAAGCAGATCCCTAGCAGCTCTGAGGTGTGGACAGGTTGGTTTTGTTCTGAAGCTGAGTGAAGAATTGCCAAAGCATAAAAAGGTGACAGGTGCCTGGACTTCTGCAGTGTTGTCTCCAGCTCACAGCACGGTGGCTGAATGGTCACCCACTGCACTTGCGCTGTGGATGAAGTGATGAGGGGCACACACATCCCTTCTTGGGACTGGGAAACATGTCCCAAGACTGCTGTGAGGCACTGAAGTGGCAGAATGGAGCAAAGCCTTTCCCAGCCCTTCTCTTTTACAGGGTCATTGCACATGTTGTGTTTAAAGCCAGAAACAAAAATCTGCCAGGCCAGGCTTCTCCATGTCAGGAGCCCGAGAGCTGGCAAGATCTCAGAGCATGACGTCTGCAATTCATGTGCATTGGGCCTGAGTAATATTTGGCAAACTAAAATTTGTAGGATACAATTGTCAAGAGAGCATCCCACAAAAAGGGACCTCCTTTGACATTCATCTGGATGTCGTACGGGAGGTGGACAGTACACAGCTCCCCTCCTCCTGAATGGGATAAGAGGTCTTATGAAGAAACATGCCTCCTTTTTGAAGAGATGGGAAGAAGAAAATCAGCTCAGTTTCTCAAAGGGTAGGAAAGCATCAGCCCCCATCCCCACTCCAGCAGGACTGCCTGGGGAAGGGGAAGTAGTGTTTGGCTGGGTTGCTGTGCAGTGGGTGTTGTTGTTTTGGAAAAAAACTTGCTTTCTTTTAAATGCCTCCTGCCAGGTCAGGGAGAGCAAATATTCAAAAAAGACTGCTGCCTGTCAATGATGGCTCCTGCGCACCAGTACTCTGCAATTCTATTTCTGCACTGTCCATCTTCCCTTCATGCAGGGAAAACTAAAGTGGCATCTATCAATTATTCCAACCAAGTCAAGAACTCCTAATACTTTAAATCCAAAAGAAGAGTTTATTATGCTTTGTCAGGAAATGTCTGATACCAGATAATTCCTTCTTTTTGCAATGATTACCTAAAAACTGATGTGAAACACATACAGGCATGAAACAGCTTGTATTGTTTTTACTGCATTTCTTTTGATTGTGCTACACCATGAAAGAAAAACAAACACATTCAAAAAAGCAGACACTCCCAGGCTCCACATCTGCAAAGTGCAGTAGAGTTGTTTAGGTCTCCAGACTCCATCCTGTATCTATTTAAACATAGATGTTTCTATATTTATATGAAGACTCTTGCAAGTAAGGGAACAAAGCCTAGTCCAGACTCCACTCTGGAAGGTATATTCAAGTTTAGATTTTTTGCTAGAAAGTACCAGATAGTGTGTGTCCTTAGTTTTGCTTTATATTGGACCAAATTATAAGTGTTTAATCTGGAGAACTGGAAATCTCTAATGTCTGCACATGGTCAGTGGATCTGATATTCCTTTAGTATTATTGCTGCTGTTCACGAGGGACAGGAAATCCAGTCACCTGGAGGCCAAACCTGTTGAGAATAGGGACCACAGTCCCTCAGAGCCCTGCTCTGCCTTCAGAGACAGTTCACTGAAAGCAAGATGCTCTGAACACAACATTTTGGCTGCAACACACTGCTTTGGGTTTTTTAAATGAAACTGTTTTGCCAAATACCTCCTGACCAGATCTGGTTTTGCTCTCTGATCCCCATCCCTTTCCTGTGCAGAACAAACCCAGGCTCATTCACCATGCTACACTTCACTTACTTAACAAAAAAAAAGCAACACAAAATTTAATTTTATACACTTCCTACCACAATCCTCCCAGAACCTGGAATGATCCAAACAAGAACTAGACAGGCCTAACTACTTATCTGCTCAATTTTCTTGACAACTGATTGTCCATATTATGTTGTCTGGCAGCTGGTAATTTTTAAACTTACTGCAGGGCATATTTATTTCTCTTTTGACACTGTTTACATGTTATACTTATCTTGCTTAGTTAAAAAAACAAACAAAAATTTGAGAACGGGCATAATTTTACCCTTTCTTAACATAATCAAATTACTTCTGGTTATACTCCAGTCTGTCACATTAAGTCCCACTTTATTGCGTTGTCTTACTGCAGGTTGTATTGTAGCAGTGCCTAAAGACTCAGAGAACATGGTCCTTTTGTGAAGCCCATAGACTAAGCATTATTCTTTTGGGTGTAGATAGAGTTCTCTTCATAATTGCATCCTGAGCTGTGACAAAGTGGCTTCCAGGCAATACAGCTGTCAAAACTACATTGCAGGGCAGTTGGAAAGCACAAGTCAAGCAAAATAATAGAAATGTTTGGGACATGACAATGTTTGGGATTGTCATAACCACCCTTGTCCTTGCAAAAGGGTTGGTGCTGATGTTGCCAACTGGGACTCCCAGATCTCTTTGGCACTTTGAGGTCTGCAGCACGCTTCTTGTCTAAAGGCTGTCACTATCCTGTCTCTTTTCTGTCTTTTGTGTCATGCAATGGGCAATATCACTCTGCTAAAATAGGTGATTATTTTTTACCTTTCAGATCTGGCTAGTGTAATGGGCAATAGCAGCAGGAAGGAGGTGGTGCCGGAATGTGGCTGGAGAAACCCTGTCCCTTTCAATGGTACCCAGGTTGGCCTGATTCACACTGCTCATCAAATCATGCACACACGATGCAGTTAAGCTGATTTAATGACAGATGGAAAGGAGCAGTTCTGCTTTACCTCACTTCCAGGTTTCTGCCTTCCTCGATCCTGCAGCTGTGTGGTCACAAGGTGGATCAATTCAGCTGTCTGAACAATGGAAAATCCATTATTTTCTGAGGTGTTATTTTTCCACCAGATCGATCAGCTGAATAGAGTCTGATGGTTACCAGATCCCACAGAAGGGTGGCAAAGGCAGTAACACATCCATGGGCTGCAGGTGGGATCAGTTTCACAGCAGCCTGCGGTCAGGCAAGTGCTGCTGAAAGGCCAGGCTGCTGCTGCATTCAGGTGACAGATAATCCAATGGCACACTGATGCTGGAAGAGGCCATTCTATGTCTTGGCACCCTGACACAGGCTGGGCACATCGGTCGTCTTTATACTGTGGGTGACCCTGTGATCCCAGAGGAGCTGGTTTAGGGAGCACATCAGTCATGAAAAAAACCTGTTCCTTTTTTACTGTTTTTCCCCAAGGTTAGTGTCATGGTTAAGCCAGTTCCCTGTGGGGCTGGAGGAGTATTAGGGTCAGTCCTGAAATCAGTGGGATCTCTTGGTTGGGACAAGGCAACAGATTTCTCTAACGTGGCTGTGAGATTGGCTTGACTATAATGTCATTTACTCAGACATTTAGGCACTGGTAAACTCATCCTGGATGAGCAGGTCAGCCCTATTTGTAGCTTTGAGGCAGAAGATATATGTAAGAGAGACCCACATTACCACCAGTTCTGTGATCTAAATAAGAGAGAATAAAGTCTGGCAGAGAGGAAGCAATAGCTGCACCACTGAGTTAGAAAAGGCAGGCTCCAGAGACTAAATGAAGTCCCCATAATTCATGGAACTAGACAAGCCTTTTACAAATAGTAAGGGAACTGGTTTTTGTCACTGAGAGTTCTCTTGCAGGGATTACCTGAATGACTGGAAGCAAGTCATTCACCTGGGATGAACTGCTTGGTTTCTCCAGTATCAATGCTGCCTGGCATTGGAGGATGAAACACCTCTTTGAGTCAAAAAACCACTGGGAAGGGAACAGAGAAGGTCTTCACCCCTTGCAGCCATAAATAATCACTGGACCAGAGGGTAACTCGGGCAAGTGGGAACGCGAGGAGGCCTCCAGCCCAGGCAGGCTCAGTGCTTGGGGGTCACACCAGGCTGCTTGGGACTTCCTCCAGCCAAGTCTTGACAGCCTCCAGGAGGAAGCCGAGGCCACCCAGCCCCTGGAGGAGCCCGAACCCCTCTCGCCTCGGCTCGGACGCGCCGTCTCTGAGCGTGCTGGCCACTTTCCCACGTGTTCTCGCCGTGGGTGCGGGTTTGTGCGAGGCGCCAGGGGCAGGGAGGACAGAGCCCGGGCGGCGATCCCTGAGCGCAAAGGAGTTAACAGGACTTTCTGCCTTTTCCCGCCCGCGCCTCCTCCACCCTCCTCATTACCTGCACTTTATCACCGCCGGAGCCGCGGTGCGGGGGGGGAGCGGTGCAGGGCCGGCGGGGCTTCCTGCGCCGCGCGGGGCTGCCCGTGGCGCTGGGGCCGCGCCGTGCGGGGGAAGGTGCGCGAGTGCTGCGCGCTGCGTGCGAGGCAGCGCCTGCCCGCCCGCCGTGTGCCTGCCTGT
This sequence comes from Gymnorhina tibicen, assembly GCA_013399875.1. Classification (NCBI taxonomy): domain Eukaryota; kingdom Metazoa; phylum Chordata; class Aves; order Passeriformes; family Artamidae; genus Gymnorhina; species Gymnorhina tibicen. The sequence goes on along the minus strand of VXAZ01001846.1, from coordinate 683,530 downwards.
GGGTGGGAGCGCGGCTGGGGCTGGGGCGAGGGGAAGGCGAGCGGGCGAGCGGGTCTGCGCGCCGCAGCCCGGCAGGGATGCGGCATGGCCGTGGGCTCCGGGAAGATGCCGTCGCCGTGT
>VXAZ01001846.1:589935-681681 GCA_013399875.1 Gymnorhina tibicen | reverse complement strand
CTACAACAGGTACTCTGTAAATATTAGCTGTGGGTGAGTTAACATCGGGGTGAAAAGCCTGGGTAGCTCCTGGGTCATGCAGTTCCTCAGTTGTGCTTGATGAAGCCTTGGTCCCCTCTTATTTCACGCAGTTCTGGCTGAAACTCTGCCTGCCTCTGCTGATGTTCTGTGTTATGGACCAGCAAACACAGTGTGACAGATTTAGTGGTGGTGTCACCTATGGCTTCACCTCCCAGTACCCTCTGGGTCATCTTGTAAAGTTTTTCTTGAACTGTCTGTCTTGGAAGACTGGAGGGAGGATGGTGAGTCTGTAAGGCAGTCTGGAGTCAAGCCAGCAGATCTTCTGTTAGAAAGAACTTCTTTACTGTGAGGGTGGTGAGGCACCGCAACAGATTGCCCAGAAAAGCTGTGGATGCCCCATCCCTGGAAATGTTCAAGGGTAAGCTGGATGGGGCTTTGAGCAACGTGGTCTAGGAGGAGGTTCCCTGCCGATGGCAAGGGGGTTGGAACTGCATTGTCTCTAAGGTCCTTTTCAACCCCATCCATTCTATGATTCTATGATCTTGGATCAGTGGGTGATGCTGTGTGGAGATGCTGTATAGCTACAGCAGGACCCTCGGACCGGTGTCTTGGTCCCATGTGGAGAATGGGAATGCTGTGCTCTGTGATCTCTGGGTTTGCAGGGACTATCCTGCAGATGGAATTACTCAGCAGCATGAGTGCCTAGTGGGGTATTCCAAGGGGCAGGTCATACAAAGAGTCCAGCAGGGTTGTTAATTCACTTGTTCCCTTTGGAGACAAAGTGGGCACCTGGAGTGCATGAAGTGTCGCCCCACATGTGTGATCATCCAAGGAGCAGTTTGTTTCTGTTAGCAGTACCCCGTGTTGATTCCTGTCTGCTCTGTGCATGTGCCTTTTCCCCCCAGAAGTGGACCTTTCACATGTCACGTGACATGTTTTTTGCATGACACTTTTCACTTCTAGAATAAATACTTCTATTTAATATGAAGAATAACTTAAACCCTGAAAATGACAGTACTTGGGAGAGGAAAGGGATATGTTAGAACAATAAAATGCAGCATTTTTTGTACTTTCCCTTTTAAACATGACTCTAAAATTTTAAAAGTCTTAAAATAAGGTGGGAGAAAGGTTGAGTGACACAAATATATGAAACAAAGATTCCTTTTTTTCCCACCTCAACAAAATATTTCAAGTTAATCCAAAGTTAATTTTCAGAGGGTTTTGTTTGCTTATGAAAAAAACTTAGTCTGTTCTTCCTCTCCAGTGACTTTTTCTTTGTCCCTTTTTGCTTGTTCAAACACCAAGCTGAGAGTCTTATTTGTCCAGCTGGTTTCATCAGGAGTGTTGCTCACTTAGGTGAGCTGTTTTCAAGTAAGTGCTAACCAACTGAAATTCTGTCTTGTTTAATTTCCTAGAAAAATATTATGACCCCTGAACAGGGTTTCTGCTTCTGATGCTGACTTGCTCAGGGACTGCCTGCAGTGCAGTTCGTTTCCACATCTATAAAGCACAGATAATCTACATGTGTGCATGCCTGGGGACTATGGATAATAAAATATAATGGAAGTGTTAAGGGTATTATAATTGTTTTAAGGATGTACTTCACTTCATGCTGTTCAAATACTTACTGGGCTTCAGGGGAAAGGAAAGCATTGGGTAGTAGAGGGTAGTATACATTAAAAGAATTGATTACATTTTGAAAATCAGTATGGGGTGAAATAAATTTTTTCAGTCTGTTTGGACAGATCTCAGTCCTTAGCCCTTCACATTAGACTATCTGAAAATTGTGACTAGAGATGGGGATAATTGAAAATACAGTGTAACAAAATCAGATTTCCTTCTCAGTTCAGTGACCCCCCAAACTGGAGAGCAAATAGGTATTTCTGGCTTTCTGTGTTGGGATACATCCAGTATACATGTAAAGAACTTTCTAATACATGTGAAGAAAGGAAAAGCACCTTGTAGAAAAAGGTGTAGTAACCATCCTGCTTGGATATTTCTGTGCTGTGAACAGTAAACATATATATTCCACTGCTTCAGTCACTTAGATAAAATGAACCTCCAGTTCCTTGTCTAGGGGAGCCCAATGTTTTTTTTTAAAGCTCCTGAACTTTGAACTCTACATTGGCCTTGTCCTTGAGGGTGTTTTCTCTTAAATTCATTCTTAGGGCAGGTGTAGCACAGTTATCCAAGATGGCAGGGATGATTAGATTGCATTTGCACAGTGAGCTGCGAGGTGTAGGTTTTACTCATCATACTCTGCTGGATAAAATAGCAGAAAATGACTCAATCTTTTGCTGTTGTAGCTGAGTGTGTGTCAGAGCTTGTGCAGAGGCAGAGGAGGGATTTGTTGTAATGGGTCATTGTACCCGTAGAACTGTTCCCCTCTGCCATGTCCTTTCTCAAAATCTCTGGAAAGACCCTTCTGTTTCCCAGTTTGCCTCCTAGAGTTACGTGTTGAGTGTACATGTAGTGAGCATGAGTACTTTGCTTATGAACTCTCTTTGCTGCTCTTCTTGCTGCCTGTTAAAGATACCTTCTTCTCTTCCCTTTTCTCTTGTGACTAGTGGTGAAATACAGTTCTGTGCCTCTGGAAGCACCAGCAGTGAGGTCCTGCAGGCCACTCCATCATGCCAAAACTCCTTTTCACCGCTCTCAGTTTTGGTCTTAATGGAGCTAATGCTGCTCCTAAGAGAGCAAGCAAGTGCTCAGAAGGAGGAGGAATTGTCTTGCACGCACACAGGCACACACCTTTTTAATCACCTCTTCTGCTTTCTAAGCTCATATTTACACACAGATAAATGCTGTTATATGTGAGCATCAATGTTGCTCTTTGTCACAGTAGTGGATCTGGAAAACCTTTTGGATGTCATGGTGTCAAACCGCATTATTCTGGTATTGTGAAAGATCCTACTGGTCAGTAGAAACCTTCATCATGTGATGTACCTTTTGGCTTGGTCAAAGTTGAAGAGATACCATGACTATTTTCTCTTCTGAGACCTTGTAATTACTTCTGTGAGGTTCCTAGAGGTCTTTGGCCAGGCAGATGTTCTCAGACTGTCTTCACCTTACTTTGTTTTGAGCAGCTACTTTGCTGTACATTTGTCAGGTTGTAAACTGACTGTAGGGTTCCAGGTTTAAAATAAACCACAGGAGTTGGGGTACAGCTGCTAAAAGTCTACATGAGTTCAGGGTGAGTCTGGAGAAGATCATGGAAGAGAAATGTATTGAGGATACATAATCCTCGTTAGGCACAGAAGGTTCCCGAGCTGAAAATAGCTGGAGGGTTGGAGTGTATTAGGGATATCTATCATATATTCTGGCACTAGCAGTTGTCATGCTGTTGGAGACAACTCCTCTTTGGCAGAGGAAAAAAATCAAACTATATGCAATCTGGTTTAATTAAATGAAGTATCAGATCCTCTCAGCCTACATTCTGCTAAATTTTTCTTCATCTCCTTTTAGGAGCTTTCAGTTGCTTATGTAATTCAAGTAGATATTCTCTAATCATTTCATTTGGCAGCTGGGGAGACTATAGTGTTGTCGATGGGGTTTTGCCAGGACATTAGAAATTGGCTGCTGGAAACACTCAGAATTTACAGTAATTCTTTTCATGGCTACATCATGGTGGTGGTTGATATTTAGGTTTTGATTGAGCAGAGCATATAGATCTGCCTGGTACCCAGGTATTCCTCTTGCAAATGACTGACATTTATCGCAGTCCATATCCTTGTTGGCAGCTTCTCATCTTCATGGTACCTGAGTGACCTTGTATTTCATGCTGCTGAATTACACTCTTTTCCTGATATTACAGTTCTTGAAGGCTCCTAATCTTCCAATACACCATTCTGTTTACATGGGTTTTGACAATACCTCCAATTTTGTGCCATCAACACATTTCATTAGCACCCTTATGCTCTTTTTACCAGTGTTGTTAGTGAAAAGAGAAGAAAAAAAAATCAGAATAATCTCTCTGGTACCTATGTTTATATATACTATAGAGACTTTAATTTTGACATTTCTTCTGCATTAAAAAGATGCAGTGCTGTTTTGTGTAGATGCTGTACTGGCTGAAATCAGCCCACAAAAGTGCTGGATTGACTCAGTGGGTTGGAAGCTTTATTGTCAGAAGTATTGTCGATGTTGACTGATGGATATTGGTGACATTCTGCTTTCAAGTATGCCACAGAGGTTCTACTCAGTAACTTAATACCTCCATCACTTTAGCAGCTATTACGTGGCTAAAAATAGTTGTGGTAAGTAGTCTTGAATTTTTCTTATTGTAATCAGGGTTATTATGTATTCCTGCTAAATGTATTCAATTAAGATAATTGTCTTTCACGTATCACATATAGTATCCTTAAACTTGTCAGGTCTGTGATTGGTGACACATGAAATACTGAGCAACGGATAAAATAGCTTTAGCAACAGTGACCATGGTAGCTGATGGGGAATTTCAGTGTCTCATGTGTTTATTTGCATAATAATTTGTTTCATAGTCAGTCTTAAGTGAATTACTAAATTGAGAATACTTCTTAATTAGCCCATGTGTTATGACATCTGAGAAATTGTGCCTGGATTTGATTAAGTACAGTTGAATGAAATGGGAAGTAAACCCACATTTCTGCCCTAGGAAGTAACCTAGTAAGTTTTGCAGAATGCAAAGCTGTTTTTCTCTCTGAGGTTGGGGATTAGCCTGATTGACAGGATGATGCCCACTGCCTGTGGTCTTATACTGGCACTGGGAGTGAGGCTGGTAATTCCTGGACTGACATCTCAGCTGCTTTCTAGCATCCCTGGGAAAGTCCAGATGCAGCGCTAGCTGGTGACCCTGCCAACACATGGGGGATAGGTGCCATCATGAAGCTTGTGCTCACGGAAGCTGCATAAAATTCACATAGATTCCTTGACACATCAAAAATGCAGCAGCTTGCTTTAAACTATGGGAGAGGTTCTGTTTCCTTTCTCTGTTTTGGTCCAGAGCACATCCTGATAAGCCTCTCTTTGATCTGCCTACCCTAAAGCAGACTTGACAGTAACCCCTTTCCCACGCTGCAGATTGAGCTCCAGCTGAAAATACCTTGAGCTCATTTTGCCTGTGCTCAGTCTTTAAGTGCCTGTTGTCTTGTGTTGGAAATAAAGCCTTCAGTTAAGGACTGCAGAAGCAAGACTTGATCAGCCCTGCATGTTTTTTGTAATTCTGGTTGGACAAGGATCTCGCTGGTTTCACTTTTGGTTTTGCTCCCCTTTCTAAGGGATGTAGCTTGCAGATCCTCAGATGTGATACTGCTGTGTATGGCTTGGAAACCTATCAAGGAAGTCTATGTAGGAAATAAGATCAACTCCACTGGAAGTAAAATTTGCGTATTTGCAAAATTTCTGCTAGTGTTACATCCTGTTGAAAGTCTTGATTTAAATGTGAGCTGATTGTCCCCTTAGTTATATACTTACAAGGAAATAAACAAAATTCACTTAGTGGAATTCTATACTTTAATTTGCTTGGTTGCAAACCTGTATTATTGGTTAATTCACACTAGATTTCCCAGCTGCCAGGATGAATGAATAACACCATACTGTACAATTATGACAAACTCCATTAAGATTTGTATTCAGCTGTTGTTACTTGTACGTCCCCAGTGGTTTGAATTCCATTTGCACCGTGAGGAAATTGCAAAACAAGCTGTGCATTTTTATGCTGATGAAAATGCTGAAAATAGACAGTGATAGCTTTTCAAAAGGGGAAAAGAAAAAAAAAGGAAAGCAGAATATGCCAACTTTTCAACCCAACTCACAGGAACCGTTGTAATAAAACAGATTTATGCTAATTATATAACAATTAAAATAATATTTCACATGTAGGAAACGAAGGTCCTTGTTCTTTATACTTACACTATGTAACTTGTGCTGTATAACTTTATACTGTATAATTTGCTTATTCAGTTACAGATGAGGTGCTCCTTCCCACCCACGGTTTCAGCTCACCCCAGGCAGGTGCTGGGTGTAGCAGCCGGTGTATGAAGTGATGGTTCAGGTTGCAGACTTTTGGTCTGGCACTGCTAAAGCACTTGAGCCCTCTGATGGGTCTGGCTGCATTTCTGTGCCTGATCACCAGGCACCCAGATGCTGCAGGTCTGGTCACACAGTCATCTCCTTGGGATGTGAGCCATCTCCTGATAAGTTCATAATAATGCTTAGAAAAAGAGCCTTACGTTGGTTTTGGGCTCAGCACGGTGCTGTAGGGCTGGAAATCAAGTGGTGCACCTTGTACCTCTGGGCAGAGCCAGAGTGCCCTGTTCTTCTGCAGTCTTTCAGGGCTGGCTTAGCTGGGCCATCCACTGCTCTGCTCCTGTGCACAAACTCCTAAACACCCTTTTCCCCCAAACCAGGCTGCTTTGCAGAGCCTGTAGGGTTCAGGTGAATGGATCCCTTTCAGTGGAATATTTTAGTTTGCTTTTTAGTATCTGGTGTATAAACTGTATCCATTATGCCTTTTTATTTAAATATTTTTCATTATACCTGTGCATCTGGCATGAATTTAAGGATAAAAAAGAAGTCATTTGGGCTCTAAAGTTAAATGCCATGGAAGCAGGATGTGAATATTTGCAAATTCTAGGTATAAAAGGCAGTAGCTATTCATAATTGTCACTATGTCTTTTATCTCAGTTAACTTATTGTTTGGTTTGGGTTAGTCTGACCTTGTAAAACGATCTTCTTACGGACATTGTATCAAGCTAGAGTCAATTATTAATTTAATAATTTAAATCCTACGGTATACAATTTTCTCTGATTAATTCCTTTTTGAAAGATATTTTCCTGCAGAGAGAGACAGCGGTCCAACTGATTGAAAGTCAATATACTTTTTATAGTGCAAAAAGAAAATATTCTGCTGATTGAAGGAGAAAAGAGCCCTTCAATCTCTATAAATACCAGTAGATGTGTATTCATAGCATCAGTAAGGATCTTCTGCCTTCAGTTTTAGAACTGAATTAACCCATTAAATCTTAAAATGTCAGATGATTTCCAGATTTCCTTTTTTTAAATACTGATTGTGAGGAATGCAACTTTTTTTTTCCTTGTTGGTGAGGAGGCTGCCTTTCTTTCCCTGCTTCCTCAACCTCATAATGAAACCTTTATGTAACTGAGACTTACATGGGCTACATGAGTTAGAGCAGTAAGGAAAGAAATCCTTCAGAGCCTCTCCAGCAGTCTTTTGTTTAATTACAAAATTGGGTGGATTTTATCTATGTGTGTGTTTTATTGCAGTAGCTTCTCCTGCAGCTGCCCCTCCTGAGCCTCTCTGCAGGTCATGCATGTGCCAGTATCAGCACTCTGACTGTGGAATGAGTGGCACCAAGCAAGGAGCAGTGGCTGCTTGAAATGGTACCACTGGCAGAAGAAATGCATGTCAAACCATGCCCTTCATGATGAGGTAGATGGTATGCAGTTTGTAGGTCAGTATTGAGGAGCAGGAAGTACTGCGTTTTGGGTTAAAAAAAAGCGCAAACTAAAAAAAAAAGACCCAAATTCCACAGAAAAACCCCAACAGAAAATTGAGGTCCAGACCACTTGTGAACATCAAGAATTTATGATGTGGCTTGGGGGAGGGAGAGAGAGCAGGTGTTTAGGATTTGTTTATACATTTTTTAAGATGATAAGCATCTAATTGTGGTTTTCTGGCCAAGTTCTCTCTAAGAGAGCTAGACCCAGTGGTCCTAAAACACTTTGTAATTTCAAATGGATGTGGTAATCATTTGCTGTCATAGACTGCTACTGCACTCTGCTAAGCAGATGCTCCATTTCATCCCGTAGGTGAATGCAGTTCAGTGATACATCAATTGATTTTTAAAATGTGGAAAGAAGGGGAGAAAAACAATGCACACACATGGTTAGCTTTGAAAGTTGCAAAGCTGTTGTTTATCGGGTGGCTGAAGGAATGAGACAAAAATATCCCTTAGATCTGCTTTGGATCCCAGCTCATGTACAATCCAGTGCTTTGTTGTGGTTTGTCATTTCTGCAGTGCCTGAAGCCTCTTGGCAGTAAAAATAAATCTGGGGGTGTGGGCTGCTGAATCTGTGTTGCAGGACAAACTGAGTTGTGTGGTGTTTGTTAAGGAAGGCCATGGGAGATCCAAGCCCTAAAGGAACAGAAGCAGGATCCAGTAGTTAGCTGCCAAAGAAGAAATGGGAGGACACAACCTATCCTAAGCTTAAGTGTGTTTTGACTTGAGCAAGCTAAACTGTAGCATCTGTAGCACTGATTTGTGTGTGGGAATACTTTAAAGCAGTCTTCCTTGCATTTTGTTGGGAAAAAATTATTTAGGAAACAAAAATTAATAGTCCTGTTAGATTTAACTGTTATAAATGCTTTTGAAAGCTTAAACAGAGTTTTGTGAATTTCCATTCACAAAGAATGGCATAATCATGTTAAAGTTGAAATTTTGATGCTTGAAAAATTTATACCATGCATACCATCTTAAAGTTATACTCTGTCAGCTCAAAGAGTGTCTGCAAATGATTAAAAGACCTGATCTCTTTTTTCCACATGTATAAAAGAGATTGATAAAAATGCTCAGCCTGTTAGAGTACAGCAATTCATAAATAGTCTTTGTAATTGCCTTTGACAGCAATTGCTGCACCAAAATACATAAAATGCAAAACATAATAATGGTAGTCAAATTAATACCTCTTTATTTATATTTTTACTACTGTGCTGAAGGATGCAAAGAGGAACATTCAGCAGATATTTAATTTCTTGTTTTATCTCATTAGACAGACAGTCACAAAACAAATGAGTTTCAGATTAGTATTACCAAAGCTATTTATCTAATTATGGCTTTCACTACACTTGAATGAATGGCTGCAAATCAATAGGTCTCTTAGGTTGCCAGGACATGCATTAATGTTGGTGAGTGTCCAAGCTGAATAGCAGGAGTGATGTCTCTTGGTTTTTTTTCCATTCAGATATATGCATAAACTGAGAATTTATCTGAAGGCCTGCTTAAAGAGTTCCATTTATAAACTGATCATTTGCAATTCAGTGTGGCAAAAAATGCTTACATTATACTGGTAGAGGTTTTATTAAAAAAACCCAAAGCAATTATTTCAGAGGAACCGAGAGTAGATAAAAACTTGTTGTAGTGGGTCAAGGTGTTGGTTCAGCTAGTCCTGTATTCATAAGTTTTAAGGTTAATCTAACAGGTAACAGTTTTAGCCATAAATAAAAGGTTTCTTGTGCTTTCAGGACAAATGTGTGGGCAAATGTTGTATAGCCTGCCTCCCACACTGTTTGTTTTTTTTTTTCTCGTTTCAAATAGTCAGATAGTTTATACTCTGATGCTGGGGGCTTGTTAACATTTACCATTTTAGTTACAACTTTTCATATCATGCATCTACAAATCCAGTATTTAATGAATCTGGATAGTGTTTTGCCTTCAGACTCAGCTTGGAACACAAATTTACAAAGCTTCTCTGTGGGGTTTGGTGATAATGACTTTACAAAGGAAGGAAAGCTGAGTTTTGTTTTATTCTCCTGTTGATGAAAACATTTATTTTTGATCAGTTTTGAATATCCTACCTTTAATTTCAGTGACCCTTCCTCTGTTCCTATGAGGCAGGGAACTTCCAACTTCTGTACATTTAACTTTTTATTCTTTTTTACAGCTGTTTTTCAAGCAAGCAATTCCAGTCTCTCTAGATGACTCCTGCCATGCTGTAATAATTTTTGTTACCTTGTTTTGAACTCTATCTGGTTCTGCAGTGTCCCTTTGAACTAGTGATGGCTTGTGCTGAATGTAATATTCTAGATGAGACTGCACCGCTGTTTTATATAAATCATGCAATTTCCTCCCTCTCTCCATCATGTAGGATTTTCATCCTAACAATCTGCTATCTTTTCAGAGCTCCTGGGGCCACTGATTAGTTCTTCACACAAAATGTCTTCACAGTCATTCAGGTTGCTTTCTTTCAGGTCATATAGTTAATTTAAAGCTATATAAATTGTCAGCATTTTTTTTTCATTGCGTTTGATGTGGATAAACATAATTTAGCACTGTTTACTTGCCTACCTTGACTAGGTCTATTTGAAGTTGTTTATAGGTTCTGATTGTGACTAACCAAAACTGTACGAGCAAAATTTGCTTATCTTGATGCTGACATCATAAATATGTTTCATGAAATGGCATCCAGCCCCAACACAATGTTGGGGCATCTTTGTATTTTCCTTTTCACAATGGAAACAGTCCGTTTAATCCTGTTCTTGGCCTTCATTACTTCTCTGTTTCTTGATCAACTACAATGTTTTGTCTACACAAGAAAGACTGCTTTAGCTTCCTTTGAGGAGTTTTCCATGTTAGGGTGAGTCCATACTATCCTTGTTGAAGCTGGAGGTACAGCTGTAGAGTATTGCTGTGTAGGTGGTCTCTGGATATACAAGAAAAGCAGCTGATAGCACAAGTCAAGTCAGACTTGACTTTGTTGCAACATACTCTGTCAAAGGCTTTGCTGTTCTTCTAAGGAATGTAAGAATATATATTCATGACTGGTGAAGCTCCTGTTTGGTGGGTGGACAAGTGTTTGGAAGGCTTTCCACAGACTAGTAACTAACAACTTTGTCAAATAACCTCTGAGCAGAGCTCTGCAAAAGTATCTCTTGACTCTGCTCCTATCAGTATTTTCTTTAAAAACTCTTGTGATGAAGTGGAGAATAAGTTGTTAAGAGTAGCTACTGCTCTGATACATCAAAGAAGAAAGACCAGGGAGAAATAGTGCCTGTTCTGTTCTTTTTAAAATAATTTATTTTTATTTGTCTCCTTAGGCAACTTTATGGAAAAACTGCTATTAGGAACAAACCTATCTAAAAGGTAAACCAACAAAGGCTTTTGAATAATGTCACATTGCAGGCATTTGTTCTCTATTCTTGTAGATCACTTCATTAAAAGCAGAGACACAAAATGTCCTTGTAGTGAGTGGTCTTTTGCATTTAAGCAGAAAGTGTAGCTAACAGAGCAACACTGCTATTAACTCAGAGCTGTGGTCTGATTAACAACAAGGCAAATTAAGGCTCTTTGAGAATCCACTTATTATTGCTGTGGAAAAGTACCTACTTCAGTTGTTTATTAATAGCAAAATGTTACAGGAAAAATTATGGCGAGATGGTGGGAGTGGATAAGGAAACAGTACATTTGTCCATTCTGTAAATAAAAATAATTCCAAAGAAACTATCCAGAGACAATAATTTCTTGTTAGAAACTGTCTCTGGTCACTGAAAAGCTAATGGTAAATCTTGTGAAACTTCTAATACTGGAAAGATTTTTTTTTTATTATTTGAGTTAAACAAGAAAGCAGACTGCATCTTTATCCCTTGCTTTAGCAGTTCTTGGTGTGATTTGACTTTTAGAAACAAAGCTAAATGCTGACGGTCTGTGAGTCATCTTCTTTTCAGCCTGAGCCAACTCCAGCTTCAGTATGTGTATGCTTGTTTCTTTATACCATGACTTTTTCCCTCCTAAGTTAGTCATTGTTATCTCTTGGCACAAATGAAGAGGTTAAAAATGTCAACAAGCATGAGGCATGCTGAAAACATGCAAACAAACCTCCCATGTAATCTTCCAAACCCCAGAGTGTTCCCATTCCCATTACTTTGTTGTTCATGAACCCATCTGATCTTTTGATCATATCCTGATGGAGGGAGCAGGGAGGTGAATTCCAAGGCAAGGGTTTACTGACCAGGAATAATGTCCTAGAGGCCCTCTTCACTTCTGCTGGTGTGTCCAGTTTCCACAACAGACATTATGGCATTGCATAAAGAAAATGCAGAAAATAGATTAGATAGAGGTGAAGTTTTTCTGTTAATCTTTTTTTGAATGCTGTGCATTTTGAAGTAGTCTGTGTGTGTATCTACATACCAAAAAGGTTTGTAAGCTCCTTTCAATTTTGGTACAGTTATTTCTGGTGCTTCAGAAGTGACCAGATAGGTAGTTACCCCATAGGCTTAGGCTGGTTTGGATAAAATGAGTGAAGCCCTTGTGGTTTGTTGTGGTCGTTACACTGAGATAAGAATGGTTTGAAGTCACCTCTTAAAAAACAGTGTGGGAAAGGATGGAGCAGTGAGCAAGGTGATGGGGGTGAGCATCAACTGATGTTTGAAGACAGTGCATCTCAAAATGAAGGTCTCCTACAGTGAGTGCATCTCAAAATGAAGGTCTCTTACAGTGAGAGGTGATTTGCCATCAGTCTGCTCTAGGGCCACAGTTTAACCCATGAGTGGCATGTCCTTGCTGCAGAACGAGTGATCGAGCTGGATGGGCTTTTGAGATCATCATGGTGAAGAGGCTGGAAGAGTCTGAACAGGAACTACATACTTTGGTAGGGCATCCAGGCTGCTTTGGTGAATTGATGAGAGTGAACTGAGCATCCCAGCAGTCTGCTGGGATGTCATGGACATCTGCTTTTTGTTAGTGTTCATGGAAACACAGATAGAGCATCTCTGCTACTCTCTGACAGATCAGTCACTGTGGGGGGAATAATGCCTTATATTAATCTCTTGGATAATTTTTCTTCCCTGATTTCGATCTAAATTCTCTATCAAATTAGCATTTTCTGTGTGCATATTGCTTGAAACAACTTTTCAAGACAGCAGTTCCCCATCTCTCCCACCTCCTGCTTTGCGTAGGTCAGAAAACATTCACTGACTTAAAATGATATTTATTAGTGACTTTTAGAACTGAGTAGGCTGGTAACTAGGATACAGTGGGTAAGTGGAAGGAGGGTAGCAGCATATTGAAGTGATCAATGTTGCAGGCATTGGCTACAATGCAGAATATTAAAGAATAAGAGAGTTAATTCTCTTTGCCCCTAGGCCTGAAAAAATGTGGTCAGACTTTACCTCCTTTTATTCCCATGGGACAAAGCACTCCTTCAAGGATCTTGGGATAAAAACTCAACTTGCTGAAGCAGAAGAAGGTGGCTCTGTTCTATGTTGTTGCTTTCCATGGATACATAAAGGAGGAGCCTGAAGAGTCCTGGACACTGGTGTGTGTGTGTGGTAGGGCAAGAAGGGTGCAGTTTGAAGTAGCACACAGAATGCCTGAGCTGCTCCTTGGTCTGGCAGTCAGAAGCTCCTCCAAGTGTGCTGCTCCTAGCACTGGCTGCCAGGCCTGGCTGTCCTCAGGAGGTGGAAACGTGATCCTGTGGAAAGGCAGTGATGTGTGAGTCCTTTCCTCTGATTGTACTACGGCATCAGCAGATGGTTCTGCTGGCTCTTTGAGGCTGCTCTGTTCAGGATACACTCAGCTGTACTTTGGCTGTGAGTAATGCAGAGGCTATTCTGCTTTCCTTTTGTATGCCCCGTTCACACAACCGGTAAGCAAGCTTCTGTTCACATTGTGTCCTTCTGCTTCTCTCTTACGTGGTCTAATGAGTATTTCTTTAAAAATAGTTACAGTGCTACTGCTGCTGTCTTCAGTGAGGGATGAGGTGCTCTCCTGGGTGGTTATCTCAGATTCTGCAGGTGCAGGCTGTGGATACTGCCTCATGTCTATTTTGAAACAGCCTTGAAAAAGTCATCCACAACTTTCAAGCCAAAAGACAGCAGTTTAAAACAACAGTTCCTCTGGAAGAGTAATTTTCCTTACACCACCTGATGTACAGAGATCTTGTTGAAATCTTAGAGGGTTCAACCTCTTTGTCAAGAGACACATCTTACACAGATATGTATGTTCAGTTTTATAACATACAATTTACCTCAGGTCCCTGCTCTGCTGTAATACTGTGGACTTTTTTCCACTGCACGTGTTTTTCATGCTAATTTAGACTCTAGCTTTTTATTTCTTTTGCATATGCCTTTGAGTATGAGAATAAGATTGACTAGGATATAGATATCATATGGTGGGGCTTCTGTTGGGATGGAAAACTAGACAATAGTTGCAAATGTAATTAAAGGTTAATTAATTCAGATAATTTAATCAGACGTAAAAAGTAGAAAAATCTTCTAATCCTTTAACTCTCAAATTGTGAGGTTTTTTTTTTTTCTGTTTATGGAGCGATATCTTCCTTTTATAGGGAAAAAAAATGTCTTATAAGTCATTTAAAGGCTTTGTAATGCATAAAAAAAATGGAACAAAGGGATAGGAACTTTCTGCTTTAAATGCCAGGTCTAGTTTTGCTGGAGGGAAGTTATTGACGTCATGGGGGACAAGAGACTGATGTGGGACAAATTGAAGCAGAATTTGTTTGTTGGTTTGTTTGTTTAGTTAGGCTGCCTAAAATAGTCATTTCATAGATACTTTCTCTACGAAAGGTTTAGTGCAACATAGTTTAATACATTCTTTTTCTATGAATTCGAGTGGGGTTATCATCTCAGAGGGTGTTAATCTTGCAGTAGTATCTTGTCAAATTTTGTGGCTTTTTGCTTAAACTGTCTTTGGCTGAACATCTGAACATACTCGAAACCTGAGGAGAGGTGCAGGGATCACTTCTGACGGCTGATGATGTCTTAAAAATAAATTACAAGTGCAGAGAACCCTAACAGGACAGTTTCTATTAATGATATTTTCAAAAGTCTATTGTTGGACCAAGGCCCTAGCTTTCAAAACTGGAGGTCAAAAAGAGAAAATTCCCTGGTACCAGCTGGAAAATCTCAAGAGATAAAGAAAACCCAGCCTTCCCAGCCAAAGGAATCAAACTTCCTACAGCAGTAGGAAGAAGGACTTGTAGACTTAATTAAATTTAGTGTGAGTAAATCTGTAGCATGAAAATTCAAAATAATACAGCATAAACCTGATGTAACATAACCACGTGCTAGTAATATCAAATGTGTGTGAACAGTTGTTTATATGAATAAAGAATGAAAATAAAGATTTATATCAGGAGAAAGGCAGGTAATTAAATTTAAGGATAAAGAATATAATTAAGGAAATCTGCCTCATTAGGGTGGAAGTCTTGGCTGACTTGGCTGTGTTCCTTTCTTAAACCTATGTTCATGAAGGAGGTTCCTGTCTAAAGATGCCTGAACTGTATCTGTGACCTTGTGGGGGTGCTGAGCATGTCTTTTACTGTCTTATGAGCTTAATTTGCATAAGATATGTCATTTATATTATTAAGTTTTGATGTTATCATATGAAGTAAAATTTCTGTCTCTTAGCTACTTGGCATTTGAGCAGTTTTACCAACGCAAAAAGAAATACACAAAACTCGTCTGTGTCTTGCATATATATTTTCTGATTCTGAAACTTCTCAGTCTGGGGAAAGCTAAATTTACCTAAGCAGCTTTTAGTGGTTGCTCATATATTCACGACTCTTCATGTTCTAATCCTGTTCGGTATCTAATGGTTATTGCACACGACTTCCCATGTTGCTCGATGTGCCAAGCGGTCAGGATTGGATAGGCCTGCAGTGGTTCCTGCTACACTGGCAGAGACTTTTGAATGGCCTTGTTTCTAAGTCCCTCCCCATCTCAGAGGTGACAAACCTCCCTTTGGAGTGGATTGTGCTTGAGTTTTCATTTGTTCCTGCTTTAATGGCCAGGCTAAAGATCTGCGAGGTTATCAGAGTTAGTACAATCTCACTCTGCAGACGGTTTGAAGGTGCTGGTAGCAGAGTTCCAAGTATTTCTGAGGCTCTGCCAAGAGCAGATGAGGAGTTCCTGATCTACTTTGCCAAAAAATTGCTTGTGTGATCTAAGGGAAAGCTTTATTCTTTCTTTGTGTATTGAGTGCTTTTTAGCTCTCTGTACAGCGAGGCCTTGCCTGCTTCATGAAACTAAAGCAGTTAAGCTTTAATAGTTTTTCGTACAACAGAGTAAATTACATCTGTTCTTCTGGAAGTGGTTAAGAACTCCCACTCTCTGGTTCATAGTAGGTTGGCACTGGCTTGTGCCAAGAGCTACTGTCAGTGAAATTATTATTGTTCCCAAGAGGTCACGTAACGGAGCGCTGCCAATACAAACCACAGCACTGCAGATTCTCAAACTGCTGAGGCTCTAAAGCTTCTTTAAGCAGAGCTTGTTCACCCAGCCTCAAGGCTGCTCCCGCTCTCGGAAAACCTCAGAAGCAAGAAAAGCAGAAATCGGCAGTTTTACTCCAGATTTGTTGCATTTTAAATGTCCTATAGGTATTTGAACTTAGAGTGGGGCTGCCCTGGCTATGTGGAAGAGAGCTTGTGTGCTTCTAGCCCTTAGCTGACAGCAGATTTTTGCCAGTGGGTCTCAAAGTGCTTTCAGAGAGTGTTCATGGTCATCCCAATTGCATGGGAAGGGAAATGACTCGCTGGAGGTTGTGGCCACACCATGTTCAGGAATAAAACTGAGGTACACTGAACAATCTGGTGCTTTTCCCAGTGGGCCACTGGGTCTCTGAGAAATCAGAAAATCAGTTTCTCAGAAACACAGAGAAAATAATTTCAATGTTTCGTACAAGAAAGGAATAAATGTGCTCTCCTAGTAGGAAAAAGGTTTGGGAAATTACTGGGTGACCTTCCTCTTGTGCAGGCCGTGGTAAAAGCAGGGCTCTCTGGGAGCAGGGACATTAAATAATAGGGACATTAAAAACATACCTTTGTGCACTTGTGAGCCCATTCATGGACAATCTGTGTGCACCCTATTAAAAGAAAATTTTAAAAGGTTGCCAGAGAGACAGGCATTTTTCAAATAGTAAACTAATGCAATTTCTTGGAAAGTATTTTTAAATCATAATCAGAGCACTGAATTTTAACTTTGTCTTTTTGTACTCGAAACATTAAATATACTTTAGTTATTGAAAACTATAAAACTGCTTCTTTAATTCAAATTGCTTCTGAATGAATTAAGATTTTAATGGATTTTCGTATTCAATAATGTATGCACTCTCTATTGACATTTTTAGCTATTTGTCATCATCTTTCACAGCTGATTTGCTGAATATTTCCTAATATTTGGGGTTTTGTTCCTGCATCTGCGTTCACTGAAATAGCTGCAGCAATATTGGATATTTTTGCCCTTCCGCTGTTTGCTAGAATTCTTGTGGCAGAGGTGAGCATCCTCGCAGCTGGGTTATGGGGGCAGCTCATAAGAAGGCTCCTGAACCTATGCTAGCAAAAGTCAAGTACCCAACCATGCTGGTTTTGCCTGACACCAGCGAGGGAACGTTTGAACTTACACCTACGTGGTGGGTGGTTGGTAGTGACAGGTGAGAGGAATCACTTAACTGATTGTCTGCTTTAAAATTTTTATTGTATTTAATCTCTGAAAAATGTGGCTTGCTGAAGGCCAGGTTCTGGCACCAGTATTATCTGCAGTGATGTTGACAGCTGGGGTACGTCAGCAACTGAGACCTGGCACACTGGGTAGTGTGATGGGGAAAAGTTTTGGTGGAAGGCTAACATGAAAATACATGATTGTAAGAGCCTTTTTTAAAACACAGAATGCATCTAGAAATGTACTTCTGGTTGCCCTGAAGCTCCATAGACTTTTCCTCTCATGCCTGGTGCCCCCGGCTGGACTAGCAGAATTAAATTGTCTGGGGGTGATGGAGCAGGAGACAATTACAAAATTATTTGGGTGCTAAGGGAGCTCCAGTTTGATCCAACCCCTGGTCTGTGCAGGACAAAATTCAAAGCCAGAGAAATTGTGCAGGACCCTGTCTGGGGAGGTTACAAAAACTCCAGGAAGAAGATTTTACAACCTGAGCATTTATTCTTGTGTTTGACACACAATATCCCCATAAATTTCTTTTTACTAATGCGTGCTCGTAAGTCAGGCTGCCTGGCTTTCAGAATGCCTTTGCTAAGTAGATGTGCCATGCTGCTTTATTTTTTTTTTTCATTTGGAAATGTGTCATGAGAAGGTATTTTGCTGGCAACATAAGAAATATGTCAACAGAGGTACTTTGAAAAGCTTTTAAGTATGCAGACAATCTGCGTTTTCCTACTCCTGATCTCTCTTTTAACTGTTTTGTTGGTGTCTTCATTTAGATTTATCTGAAAATAAATAGTAACCTGTCACTGGGAACATCATTTTAATTGTAGTGTGAAATATCCAGTGAACATTCTTTTGAAAGTTCCAAATAAGGTACTATTAAATTATAACTTGCATCATTAGAAATATTAGCTGTTACATAAAATTTTAACAATCACTAAACCCCCCTACCCATCTGCTCTTACATGCTGCCCTCCACATCAAAACCAAACCAGATGCTGGTGGCCAGGGACACAATGGTAGATGACAAAGACCATCTACTGTATTTATTAGGCACTAAGTTTTAAAGAAATGAAGTACAGCAATATTGCTAAATCTTTATGGTAACAGTCTGTACAGTGCCTATTTTGTACTGGAAAAAAGGGAGGATACTGCTTTCCTGTGAAATGTTGCTGACAGCCAGGAAGAGTGCACTGGGAATTTTGTACGGTAGCATTAGGAAATGTATGGCCGAACAGGCAAACTAGAGCACAAATGCTTCAATAAAATTTAGTTAATGAAGGAACATGAATAGACAATTAAATGTACTCTGCATATTTTAATGTTACATAAAGCATGATAAAAAGCAGTAAAATTCTGATTCTTTCTTTTCATATTTAATGAACTCTCATTGCAAACATTGTATTAGCATATGAGTTGAAAATGTCCATTCTCCCTTTATAAGAAAGGGAAATCTTGTTTAAACTCTGTTTCTGTTTTATAAACTATGCCCATGCAGTCTACAGTTGTAGATGAGATGGGAAGTGCGTTTTGCTTTGGCTGATGCACTTAGGTGAACATGGAGTTGAAGTTCCCCATTGCTGACACCCTTGAATTTTGTATTGTCATTTTTTGTGAGCATAGTTAACTTCCTTTTTATGTTGACAGAGCAGAGACACTGCCCTGTCAACATAAAAAGGATTTATTAGGCGTGTTTTATGCCATCATTCCTTGGATAGCTTTAATTTAGCATAAACAAGTGCTTCCTCTGAGCACAGCTGTCCCTTCCTGCCTCCCTCCGCGTCCCACAGCCTTTGCCCGTGCCCCCGCTGCTCGCCTTGCTGGGGACCGTGTTTGTGTGGCTCCCCAGTGACCCCACCGAGGGAAACCATCGCTGTTGAAATGAATCTCTATTTAATGAGCCGATTCAAAGCCATTGGTCCTTCAGCTCGGTTCGGGACATGGCTTCACGGACACGTGTGGAAGCACAAAGGAGAGGAGTGGTGGGAATGGGAAGCTGAAACAGGAGGTGTAGAGAGGACATGACCTGCTTGTCAGCAGCCTCATTTTAGGATACTTTAATCTGATCATGGAACTCATCATTAGCAGGAGAGTGGCTGTTTCCTTTCTCTAGTAACATAAAGTTCCTAACCGAGGCATCCCCTTCTGCCAGCTTACCATGCCTCCCTTGCTCTCAATCCGGGTAGGTGTCAGGATGCTGCAGCTTTATTTGAGGCATAGGATACAGATGGAGGAGCCTGTGTTGGTGCCTTCCTGAAGCTGGATTTATCCTGGGCTTTTCGCCACGGTAGGACTGAGGAAGAGGGAGGAGAGAAATCAGCCAGCCCTGCCATATTGTCTTCTATGATATTCTTTTCTAATCTTAACTTCTTTTGGGCAAAGAAAAGGGAATTGCAAATAAATTTTGGTCTTGGACACTAAATTACACTCCTTGCTAGGCTCTGGAGACTTTAAAAGTAGATGGTTTATGCCAGATTAAGTAAAAATTAGTTTTGTTTGAAGCACAAACCCATTCAGCCATATTTAGTTTGCTAGGTACTGGAAAATAGAGAAATGCTTCTAAATGCATGGCTTTCCTAACTGTCGCTGACTCAGAAATAAGTCTTTAAACATAAAGAGCTCTGCTTGTCTTTATAAAGAGCATCCATTTTCTTGTCACATCCCTTTCTGTTCTGGGGGAAGTAAGAATGAACCATGAGTTGTGGATTTTATCTCCATGAAATAACTTGTTTTGTAAGTTCTTTCTATACAGAAAACAGATGACAATAGTTCCTTGGTTTTCTTTCATTAATGACCCATTTGGATTTCTCCAGAGAGCTCTTCAGGCTCATCTGGGAACCCTAAATTTCAAGCTCTGCTGAATACAGATTTTTCTTTTTACAGCTTTTTGACCTTTTTATGCTACACCTAAGTATATGAAGTTTAAGATGATTGGGAGAAGATCTTTCCTTTATAAAAAAGATCCTTTATAAAGGGTTTTATATTTAATCTTAAATAAATATTAATGCAGAGAACTGTCACACTGGTTGTTCTTCATTACCCGTGAATTCTGCCAGTGGGTTTCAAGAGGAGCAGTGGGGGAAGGTTGTTTGTTACGAATATTATTTGGCAGAAAGTCAGGCATATTCTACAGTTTCATATGAATGATATCCTCTGAAAGTCAGCTAGCTTCCCAACCAACTCTGCTTGCTGTGCCCTAGCAACAAGAAAAAATCTGTTGCCACATGGAAACGGATTGGGATTCATGACAACACTCCCTATATCCAGCCACCTTCAAACAACGCTAGCGTTTCATCTGCTAAACACAACACCCATGTCTTACTGCTGCTTAAAACGCCTATCATTTAGACAGTAGCAAGTGATGTCAAATGCAAAAAATTCAAAGGTGGCAAAGTGATAAGTCATATTGTTCAGTAATTTTTTGCTCCCTTCCCCCACTCCTTGCCTGGCACGAGTAAGCATGGGGAATAAATGAGCATTTACTCCTGCAGAAATTACTGCCTTCTTGTGTTGCAGGTTGAGGAGGGTGTGCCAGGCAGGTACAGCCCAGCTTTGTTTCAGGATTTGTGTTCAGGTCAGGGCTAGAGTGGAAACTCTGTAATTATTGTAGCTGCTTGCTTTTAGCAACTCCAGCAAATCTTTTTGATAAAAAACCCCATAGCTTTCTGTCAGTTGTAACAGTTGCAGTGGTTTCTGTTGCTCTTATGGCATTATCATTGTCATGGTTCATAATGAGAGAACGAAATCTGGTTGAGACAAAAATAATTACTTTTTGATTTGTGAGTGGAGTGGGAGAGAAGCCTGAGGGAAATTAAGTAAATACCCCGGGTGGATTTTTAAAATTTTTCCTGAGCTACTGTATTCTTAGAGCTGAATGATCACTGGAGAAAAAAGTACAAGCAGATGATTGTTTTTGAGAGTGAATTTGTATTCAGCTTTATTTGTGATGCTTTTCCATACGCTCTCATGGTTGGAATGTGAGAAGTTTCCAGCATGAGTACTTATGAAAGTGTATTTTAGGTTTGGATGCTTAAATTCCTGTTGGATACGTGTCTGAATATATAATTTCCTTTGTGGTCACATTAGCCAATTTAGGATTCAGGTGTTGAGTACTTGCAGAAATCCCCCTGTCAGGGAGTAGAAATGATCTCATTACCAGGTAGTCTGTGCTACACCATGTGCATTTCAAAATGAGATGATTTTTTGTTCAGGCTATTTATATTTAGGGAATAACAATACTGAAGCATTTGCTTAATTTTAAGTATATTGAGTAACCAGTTTGAAATGCACAAGTGCTATACTAAATTCTTTAGGGACATAGTGACAGTGCCCTGAAACTATGAACAATTGTTTTGTTGTATTTGTACATAACAAAAATGTTTCTAGAACTGCTCAGCAGCGTGGAGTTGATCATGGGCATGTTTGCAAATCGAGCTCTGATCAAACAGACAAATCTTGATGAGTGTGTTGTAAACTGAAAACAGGTAGAGTTTGATTGCACATTGCAAACTCCGAAGCATAGAATATTATGCTCATATTTTGGAAACACAACCAGTTAAAAACCTAGATATTTGAAAAATCTGGAGTGGAAGATTGAACAATTTACTGGGGAAGAAGAGCCATGATTCTGCCTTTCCTCATTTCTGTTAGTTTTAAAATAAATCCCACTCTAAAAGATTTAGTAAAAGGAATAATCTTGACTAAAAAAAGAAATTCTTCCTTCCCATTTTTGTCATTTTTTTTTCTTGATAACTGCACATGAATATCAGAAGCTCTTAGAAGAAAAGCAAAACATTTCTGTTCCATATTTGAAATTATTATTTTCCTACAATTTTTATAGCCTCTTTTGAGGTGTTACAGCATGACTTCTAGTGTAGACAGGTTGCTGGCTGCTACCACTGCACTAAATCCCAGCTGAGGAAAGCACTTGAACTGGAGCTTGAAGCACTCTTGCTTTGTTTCTTTCTGAGCATGATGGTGATTAAATTGCTAGCAGATGTATGGAGCATTGCTGATGCTACTGTGACTGCAGTGCTGGCAGTGGCAGAAATACCAGCAGTTGTTGGAACAGCTTGGGCAGGAGGCGAAGCACAAGCAGCTTGTAGGCAAGTCATTCTCCCAAACTGAGATGTGCCCAAAGCAAAATCCCAGGTCTAAAAATGAGGAGAAAATTCAAATGTATCTCCAAAAATATGACTAAACCCATGCTCTATAGTACCATTAGCTCTTGAACAGAACATTAACCAGGTTGTAGTAAATGCCCAGGGAGTTGCTATAGTGGAACCAGTTCAATACTCTCCCAAGCAAGGAACTAAGTCAGCATCTTACAGTAAGATACAGCTTGTTCTTTCCAGTGGAGCCATTCGTATACTTTGTTGTGTAGTATGTTGTGGGGGAATTTCTTTCCAAACCTCTAAAAAAATCAGTTTGTGCTGGTATATTAAAATATTATCATCGATATCTTTGCATGCTTAACTTTAAATAATGTCAGAAATTCTCAGCTTGTTTTGAAAATAACTCTACAGTTGAAGCAATACTAATTTAAACTTAGTTATAGACCTTGCATAGTAGTATTAGTCATTGATTTAGCCTCTGCTTCTAAAAATCTACCTGGCATAATTAATTCTTTATCTTATAGTTCTGTAAACTGATCATACAGATTGCAGAGAAATATTTCCTTCTGGTTGTTTCAATTACTTGCTGGTCACTTTATTTTAATCCTCCCATTCTTTTCACATCATTACTCTACTCCCTGTGATTTTAGTGATTTTAAATACCATAGTAAACTCCTTTGTAATTTTTCCCAATTTCAGACTAAATTATCTGTGGTGTATTCAGATTTGGATACTAGCAGTCCTATTCCAAAACCTTCTCTGGGCCTCCTGGCCCAGCTGTCCTCTCCTCTCACATGCAGGTTGTGTCCCCAAGCTAGGACGATGCCATCCCTGTGCCGCATTCGTAGTTCAGGCTCTGGATCGTCCAGCCTGCAGGACTGCTCCCTGCCTCTTTCTTCCTGCATCCCCAGCAGAGAAGATGAAGCCGCCTGTGCACACCTACCCAAGTATGATGGGACAGCCCTTCTGGAGGACACCCAGTGCTCTGGATCTCCTGCACATGTGGTCTTCTGTCCCAGGACCACACGTGCTGCCGTAGCCCCATCCTCTCCCTGACATGTGGTTTGGCAAAGCTTCTCCTCAAGCTGGTGATGAGGTACATGGGGATGCCAGGGTGGCAGTAGCTAGAAAGCAGCACTTGGCATGGGCATCAATAACTGTTCCAAGGTAGTTTTCATGAGAGATGAGCTGTTTGCTTGATGACTAATTAATTTGCTTTAAAAGCACATTTTGGCGCATTCGTAGAGTGATTTGCAAATGTGTTTTCAATCAGTGTGTGTGTCAAAATAATTTGGGGGGAATAGCCTATATTTACCAGATATCTTCAGGGAGGAGTGATGCTTCCCCAACAGAGCCACCCAAAAATTGGGGTCTTTAAAGATAGGGTGGACCATTTACCCACTACCTTGTCCTCTACTGTAGGCAACTGCCCAGTTTGTCTCCAACAGCCAAAGCAGAGTCTGCTGAACAGAGGTGTACTCAGTACCTAAATATTTATTAAGGCAAGTTAAAAAAAAAAAAAAAAAAAAAAANAAAAAAGAAAAGAAAACAGGACAACAGGATCTATCATGGTAGCTAGGACATAAAATCCTGATTTTCTGTATCAATTTCAGCCTAACTGCAATGAGTGTTTCAACGTTACACAGGCTGCACTAGTATCAACAGGAAAGATAACTTTTTTCTATTCCAGAAAGCCACTTCCACTTGTGTTTTATTTTCTCCTATCCAGTTTCTACTTTCTTATGTTTTTAGAAATTTTGGGTGGTTAGGTTCCTGCATGGCAGGCTAAATGTACTCTCATGGTCTCTCCAGTGTTTCCTGTTTGCTCCAAGTTGATATGGGTTCAGGCTGCCACTGAAAAGCCTGTCCTGTCCTCCCTCCTCCCATTTCAGGGCTGTGAATTCCTCCTCTCTTCCTGCACCAGAGCTAGAACTTCATGGTCTGAAGGATAAACTAGAAATTTGGGTTTTTTGTCTCTACTGGTTTTCATCATCAGACACCTTTTGCAGACTCCTTGGAATTTCTTCCTGATATCTAATCTAAATCTACCCTGTTTCAGTTTAAAATGATTACCTGCTGTCCTTTCACTATACATCCTGATAAAGAGTCCCCCTATGTCCTTCCTGTAGGCCCCCTTTAGATACTGGAAGATACTACAAGATCTCCCTGGAGCCTTCTTTTCTCCAGGCTGAACAACCCCAACTCTCTCAGCCTGTCTCCATGGGAGAGGTGCTCCATTCTCGTGATCGACTTAGTGGCCCTCCTCAAGACTTCCTCCAACAGATCCCCATCATTATTACGCTGGGAAGTTGACCTTTGGATGCAGTACTCCAGGCGAGGTCTCACAAAAGTGCAGTAGAGGTGTAGAATCACCTCCCTCAACCTGCTGGTCCTCCTTTTGATGCAGCCCAGGATAGAGCTGGATCCTGTCCAGTTTTTCATCCACCAGCACCCCCAAGTCCTTTTCCACAGGGCTGCTTTCAATCCACTCATCACCCAGCCTGTGTCCATGTTTGGGATTACCCCATCCTAACACATGGCCTTGTTGAAATACATGGGGACTGCACAGGCCCAGCTCTCAAACCTGTCCAGGTCTCTCTGGATGGAATCCCTTCCCTCTAGAGTATCAGTCACACCACTCAACTTGTCATCCCCAGACTTGCTGAGGGTGCACTCAATCCCACTGAAAATGTTCCCATGTTAACATGAGGATGTTCAGTAATATGGTCCCGGAGGGACACCACTCATCACTGGTCTCCACACAGCTATCAGACCATTGACCACAACTCTCTGAGTGCGTGCGTTTCCTTATCCACCGAGTGGTCCGTCCGTCAAATCCATGTCTCTCCATCTTAGTGAAAAGGATATGTGTGGGATGGTATGAAATGTTTTGCACAAGTCCTGGTAGATGATGTCAGTCTCTCTTCTCATATCCATCACCACTGTAAGCCCGTTGTAGAAGGCAGCCGGATTTGTCCTTTTTGCTGAGTTTCATCTTACGCTGTTGTGTAAGCGCACACTGCAGTACCAGTATTCTCCCTGGGTGAGCCTCCCTGTCCTCTGTCAGCGCCGGCCTGGGAAAGGAGCAGGGAGCAAGGAAATCGATGTAAAAGCTTCGGCTGTGCTGCTGCAGTGAGTGAGGCTTGTGGGATGAAAGACTTGGACAGAAACCAAGAGAAGTGGTGGTATGTAGGGCTGCTGCAGAAGCGAGGTGTTAATGACATGCCGGCTAGGAAGAGTAACTGGGATCCGAGGCAGTGCTGCGCTCTTACAGCATCTTTGTTGGGTGTGGAAGAGGGAAATTAGGCTTATATGTTACAGTATTTCCATATGGAGCTACTGTTTTGCATGGGACTACACTAAGGTTTGTGATGAGCGTGGAAGGGTAAACAGCGATAGATTCTTCTGTGGTTCCTCGTCCCTTCCCTTTCTAAGTGTACAGTAACAGGAATACAGGGAGGAAAAAGCAGGTGGTGTTACTGAAACATGGATTCTGTAATTCTTACAGAGTGTGAAGGATGGGGTTTTTTTATGATTGCAATATACCGAGTGAGAATTGGATCCCTCTCAAAGAGAGGAATTAATTATGCTGCTTACAAGTTGGAATAATGTGAGGGAGCACCACATGATCTTCCTGTTGTAATGCCAGCGCACCTGCACAACATCTTCTTTTCCACTTCCAGGCTTATTTTAGGCAGTGCTTATTTGTGTCTTGTGTGGCTTGTAGTAAGATAGAAGTTGCAAGTAAGCATCAGCATAGACAATATCTTGTCTTTTAAGTGACAAGGTATAGGAGGATCATGGTGAGTAAAAGTGGGGTAACCTGATTCTTGTGGAGATGTTTATCCTGTCTCTGCCTTTCAGACTTCTGGTTCACTGTGAATTTTATATAATTTTAAATCCCAGTCTTTATTGATCAGTGATAAGATTTTGGCATTTGCATTTCCCTGCTGTGAAGACGTATTTGTGATTTTCCTTTCTGTCTCCTCAATTATGAATCCTCCCTAATTTCATTGAGTGATCAGTAATTCTCATGTAATGTAAAGCAGAGCACAGAACGTCTGTCTTCTCTTTGTGCCATTTTGTATAGTTGCATTATGTCTCTTGTAATCTCTCCTTTGTAAGGTAAATAGTCACAGCCTTTTCTGTCTTTTCTCATATTAAAATGTATCCAAATCCTTTATTATTCCTACTACTTTTATTGTCTGAATCCCCTTTAACACTGGAGCATTCATATTTTGAGACGCTGTTACCAGTGCAACATGTGGCATGGCAGAGATAACACTGATCTATATTTGTTACCTCCCCGCTGGTCACCATTTTACTCGCCATTTATCTCAATTTCTTTTATCTTAATTTCTTTAAGTTAAGAATATAATTTAGAAGAGTGGTCTTCCTTGAGAAGGGTTCTGTGACCCTGAGGTGTCTTTACTGAATTCATAAAGTTTGCCTTAAAAGTATGTGTAATTACATTTTCTCCCTCTAGTACATGCTGATTTCAGTGTTAAACTCATCATGATACTGTCTTTTCACCCAGCACTTTTTAGGTTTATCTCGAGATTCTTCAGTGTCATTTTTGATCTTTCCTGACCCAAAAAATTGTGTATTATCTATAGGCTTTGCCATCTCATTGTTCATCTACCTTTCCCGATCAAGAATAACTGTAATAAACAACACAGAACTGAGTTTATCAAACCTTTTTCCTGATGTGAAACAATTATTATTTGGAGACATAAGTTAGACTAATCAGATTATTTGGTAAATTCTTTTTAAGTAGATTTCAATAGCTAAAAGACTAGATTGCAGCTACTTTTTGGTTTTTTTTCCATACAAAAACCATAACAAAACTAAGTCTACCAAATTATCTTACAGACCCTGTCCAGAAGAATTTCAAATCCCTATTTGGAAACTCCTTCAAATAAGGTACTTGTGAAGCTTCTTTTTAATTCCATTTCATCAAACTACATACTAGGAATGTTTTTGCTTCTGTTCAGCCTCTTAATCATAGCTTTGAAGACACTTGTGAATGTGACCTGCAGTTAAATCCAGTTAAGAAGTTATCATTTTGTGTGTCTGTGCTACAAATCACGTCTTTCTCTTACTGAGTTTGCAAACTGAATTGTTGTTAATTCCAATGTGCACTTGCTTCCCAGTCACTTAAATGATTGCCATTGTTTAACTTACTTTTACAGTATTTGAGAACTCTGGTTTGCATGTCACAAGGCTTTGCTGTCTCAGGACTATTCTGTATGCCTTAAAAGATTCCTAAGCATAGAGGGCAAACAAACCAAAAGATGAAACCAAACAGCATTGTTTTCCTTTCAAATTAGTTATTTGTGTCACTTGGTGTGTTTTGCTGGGACAGTGAGGAAACATCACAAGAGAGGCCCAAAGTAAACCCTTCAGTAAGGAGTGGTACACAAGGTCCGGGTGGAACATGGTTTTATGGAAGGCTGAGTTGGGTTCTATTTTGATAGACACAACTATAGCCTTAAGGTGCAAGGTAGAAATCAGGTGTGGGGAAATCAGAGGTGTGTCCATTCTGAAAGACCATATCCTCCTGGCAATGCATGGATGAACTGATCTGTAGCTATCATAGGAAACCTCCAAAGGTTCTGAACAAAACAAAAGACTATGAAATAGTCTTTCAGTGTGTATTAGGCTTGAAATAAATTATTTAGCTCAAATACGTAGGAAATTTTATTTATTTAAAACTGTATCTGTGTGATTTTGCAGCGGTCAGTATGTCTCTGCTTTGCTAGAATAACATGTGCTTTCATTTAACTGGTCTGTTGTTCAAAGGTAAAGCTGTTGGATAGTAAAACCTCTCCTTTTCTAGCGCAGCAAATCTAAAAGCAGCCCAGCTCGTGGGGCACCTGCAACCCATGATACACCTGGCAGAAGCTGGGGTGCATTTCCTATGAGACTTTGAGTGCTTGCTTGTCATTTACCTGGGACGAAGCCATCGCTCGGAGGGGGGGAGTGGACAGTGGCAAGGCAGTTTGCTACAGCAGGAATAAATCCCTGTTTGTCACAGTTTTCAATTTCTCTTTTCATTCAGATTTATGGAGAAAGTTCTTCCTGTGCTGGGAGAGCTCTCAGGAATATTTTTACCCTACAAGCTTCTGACCTGATTAAAGACAGGGTGTACCTTACTGGCATTTGCAGGTAAATCAAAATAATTTGTTTTAATCAACTTCATGAGTTTTATTTGCATTTACTCTCTGATTTGACAAGAGAGTAAATTCTGAGTGAGAGGTTCTGTGTATGTCACTAAAAATTGAAAATATTTTCTTAAAATCATTCTTTAAAGTCTCATGTATCTTAATATCTTTTCTTGCATTACAACGTCAGTTGTCAGAAGGCAGCAGTGGCCTGATTGTATATCCATTAATTCAATTGCTTACGATTTTCATATACAATAGCGTTTGTCAGGTATTTTGTTGAAAAGAAAGAGTATTAATTTCAGCCCTGGTTTGGAGTTATAAAAGAGCTTAATTGGATTCCAAGATTTAGTGACACAGTGATTTTTGCATGTAATTTATGAAATATTTCTGTAGTGAAGTGATTCTCCATTTGTGTTGCATTGTAGCATAAATGCTTCCTCTTGTTTTCAGTTATACCAAAATGTGTGGCTCTCTATTATAGCACCGTTCTTTCACACCTCTGTTCAAGAAAAACCCACTACATTTTTATTATTATTTAAATATATAGATTTACCAATAATATGAAAGATTAAGTACATCCTAGAGCAGCACTAAAGGTCTTGCTGTACTGATTATACCTATGCTCAGAAAGGAAATAAAATCCTGAGGCTAAAAGCTGGATTTTATTTATGGTATTTAGATCTCTTATGCATCTTTGGATGAACTGTATGCAGCACAAATTGATAAAAATGCTACATATTACAAAGTATGCTACATGAATCAGGTATGTAAGGGAACTTGCTCATCTAACTTAAGTTCCCTCATTGTAGCTAAAGGTATCCCCTGAGGCTTGCCAATGTAATTTCTTCCCTTGAAGTGAATAGGTTTACAAAAATTAGCAATTGAGACAAAGAGTTTGCTGTGCTGGACAAAAAGGTTGAATTTTGATAGCTTTAAAAAATAGCTCTTTATTATAAAAGAATGTTCTAACATTACTGTAGTTTAAGAAGTGATGTTTTGCTTATTTTCAGGAGAAGCTGTATTGGATCAGAACTCGTAGACTGGCTTTTGGAGCAGTGCCCTTTTGTCAAGTGCAGATCTACAGCAGTTGGAGTGTGGCAGCTCCTCCTGGATATGGGCATTATATTGTCGGGTCAGTCTTGACAGTGCTCCCAGTGTGAGGAAGGCTATCCCTTTCTTCTGCATAGGACAGGAGTCCTGTTTTTGATAGGAGGAGGGAAAGAAAAAAAGCACAGATTTCTCCAGTTTTCTTGCCAGTTCTTTTTCTTTACTGTCCTTTTGGGAAGCTTACCTCTGTGACCTTTCATTTCATAAATATGAAAGAGTAATCCCTTGTTTTTGGCAATTACAGTTGCAAAAGCAAAAGGGATTGCTCTTTCAGAAATTGCCATTATCAAGTGGCAGACAGCATGCGTGTCTTTTCCAGCCTTTTTTTTTCCTGCAAGCTATTTTAGGTTTCTCACAAGACAGCAGCTGTTTAGTCACTGCAGATCATGGCTTCACCAGATGACTCCTGCAGCTATTAGTGATTTTCGTTTCCTCTCTGTTTTCCATAATTTTTAATGACAATGGATTGAGAGAGGATTCAGCTCCTTGACATAGCGGTGAGGCCAGGTTCTATCCTGCTGTCCCAACCTCCTCCACCGAACGGAGAGATTTGGTCCAGCTAACGTGGTTGGTGACAATTACACTGGTAACCAGCCTCTGGATATCTGATGGATTTTACCTCGAGGCTGGGACTACTTGGGTAGCTCCACTCAGATCATACCCCACGCTGGGGTCTGTGCTGGACACTTAGCCTCTTTCTTGTGAAAAGGTGAGGGGTTACGGAAGATCTCTGCATATGTACACTGAAGGTTTTCTACAATGTACCTGAAGGTTTTCTTCAGCTAAACTGACGGTATGTCTGGTCATGCAGCCTCAGCAAGGGCTAAATTACTTCTGGCAGGATCTTGTGCTTTTGGCTTTGGACTCTGGCCTTTTTTCCCCATTAAATCCCGTTCTTTTCAGGGAAGACAACTGATGCATCTTCTTACCCAGGTCTAGTCTACAAACCCAGTAGCCCTGCATCTGAGGAGAAGCTGGAATAATGATGGGCTGCATCCCCATTACTTAACTTTGTTTATTAGTGCCTGACCATTAGTGGGAACAGCTTAGAAACCAGTGGAAACTGGTTTCCAGAAATCTAACAAAAAAGAGGAAGGTTTTTATCCCCTAATCCTGAACTGATTCCAAAACTGATTAAATACTCATCAGTCTTAATGCTTGAATTTCATGATCCTGGATATTTTTAGACTGAGGTTTTGGGGTTTTCCTGTTTGGATGCACTGAATTAAACTGAGGGCAGGATTGTTTCTGTGTTAAATTTTCAATCCTTTTGCCCTGTGTGATGGTACAGCTCAGCATTAAGATCAAGTGCCATACAGAATGTGGTAGGAGTATGGAATCTTTACATGGTGAAGGTTTAAAGGGTATCTAATATTATTTTTTCTAACAGTGGACAGACAACTCTATTTTCAAGACTCTCATGCTCTCTACCAGTTCTCAGCGGATGAATGTACCTACCTTTTCTGTGAATTTGAGAAAGAGGAAGCATGGAAGAATGGAGTAAAGCTCCTACTTCAACTACTGCCACTGTCTCCTCCCAGAATTGACATGTGCAATCTGTAAGTGTGCATATACAGCTGTTTGCAACTTTTACTGACTATTTTGTAAGTGTCTGGCCTTATAATGACACTATTTACCCCCAAATCACCTTGCAAATGAGACAGCTTTCTTTTGGGGGTTGACAAATCCTGTAGAGGTGTGCTTTTCATCTGAGAAGGTCAGTATGGGTAGAGAAATGGAGGCACTTGACTTGGGGTTTTGGGCATATTACAGTTTTTAGGCACTAGCTTGCTGCCTCTAGCTTGCCGTATTACCTGGGCATGTGATTTTTTTTTTTGGTCTCCTCTTACATTTGGAGGTTTGGCATGAATTTGGCAGCAGGGATGCTCTGATGCTGATTGACTAGCAGGTCAGATGCCCTTGTGATGTGTCAGGATCAGCTTTCAGATGGATTGACAAGATGGGTGGAAATGTAGTACCTTCAGTCATTCAATTTTAGTTTTCTCCTGTTTCTTTGCCAGAGCTCTGTCGTCTCACATTATTATTCCTTTTTCAGAATACGGCTTTTAAGAGTTTTGCTTCCTACATGCCTCCTCTTCCACCTGACTATTGGATGTTATCATACTCTCTGCGCTCATATGGCTGCACTCTAAAGTTGCCTATTTAGAATGACCATAGTTATTTGTTCCACAGTGAGAGGCCAAAATAGAGGAGAAAGCTGTTAGTGAGAGCTCTGGAGGCTCATGACCATTTATGCTCTAGTAAATCTGCAGGAGCTGGCCTGAATGGACAAGTTGAATTAAATTCTTTCATTGTCCCTAACATGATGATCCTCAAACCCAATACTCTGGAGAACTATTATTCTGGCAGTACTAGAATTCATTCTCTTTGATGCCAAAGACAAAATTTTCTTCTATGAGTGCTTTCCTTCTCTATGTATTAGCTTTTAAAAATGCTCATTCTCTAAAATGTGTGTCCAGTAGAAATATTTTAAAGGAGCACAAAAGCCAAAGACCTTGTAAGCTGTCTCAAGCCCAGATTCTTAAATTCAAACATTTTGAGCTGGTTGGAAAAAACCTCAGTAATTTCTCTACATGGTTCAGGGCAGAAACTTGATTCCCTCCCCTGCTGATGACTGCCCTCACCAATCAAATATTGGCAGTTCTGGAGTGGAGCTTCCCTTTAAAATGAATTTATTTGATCAGCTTGAGTGAGTGTAGACAAGTGACAAGAATCCCAAGCTGGCTAGAGCAGCAGGAATGAATATGATCTTCTAAGCAGCTGACTCATATGGGAGAAAACCTTTGACTATTTTTGCAGATAGAAATTCTTGTCTTCCAGCCAACTCTGGTGCTAAGCAGTTTGTCCGTCCCTTAAATACCAGGGCATTTTGATCTTGATTTTAGTGGGAATTGGGATTTTCCTCATCACTGTAAATCAGACCACTTTTCATGGTTCATGTCTACTTGTTCAAAGGATTTGAATCAAAAGGACAGAACAGATAGGTAATATTGATGTGTTATGTGAAGGATGCTGGGTAGGAAAATGGATTGAAGGCTTTTTAGGTTCAAGTTTACAGTCAGCTTTGCAGTTTTATCATTTCAGTGCAACTGCCATTTCCAGTGGAAGATGATCCCTGTCACATGAATTGAACAATTATTCATTAATGTACATTGCCAGCTCCTTCCTGCTCACATTATTCAAATTTGAGTTGAAGCTGGATTCCTTTTGGGAATATTGTCACTGAAAAATTGTTTTCTGGAGCTTTTACCTGTCAGACTGTGAGGGTGCTTTTTGAAAAAGTATATATTGTAGGAATTGAATTTTAAGTAATGGTACACCCTCGAGGGAATATGATATTAAAGTGGAAGGAGACTTTTCCAGGTTCAAAATTCCTCATGCTTGATGCAAATAATAAACTGCTAAAACACAGTCAGAAAGGGAAATAGGTGTGATGTTTGTTAAAGTTGTCTGACTTGGTTAAATAAAGCCATATACTCCTTTTCATGAGGAAAGAGGGAAATTCTAAAAACTTTTTCCTGCAGGGTTTGTCTTTTCTTGAATATATGAGCTCTTTTGCATACCATTAGAAGCATAGGATTTTTTATAATTTAATATTTTTGTACTCATTTTTCTGTCTTAGCTTTTCTCACAATCTATATTGACAGCATTAATTCTATATGTACATAGGGATAGAGAAATTGTTAGATTATTAATTAGATTCCCTGCTTTTCATGAAATCAGAAAGAACTGTCTGCTTGTGCACCAGAAAGCCACACTGGACGTCTTGTGGTGGCCACAGAGGCCAGATGACCTCTGTCTCCTCTGCAGCTGTGGGCAGCAGCCTTGTGCTTGCCTGGGTGCAACAGTGGGTCTCGGAAGCACCATGGTTCTGCTCTCCCAGGAGGAGTCTGTAGACGTGAGTAGGCAGTAGCAGCTCTGGGGACTTCTTCCAGCAGCTATTCTGGAAACCCTGTTAAATGAACATAGCTCGGATTTGACTTGCTGTACAGATTTTTGATGGATCTGTATTTGTTTCTGGTCAGTTTTAGTGGTGTTACCAAATAAAACTCTGCAATGATAATACTGTTCTGAAGTCTGACATATGCTTATGGTTCCTGAATAAATGCTCCCTGTTGGCTTTGGTGGAAATTCCTTACGTTCAGCATAACATTAGTGGGAATTCACCATGGAAAACAAGTGAGGACATAGCAGATTTTCAGGAGTTCATGCTAATCTGAAGGCTAATGTTGTTGTGTGTATTCCACAGGACCGAGACCCTGTAAATGTTGTCAAATGAGATGGGACCAATGAAGAGGCCTCTTGGGGTCATTAAATACCCAGTGTTAATCACAGTCATTCTACCTGAGTAGAAAACAAGTGAATATTGCAATAGCCTGGGAACAAAAAATCTGAATTGGTTGCTGTGCCTTGGACTCTCTTAAACCTTGATCAGTCACCAGTCACTTAGGTTCTTACCCAGTGCCTCCTGAATTCTTTTCCATTTACTGCAATAGTGTTGTATCAGGTGTTTAATCCTTGCATGCTTCTATTTCCTTCTATGTAAATGGGAGTGTTTGTAGCAATTCCCAGAACCACTGGTAGGCTCAGTGAACATTTCAAGAATGCACTGGGTACCTGAGGCTGTTGAAATATATCCCGTAATACTTTTAAAAATTATTGGAAGAGATGTTAGCAGAGGTTTTTTTCTTAATTTTTTATTGCTTTTTATTTTCAGAAGTGTTGCACTATATTCTCTGCCTTCTGTCCTGAAACAATTTGCATTTTATTGATATCAGAGAAGTAACCATTCTTAAAAGTAATTTGGTTCTAATGCAAATAGCCAGGATGGGATATTGATTTAGTTACTGCCTTATGGAGTTCCTGGAAAGCTTTTGCTGGAGACAAACAGCTCTCAGGTATTGTATGGAGACTGACTTGCCTGCTTGCAGATCTAGGACAGGCATCCCTGCATCTTGTTCTGCTTAGCAGACTGAGCCCACAGATCACTGAACTGTATAAGCGCTAATTTGCCTGGGCTTTGTAGCTCCTGTTTGGTACCAGCTCTACTAGGTCCTAGCTGTCCACTTTTGAAAAAATTAGGGTGATAACTGTTGCTTTTGTCCATTGGCCTGGGTGTCGTAATATACCCTTCCTCTCTGATTCTGAAGAGCTGACTCTAATTTTTAGTGTATTCATGGTTTCAGAAATATTTGATGCTCATATGCAGATGAATACTGGGAGTACTTTTAAATAGAAAATGAAGTCATAAAGGCCCAAGAAGGAAATAGCTATGCTATGTGCTCTTCTGGGTTTATAAATTGCATCTGTGGCTGTGTCTACTGAGCTGCTATCTTCTCCCTCCAATTTGGAAGAATCAGGTCCTAGCCTGGTTCTGAGAAATCAGAAGAAATCAGATGTGTAGAGAAACATCTAAAGAGTTCAGTTATTTTAATCTCATTCCAAATTATAAAGAGAAACCTGAATAAATCAGACTTTGTAAATGAAAATGCATCCACTTATTTCTTTTGGGCTGTTCATAACACTTAAAATGTTAAATCATGTTTTCTTTGAATAGTAAAGGCAGTTGTGAAAATAATTGTGATTTTAATCTGAATTACCATTTTGATCTGAATATGCTCACGCCAAAATGAATGCATGTGTCATTCTGTGCTTTCTGACCTTAATGTTTTAATCAGGGAATGAAATTTTTGGACATGGGATGTAAGAACCATAATATACCAGCTGCATATTCCAGATGTGTTGCCAGCTCTCTCCCTAAGGACATCGAGGCAAATAATCAATTAAATAATTTAGTCAAAGACAGAAGCTTCTGCTGATACCTGGAATTTATGTTTATTACAGCAGCTGCAGTTTTGTGTATCTGTTCAGCTTGCTGGCATGCCACTGCTTCCTGAATACCATGAAAAGTAAAGATCTCAAGGGCATTTTCTTTTACTTCTTCCCATAGTTATAACCCTATCATATTGGTATAATGCTTCTGATTGTCAGTAAAGCTTTTGAAAGGCTTACAGATGTTTTAGTGATGGGAATTAGACCGTTTTAAAGAAAAACACAGTCTTACCCTGTACTGTCCACTTTTGTGTGGCTATTTCCACGTGGGCCAGACTTCTGGGACAGTTTCTAGGAGGGTTCTGCCTTCACTGCCTCACTTTTGAAAAGACACATTAACTCTCTTTCTTGTGAGTTACTGTCAAGACAACCTAGTGTTCTTAGCTGTTGCTTCAGTTATTTAGGTAATTTATGGCTTCTTAAATGTATTATTTTCACTTTCAGTTATTTTTTCTGAATATCAAGCTTCACATGTCACAAAATTATTTTGATGTTGTCTGTTTTCATCTGCATGAAGTTGTATTCCATAGGTGCTGCTCCACACCTTAGCAAAGCAGGGTGGTGGGCAGATAGAAAACTCTTTGCTCTGTTCATAGAGTATGTTTTTAGCAAAGCAAAATACGCAGTCAAATAAGCGTCTCTGATCCAAAGGGTCCTGCATTCTTCCATCCTTCATCATATTTTTATAGCTGAAGAATTCTCTCACTGCTTCATGTTGGTTGGATCAAAAGAGTTCTTGACAGCAAGGGACAAAGGGTGTACTCTGTCGTTGCTGACACGATTAATTATTGTCATGTTGCAGTCCTCATTTTGATGTGGAATCTCAAAGGCCCTTTTACATTAGTGCCTGTGGCTACACAGTTCCTTACTTTCCAGGAATCAAAAGATGTTGAAACAGAATGAAAGAAATAATAAAATCTTATTTTTATTTTTTAAGGCCTGATCAAAAAATAGAAGATACGGCAGAAACCAATGCTGAAATTCTTGCTCGTCTCACTTCTGCGGTAAGGTCATTGCATCAAAGTTTGAACTGATCATGTTTGAAATACTGTCATGTTTTGGATCCTTTCAAATTAAAGACTTAGTCTAAGTGAACAGATGTTTGTCTATGAAGACTGTTTTTTTAGTCTCTGGAAGGGGATAGTTTAACTAAGGTCTTAGTATGCAATTCCAAAGCTATTAAAATCAATCCAAGCGAGGACTGCTGCAGCCTTCTCTTGTAATAGATACTATTCATGGCCCAGAAGATGCCAGTTTGAAGGACCAAGGTGACTTTTGTGCCATGTGCTTTACATTCAGACCCTCTTGGTCAAGTGTACATTGATGGGAGACAAAGGGAGAGAAGAGTCTTCAGCAGCCCTTGTGTAGATTATCATAAACTTCTGAGGAGAGACACCTGGGGAATCTGGGCTTCCCAACTATTTTTAGCCTCAGTAAACTTCACCATAATAAACAATAGATTATTGTGTCTGTGCTAGACTTTGGTGCATCTAGTTTATCTTGCAAGATCACTGTTCTAAGAAGCAGACAGACAGGACTTCAGGAAGTTAAGACAGACTAACTCAATTTAATGTAATCTGTATGACAGCACAGAGTGCACCCTCAGCAAATTAGCAAGCAGTGCAACACTGGGAGGAATCGTTGGTCACCAAACTGGAGGTATTTCAAAGATGTGTAGGTGTGGCACATGGGGACATGGTTTAGTGGTGGACTTGGCAGTACTGGGTTAACAGTTGGACTTGATGATCTTACAGGTCTTTTCCAGCCGAAATAATTCTATGATTCTATGGTTGTGCAGCCACTCAGAGGGACCTTGACAGTCTGGAGAGATGGGCCAACAGGAATCTCAGGAACATCAACAAAGGGCAGTGCCATATCAGGCATCTGGGAGAAATAACTTCATGATTCTATACAGACCGGGGGTTGACTGAAAAGCAGCTTTGCAGGAAAGAACCTGGAGGTCGTGGTGGACAGCAGGTTGAACCAGAAACATGTCCTTGTGATAGAGAAAGCAAATGCTTCCTGAGCTGCATTAGTAAGAGTGCTGTCCTTAGGCTAAGGGAGGTGATCATTCCCCTCTACTCAGCATTAGTGTGCCAGATGTGGAGTGTTGGGTCCAGTTCTGAATTCCCAGTACGAGAGATATGGATGTACTGGAATGTATGTGAATGCCCATGAAGATGGTTAGGGAAACAGACTATCTGACTTACAAGGAGAGTCTGAGGGAAGTGGGAGTGGAGCTTGGAGAACAGAAGGCTGTGGGAGGACCTTATCTATGTGTACAAATACCTGATGGACAGGCTCTAGCAGGCCATGCTTTTCAGCAGAGGTTTGGATCAGATGAACTCCAGAGGTGCTTTCCTACCCCAACCATTCTGTGATTGTACAGTTCTGCGAACACCACACCTAAGTCATGGTGTCATCAAAACGTGGAATTAATGTTAGTTCTGTTCTGGCTTGTGAGAAAGTAGAGACATGAAAGTGAAGCAAGCAAGGTAAAGTTGTTGTGAAAAAGGCATGAGGATAAGAGTTATTTTAAGAAAAATAAGTAAAGTGCTATCTTGAAATTGCTGGAAAATGGAAGGGAAGGAGAATTTTTGCTATATTTTGTAGAGACAAATGTCTTTACAAAAGACATTTTGTCATGTGTTTGGAAAGCCAGTGATTCTGTATATTCAACCTTATGCAAAAGTAATTTAAAATGCATGACATAAGCAAATGCTGTGCTTTAAATTTCTATTTTTTTATTGTCTCAATATTGAAATTCCTTGTCTTCTCTACATTTTTGTCTCAACTGAAAATGGAAGGTGAACTCAGAACCTCAGTATCCTCCATTTTCCGTTCCATACAGAGCAAAAATAGAAAACTGTGAAATACTTTCTGCAAAGTTATATTTTTTTCAAAAACTTGCAAAACTACCAACTCTATAAAACGTTGCCAGTATCCCTCAAAAGCTTTGCCTATCAAAAATAGAATACTGTGGGGTTTTGTCAGTTAAAAAAAGGGATGCACTCAACAAAAAAAAAGTGACCTTTTGAGTTTAAAAACTGGATCTAACAGTTGCTGGATGCACTTGAGTAACATAAATATCCTTAAACACCTAATTGACAGTGAGTTCAGAGTGTTTCACATCTGCAAGGTCAAACCTGTGAACTACATCCTGACTCATTCCAGCAGTAGGGCACATGGACAGCGTTTTCTTAAATGAACCATTTTATTACTGTAGCTAACTAGCTAAAGAAAAATTAGGCAGTTCCATCTCCAGATGGCCAGAGACCCATCTATTGCCATGGTGATGTCAAGAATCTGATCTTTTCTCCTGCATTTTCTGATTTTCCACAGAACTTTGTGGTGCTTCTGTAATGATTTTCTAGTCTACCCCTGGGGAAAAGGCACAAGACAAGAGCAGAATCCTCCAAATTTTAACATCTGTGTATGAACTTTTCCTGTTTATCCCTCCAGAATATTGCTTTTCCTCCATGCAGTAGACCGAGGCATAAAGTACTCACTGCAACCTTATGGGAAGCCTTTTTGTGTCCCAGAAGAATTTGAAACCTCAGCTCACAGCATTCAACAGAGGGCTGGACTACCCAGTAACTAGGTTCTCTTTTTTTTTGCTTTTCTTTGCTTCCAGCTTTAGAATTTATATGGAGGAAAAAAAAAAGGGTCCTGTAAGCTGGACCTGGAAACTGAAAGTGAAGTTATTAGCCATTACTGGAAATGTAGTTCACACTGGCTTTTTGGCTCACTGAATGTTTATGCATTTTGTACAAAATTAAACCAGTCTTCTTTGAAGAATTCATAATTGAGAATCCTGTTCATGATACTCTTCACACCAGTATTTCAGAAGTGTGAAAAAACCCACAAAATTCCCACTTCCAGCCCAGCACTAAAGCAGTTGAAGATTACAGTTGACTTTGTAACTGCAGATTCAAATTTCTCTGCTGTTTCTTCTACTTTTCTTTTTGCTTTTCATGGAATAAAACATTTTTTTCAGGTCAGAAGAAAGTTTCTGTGTCAGCTTTTTTTTTCAGGGGATTCCATTCCAAATTTTCAAACCTAAACTCATTGTGAGGATCCAGCCCAAGCAGCATTGAAGGAATCCATGTGCCTAAAATATAAATCCCTCTTTTAACCTATCAAATTATGTGCTTGTATCGTATGTTCCATTACAATGAGGCACCATCAAACTTAAATTGTAAAGGCAAGCAGTGCAAAATGCCATTGGAAATACGTTTGCATCAGATAATCTTTTTGGTCATGAATTTTGTAAAAAAATGCAATGATTACTCATGGGTTTAAAAAAGCATTCCAGAGCTGTCATGCACCCCATGTCGTGTCCCAAAGAGCAGCTTCATATTCAGTGTTTTGTCTGCTAAAAGCAGAACAGGGTGGGATAGCTATGAGTGTTTCCACTGCAAAGCTTTTACTTTACCTTGTGATGGAAGAGAAGAGAATATCAGGATGTTAATGAGGTGTATCTGAAAAATAGTTTTCTGGTACTTTAAGGCATCAGCCAATATTACTTTGATTTAGAGCCCATCAGACTATCATAACTTGAGATGCAGTAATGTGAACTAGACTCTTACTGTTTTTCAAAACCCTGCTGTTTAGAGCCTTCTGTTGCAGGATTTCATTTTGAGATTCTGTAAGGATTGGCACTTTGTCTCTAGATTTGAAGTCCTGTTTGGCACCATGGCATCTAGAATACAGTCTCACAAAGAACTACTATGGGCAGAAAAAAGAGAAAGGAAAAAAGCAGAGGTGGTACGCACTGTCTGCTAGATGCGCAGCTATGTCCACTATGACAAAACTATAAGATTTGTGATAAAAGAAGAGCAGTAGTTGTCATTTACTTTTTAAAAATCTCAATTCTTTGAAGACAAGATTCACCATATAATTGTGCCATTTGTATTTAATCAAGCAGAAGTATACCTGGATATCACTCTCTATGCGCGCTCATATTGCAAAAAGAGAACTGATTGAGATGTAACATGCCAACTATCCACTCAAAATGTTCTCTTCTAGACTTTCATGATATTTCTGTAAATACTGTCTGGTGAACTGGCCTTTAAATTGAATCAGTTTTGACATCTGCAGTGCTACTCAAATGGGATATTGTTTGGATAGTATTAGCTTTGTAGCAACAAGCTGTATGTATAAAACATTTTAAAAAATTTAATATTTCAGTATGGTAGGCATAGTTCTTGTTTATATATTTTATTTTGTGTCTGCATTATTATCTTCAATGTCATGTGCAACTATGGATTTTGTCAAACAGGCAGTAACTGAAATCCTATTAGGAAGAAGTATGATAATGGGTAGCATGTGTGCAGTGAGGAATGCATGTTATACATGGGTTTCCGTTGGTGTAATGATGCAGAGGAATTGCATGTCCAGCAGGGATGTCAAGTGCATTTATGCTAAAATAGACAAAAGCATATAGATTATGAAGTCTAGGGACACCCATCAAATCCGGAAGGATGCTCCAATTCTTTGTGATTGGAGTGAATCCTATGAGAGGCAGCTCAGATTATTGTAATGGAACGCTTTGATGAAGGAACTTTTCCTTACTTTAACACTAGGGAAACTTATTTCCCTCCTGCTTTATCTGAAGTGTTTTGCTCAAGTTAAGTAGAAGGCCAGCTGCATTCCTGGCCCGCAGCAAACTATGAGATATTTAGCTTTACATAGACAAAATATAGAAACCCAGCCTTTTTATTACCTGTGATTTTAGCACTGTCTTTCAAACTTAAAAGGTGCCACCTTATAAGCAAAAGTAATACCACAAATACAACTGCAGGATGCTACAGTGCTGCCTTTTCTTCTGACAAGATGGTTTTTCTTTACAGCATGGAGAGATTTGCATTTCTTGCATGTTTGATTGGGTTAAGTGATACATTTTCAATTGTTTCAGGTTGTAGTGTGTCTTGAGGCTAATCTTAGGATAATGTATCTATTAAATGCTAAAAGATAAAGATAAGACATCAGTGCAATGCTTATTACTGACCATAACCTGTGACAATAGACCAGAATTGAGGCATTGACATGGGTACCTCCTGCTGAGTTTAATGAAGGGAGAGGGTCTGAGAAGTGTAGCCATGAAAAGTCGTGGTGGTGTTATTCAGAAACAACTTGGGCTTTTACTGAAAATCCCACTCTTAACTACATAGCTTGTATGTGTCATTATAATATTTGTGTATAGCAAGTGCTGCAAGAAAGCACACAAGTTGTTTTTCCAGAGAATAACTGTTCTTTCCCATTTTACTTGAAGTTTATGCTTACATTATCTATGATTAACATTTCTCTAGACATGGGAATGAGTGTACAGGAAGGAAGGAAGGGAAGGTAATACTGCCAGCTTGCACAATTGTACTGGAAACAGGATGACATTTAAGAAAACCATGGCACTGCCTTCATATTTTCCTGCTTGGAGTGGCTGAAAACTGTCCCTCTCAGTAGGGCAGCATCAAGGAATAGAAAAGATCCTTGTACCTTGCAAGGACAGCAAAAAAATCTTCTTGGTCCTTTGCCACAAAGGAAAGAAGGATGCAGGCAGAGGAAGGATGTGGCCTCTGGTATGCCTGCCTTCTGCCACATGCAGAGTGTACTGCCGGGTGGCTCCTGAGCATCTGATCAGTGGGCGCTGGAGTTACCATTGTACTGGGACACCCTGAGTGATGTTGTCTGTCTTTCTGCTCAGACCAGTATAACGTTAACTATTCTTCTTTCACATATTCAAACTTCTCTTCAGAGCCATGAGAGTGGGATGCTGACAGCTGTTAGTAATTGTATTACTTTGGGAATCTTTTGTGGGCTTTGTGGCTTGTGACCGAACCACATGTCTTGAGAAGGATGTTTGAAATTTCACGTCTCTCAGAAACTGCATGTCAAACCTCCCACTGCAGAGCAGCCTTGAGCCTTGCCTAGGTCTGTTACACAAGATGGCTAGTATGCTCTGCTGGAGACTTTGTACAGAGACAATCCCTAGAAAAAGTTGGAACGTGCCATATTTTTTTTTTTTTTAATACAGAAGACAGGCTGTCTTGGGAAAATTAGGGAAATTGGAAGGAGCTGAGAGATCTTGAAAGGAATCTGAGAACACGGATGGGGCAGAGGAAGGGAAGAACTGAAGTGTATACAGAAGAGAGCATCTGGGGTGCTGTAGGCCAAGTGCAAGCAGCTGCAGTGGGACAGATGATGGCAGTGAAGAAATAGGAAGCATAATAATAATGAATAGAAAAATGATAGAAAAAGAAATGATGTAAAAAGGAATAGACCTATGGAGAGAAGTGGATGTATGATAGAAATGATAGAAAAAGAAATGATGTAAAAAGGAATAGACCTATGGAGAGAAGAAGCTGAGCTGGCTAGAGACAGTAGCTGGTCTATACAGAAAATATGAAGAATGCAGACAAGAGGACGAGGAAGGGAGCTGGTTAGCATGGCAGGGCTGTGTTACCACAGGCTACTGAGAGAGCCTGTAAAACTGAAAATAGCTCTGACTTCTGCATTTTCATCTCAAGTGAAATTTTGTTCCTGAAATTCTCAGCCGTGTTATTAGGAGAGGCTGTTTCCTCCTGGAAGATCCAAAAAGTGAAGGTCAATTATATACATGAACCTTCTTCAAACTTCAGCATGAAGAACTTTCTTATTCTGGAGTCACACAATAAATCCAGCATTATAGTGTGCTCATCAGAGGCAAAACAAATATGTAACAAGGGAAGGGAGAAGATTCAAGTATGTACTTGTGAAACAGATATCCTTTGCAAATAAATTACAGGTCGGGCTACTGAATTGCCCATTCCCTAAGGAATGTGTGGTATTTACATGAAATTAAAGGCACAGAATTCCTAGCTGAAAAGGAGATAGATTTGCTAGGAAAACTGACTGTAGTTTCAAAACCAGGCATAATTCCAAATGCAGTTGATTGGTGCAAAGCATTGATAGCTCATATCTTACCAGTGTTGCATTTTCTTTTATTTGACTGTGCCAGGAACTATAACCGTCCTTTTCTTTTCCTGATATTTTAGGTACAGAGAGAACTGGCTGCTGTCATTGCCTTGAAAGCAAGGAAGTCAGGTGAGTCAGGCTGAACTTCAGAGGGGTTTTTGTAATGCTGCTCCCTTTTGTCATTTCTTGAAGTATCTGAATTGTCACTGCTGTCTTTTTAACATGGGGAAGAAAAGATAGTAATGGAGAATCTGTGTATACAGCACAATGCAATTACAGTTAAGCTTCTCTCCCTCTAGCTCATCACATCTAATGACCTAGCTAATAAAATCAAAGCGTTATATTTGAATCTGAACTTGGGTCTCTTTCTGGCCAAAATCACTGTTTTCTCTAGGCTTGCACTTTTATATAAAAGGCTGATGTCTTTATTTGACTTACACTTAAGATGAGTAAGTTGGTCATTTTCCCTTTTTTATTTTTTATTTTTTATCATCCAATATCTCATGCCATCATATTTTCTGTCTTTTACCGGCCCAGCCAGGTGTTTTTCTTACTGCTAAAGCAAAAGGACAACTTCATGCACAAAGGTGTTCTTTCCTGTCTACACATCTGTGTGGCTGTAGAGGCAAGTCTTTGACCAGGGCAGGAGAAGGGGAAAGGCAATTGGACAACTGAAAGTCTCTGACAGTAAGAGCCTTCACAGCAAATGCTGGTGTTACAGTGCAAGGGCACTGAAATATGTGGCCATCTGAGCTCCGTCAGGCTTTGGTGGCACGGGCACTTCCAGAAGGGAGAATCTGCATTGCTGAGCTGGAGTGGAAGCAAGGAATCTGTGTTTTCCAGGCGCTGCACAAGAACCAATAGAAGCTACTTGGCCAAACTTGACTCTTCACAGGGTTAACTCTCTGGTGTCTTTGTGCAGTGTCTTCTGCACCAAG
Organism: Gymnorhina tibicen; assembly: GCA_013399875.1. NCBI lineage: Eukaryota > Metazoa > Chordata > Aves > Passeriformes > Artamidae > Gymnorhina > Gymnorhina tibicen. The sequence continues at coordinate 637,361 of VXAZ01001846.1, read as the reverse complement.
TTGAATGTATTTCTAAAGTAAAACAGAAGCCTTAAAATTTAAGAGGCCTTAAATTATTAGCGTGTTCCCAAAGCCATCGAGGTCTTTGATTTCTAGAAAAATCACTGAAAATCACTAGAGATGCTCAGTGAAAATGCACTCAAAGTCACAGATGTTGTACTTCTTGAGCTATTTTCTGACTTCTTAATAGTGCTGCATCATAATATCTCTGTCAGTCTGTCTGTAGCTTACATGTGCAGCACAAAATTTACTACACAGCACACAGCATGGTATCTTAAACTGGAGGCACCAAGAAGATGTGGCTGGTGTACCTGCAAATATTTTCTTGTGAAAATGTAAGTATTAAAAAAAGTATTCTAGACATAGTTCGATGCCGTTGTTTTCTGGAAATAGAAGTACACATAGGTTATATCCACACTCATCTATAAATGTAAATCTGTAGAAAGCGAACGCAAATCTGAGTGTGAATTCAGATCTGAATTGCTTCTGTGTGGTAGCTTTGCTTCTGAAAGTTCTGTAGTAGTTTATGACGTCAAAACCCCTCGGCTGCTTGCCCTTACCTGGTGTCACCCCAGTCCCACTTGACTTGTAATGGCTGAACATGGAAATGCTTCTGCTCTGGCTCAGTGCAGAGGAAAACAGGCTATTTTAAAGAAGCGCTCAAGGAAATCTTTTGTTTTGCTGTTAAATGGGCTGAGTGTGGTGCCATGTACTTTTACTTCCTGCTTATGGAGGTATAAGAAATCTTTCTGCTTCTAAGCAGTTTTGTCAGCAAATATTATTACTGCAATAAATAAAACTCTTTACCCCAAAAGAGTTGTTTTTAGCTGGAATTAGCCTCTTATTTCCTTTTGGTGGATAGTTGTTAGAGTAGAAAATGAGATAGGGGTTGGATTAGGAATGAGGTGCAAGACACGAATATCTGAAAGGAGAATATCTCTTGAAGTCTCCTTTATATTGGTGTAATTGCAACCCTCAATGAGCAGATAGAAATATTTCAGTTAAAAATCACAGCCTTAAAAAACAGAAGGTCCTTATAAAGCTTTGCAGTGCTGTCCAGCCTTTCTTAATACATTAATGTAAACACTTAAAATATCTGTTCAGATCCGAACAAAAGATAACTCTTTAGTCTGTTTAACTAGTGCATGCTTGTTGTTGAAATTTGCATTTCTTTATGCCCCATCTTGGATGACTGTAAAAAATGGGTGTATGATCAGGCGTAACTGTAATGTCTAATTTAAGTTAATGCCTTTAGTGCAGTAGGTGCAGAGTAAATTAGGGTGGTTGGTTGTGCTTCTTTATTTTATTGCTGGTGGTTAAATTCACAGTGTAGCAGTCACTGTTAGCGATCGAGCTATGGTGTGCTGTGCCTGCTGAAGTGGAGCAGGTTTTGGAGAAAGTACTCCTGGAGCTGTAAGCCACAGTATCTGTCAAAGATATTGTGCCTCTAATCCTCTCCGAGACTCCATATAATTCCAGGAAATAAGCCACCAAAAACCAGACAAGGAGTTTATTTTGGCTTGAAAAGAGTGGAACATGGCTTTTGGGCCAGCTGCCCTGGGTAGCTTCCAGGCTGGTGTGAATGGCGTGGGAGCCTGGCTCATCCACCCTGGGATTCATGAGTGGGGAGGGCAGGCGCCGGGCATGGTCCTAACCTGCTGTCTGGAACCTGGCTGCAGAGGGTAATTGGTTCATTAACCAAAAGCTTTCCTAGAGATCAGCAGCTCCCCCATCCAANNNAAAAAAAAAAAAAAAAAGCATTTTGCCTAATGCAAGGACTATATAATTTGTTCCTGAATTATTTTAGTTTCTGGTTGTACCTCTGCCCTTAGAGAGGCCCTTCACAGTGATTTAATTGTACTAGAACAACTAGCTGATTTAAATTTTTGCATTATTTGTCTAGAGCTGCTGTAGTAATCACCATGTTAAGTTGCATGGAAAGCACTATGCAAGCACACAAACACCACAGCTCCCTCTGCAAGAGGTGAAGAGGTTCCAGGTAGGAAGGTTTGCTGGGTTTGGAGGTGGGGGGAGGGCAAGTACTGCCTTTGGCTACCTGAATAAAACAGTTTGTTTTTTTTTAAATGAAGCTTGGTTTGCTACCTACTGTATGTATGTGAGAGGCAGTAATTGCAACTATTACAGTTCTGGCTGTGTCAGAGATTTACATATCTGTTGACAAAAACCAAGGTAGAGACCTGAGCCTGCTATGGGGTAGGGCAGAGTATCAAATTCTTGCTAGTACAGGATCTGACTTGATGGAGAATGTCGGCTACCAGAAAATAAAAAGCCAGTAGGGTGTGGGGTAGAATGCCTTTCCCCAAGAGCCATTCTTCTGTTTTTACTGTGGTGTAGAAGAACAGGAGAAACTCATAAAGCTGGCAGATGCTGAAAGAAAAATGAGGAACCTGAAAAATTAAAAACTTCTGTGCTGTGGGAAAAAAGCTCTGTTTTCATATTCCAGATGTGTGCTGCAAGTATACCACTCTGGTAACAAGGCATATGCTGACAGATACATACTTGAGAGCCTTCATTCAGAGGGAGATCAGCACTTTAAGTTTCTTTGCAAATAAAACTAAACCAGGGTAAAATAAGTGTCTGTAATTCAGAAGTGTTGATGTACCTCGGTAACACTGTTGACTTGAAATCACATTTATATTTCATTAGAATAAAGCTCTCATGATAAAGGTGACCTAGGAGGGGAAAATGAGCTTGTGCACTTCTCTGTGGCTTATAAAAATGCATTGAAATTATTCTTGCCTAACCTTAGAAATAAACAGAGTAAATGCTGTCTTCTGTGGTTTGGTAAAAGGTCTTAGGGAAGCAAGCAACTGGAGCAGAAGGGAACTTTTTCTTTAATTGTAGGCACTTGGCATTAAATTGTTTTGTTTATTTATACCTTGCTGGCTTCTGATAGCCTCTGCAAATGTGCTGAAATGTAACGTAAATGCAGCCTCCCATCTGAAGGTTTACAAGGGTTGGCGTTTATCTCAATTGCTTGTCATGGCTCATGACATGTTTCTTATGTGTTAGAGATGGTAGCTAAAACAAGGATAAAAAGCAGCAAATAGCCTAAGGCTGGAGGCTTTAGCTGGTGGCAGAGCTACATGGGTACATCTGAACTGATCAAAACCTGTCAGGTAGATGCTTTGTACTGGTGTTAATCCCATCCACAAACAAGATGCCTTGCATTTCTGTGCACAAACCGAGCTGCACCCCATGGCATCACCCAGCAAATCCCTTTATAGCAAAAGTAATTGCTATAACTTTATTTGTGCAAAGGATCAATTGATAAGAGTATGGCTCTTGTGTTTGTGAATACGGGGGCTAATTAAGATAATAGCTGACAGGGTATGGATGAGGTAGGAAGATGGTGACTCAGCTTCTCCCCAGGCGTTGCAGGAGCAGTGGCAGGTCTGTGGGTGCTTCTCCCTCCCACTGTGAAAGGCAGGGCAGCCACAAAAGCCCTAACACTTGTGTGTGGTTTTGCTCCCCCTTATGAACGATATTCAGGTTTCCACTATATAATTAGACACGTTTTAGTCATGCCATTCTTGAACTGGCAAGCTCTATTGACTTTTTAATATGTCATTTACATTTTATTTATAATAATATATAATACTGTATAATAATATGACTTTTGCAGTGTATTAACTTCATGTTTGAGATCTTCTGGATTGCCTCCATCCTATTCTTACATATATGTATGCATATCCACACTTCCCCTTTTCTTTTGTATTGCTTCTGTCAGAACCTAACTGCCTATGTGATTTGCTTCGTATTTTTATTTTAGTGCAGACGATTCAATATGAAGCAGTCACTGGGGCTTGAGCTTTGCCGACATGAATGAAAAGCAAGCTGTGAACAGCTATTCCTTTTCCCAGCCGCTGCACCACCTCTACAGCACTGCTGTCAGAGCTGATTGCGTGACTCGACTCAAACACACTCCAGGCAATGTCAGCCCGGTTAAACACATGAGAACAGTCAGGCTGGGTCAGGTTAAAAGTCCATCCAGCTACGCTCCTACTGTGAGTGATGAGTAGGGGATGCTTAGAGTAGGAAGCAGAGCAAGTACAAACAGTCCTTCTGATGTACATACTCAGCATCTACCAGCCTGTGATAGAGGGATTTTGCTGTACCCACACTGCTGTGGTAGGTAACCCTTGCTGGACCTTTTCTCCATTAATTTCTCAAATTGCTTTTTAAGCCTGCTTATACTCCTGACCTTCATCTTCTCTGACGGCAGCAAGTCTCACAATTCACATGTGTAGTATGTTAAAACACATTTTTTCTTGTTTGTTTTAAACGCATTCCCCACGACTCTCACTCTGTTGTGATATAGCTCTTTGCTGACAGAGAGTGGTGAATAACCCATTCCCTATTTGTCATTATACTATTCAGGATTTTGTGCACATCTGTCATACCCCTGTGAGTTGTCTCATTTCCAGGCTATATCACTAGTCATTCCTCATACCAAATCTCTTCCATTAAATCTGATCATCTTTGCTACATCTCATATTACTTTTGAGATGGGGCAGCCAGAGCAGCATACAGTATAGCAGCAGCATGTGCTAGAGTTGACACAAAGTGAGGGTGGCAGCTTCTTATCAGGGAGGGGAGGTGGAGGTGTGTGGGAAGGATCCCAGTAAGACACTTCTGGCAGCATTAAGCTGTTTTATCAGCTTGGTTAACTCAGGAAACTGCATCTTTATCATTCAGCCCATTTCCTCAAGTAGTACAGATCTTTGTGAGACTTTTCGGTAAATTTATTCCAAAATAATTAGCAAAAGTTTTGTCATATGGTGCTATCTGAATGCCCTATGCTATGTTATTCATTTTATTCACTTGCAGAAGTGTTGTTATATAGAAAATGGAAATCATTACAAATTTGAGTTAGATTTGTATACACACCTGAAAAACGAGTTTACAAATACGTGATCAAAGGTCATTCAGGAATAGAGCAGTTCAGCACTGTGTGTAAATTTTAAACATATTAAGTACTATTGAATATACAGGTTTCATAAACAACCAGGTATTCAATATCTTTGGAGTTAAATGTGCGTGGTTTGTTACCACTTATGCCACTGAAAAAGGGCATAATGAGGTAGGAAAAAACTTGGTCCTATTTACAGAATAAAGTGACAGTCATGTGCCAGAGAGGTGTGCATTTTCCCTTGTGAAAAAACTGCGAAAGTTTGAAGGGTGGGAAAAGGGTAAATCAGTAGGGTCTTACTGCTTTTCTGTTCTCTTCATGTCTCTTTTCAATAGGTTTGTTTACTTGACTCAAGTAGTACCTCATTTCTTTACAACTACCAGTTCTTCCAAGCACCCACGTGTTTAAAGCAAGGTTTGAAATGAGTAAACTGTGTGGAATGAAGTTCTTCTCCAAATGATACTTACAGGATTCACCCTGGAGAAATGGCCTCTCAAAGTGAAGGTGCAGGACTGTTGTGCTTCTGTTAGGTCATGGTGACTGTATCTTTACTTTTCCCCTGCCCACTGAAATGTGGTTCAGAATAAAAGCTTCACCTGAAAACATAGCTAGCAATATTTTAAAAGTTACTCTGTACTTTGGGGTCTTTCTTTAACGTCTGTGATTTCAGGTCTTGAGGTAAGGGAGGTAATCCTTTGCTCAGCCTAGAGAAGAGGAGACGGGGGAGACCTCACTGTGGTCCCTCATGAGGGGAAGCAGAGGGGCAGGCACTGATCTCTTCACTCTCATGACCAGTGACAGGACTCAAGGAAGCGGCATGAAGCTGAGTCAGGGGAGGTTTAGGTTGGATATCAGGGAAAAGTTTTTCACCCAGAGGGCGGCTGGCACTGGAACAGGCTCCCCAGGGAAGTGGTCAGAGCACCAGGTCTTTCTGAGTTCAGGACGCTTTGGGACAATGCTCTCAGGCACATGGTGTGATTCTTGTGGTGTCCTGCTCAGGGCAGGAGTTAGACTCGATGATCCTGATGGGTTCCTTCCAGTTCAGCATAATTTATGATTCTATGATTCTGATCAAGTTTGCTTCTTAAGCAATCCTTTCTAAACATTTTGTGCCCTATTGGAGGGAACCCCCACCTCTAAGGACCAGTGGCGGCTACAGTGATGTATTGCATCATATCAGGGATTCTTCCATTGCTCCTCAGATCAAGCACACCAAGAAAATGACAGCACTTCAAAAGGGCAGGATCAGACCCCTCCTAGCCCTGGGCAATGACACTCCTTGTGTTGGCTGATCAGGAACTGTGTGTGTGACACAGACACACACACAGAGAACTTTGTGTGCCATAGCTGAATCTATAACCACCTGCTTTGTGCCCACCCTGGGTGATGCTGGGGGTGGGAAATGCCCTGGACAATATCAGTGAAAGGACTACACAGTAACACTGACCAGCTGTTCTGTGTTCAACAGCTGATATAAAGCAAAATGGACTCAGAGTTGGAAAAAGAAGGAAAAGATCTCTCTGGTGGGAATTGGGGTGAGAGGGATTTTGGCAGTTTATGGTTTTGTTTTTGCGGTTGTTGTAGAACCTTGTGCATAGTTCTTTCTGTGTGATCTAAGGTACTCTCACAAGAAATCAGCAACGCAGAGTAGCTGTGTAGGGAAAAGATACTCAAAAAGAGACAGCACAGTAAGGTCGGAAAGACAGCAGTTGTGCAAAAAACAACCCCCAGGTGAATGTTTTGTTTACTGGGGCTTTGGGAGAGGCATTTACAGTGAGTTCACAGAATTTATTTATTCAGAGTCCTCTTTGTTTCCTGCTCCTTTCCTGGCCATGCCTGGGGGATGTTTCCATGGAATAGAGAGCAGTGTTTCATTTTGCACCAGCCTGCTCAGCAACAGTCCATACCTCCTTGTTTGATCTGTTCCCAGCAATAATTGTCTGGTCATGTAATGGGCTCTTCTCCATCCTTCCACCATCTCGTTTCAGGCAACACTGCTACAGATACATTCACTGCCTCGTGATCTTTTTTTTTTTAATTTTAATTATCATGCACATGAGAACAAATATCTACAATTACTGGATAAAATATAAAACTTTCTGCATTCAAGCATTAAATGGTTTCCCTTGAGCTGCGATTGGTACAAAACCCCTTGCTTTTGTCTGTTCCTGAGTAATCCTACAGCGTTTACGTACCATTTTTCACATTTTTTTTCTCCTTGATAAAAAATATGACTTCATATTCACAAAGCATTCACAAAGTGGTGTAAAATGTGGCTTTATCTTTGCATGCATCACAAAGGGCCAGGCATTGAAAACCAAATCTCTGGCCACATGAATCAACCGGTAGTTGTTTATCTGTTTATCTATGTAAAAATGCTTGTCTCTTTTAGCCAGAGGTGTTTTACAAATTATGTTGTTCTAATGCATCACTACCTTGGGTGAAATATGGCCCTTCAAAGCCAGATGAAAGGCTTCAGTTCTGAGAAAAAAAATAAACAGAAGTTCCTAAAAAACCATTGTACAATAAGGTGAAATGACCATTATCTGACTGAGCTGGGAAATATTGGTGGCTTTACTTGTTACACTAATTTTTTAATTTATAATGGCTATATAATGTAGGCAGGCCTGAGCCTCATTTAAACTGAGGTTTGTCCTTCCTGCGGTTGTTTAGAAGCAGTAGGAAGGAACGGTGCCTTAATGGTGATCAGCAAGACCAAATCTGTATCTGCCATCCTCCTTTCTTACCACACTGGCTTTGCTCTGTTTAGATTGCAGATACCTACCCTTGCTGTTATCTGCCTTTTGATAAACTCTGCAATGAGAGGAAATGCTTTTGCATCGTTTTCTGGAGTCCTGTTTCCTATTTGAGATTTGAGAAATGGCTTGTAGCACTAGGACCCTTGGGAACTTCTTTTTCTGCGTGGAAACTAGATCAGAATAATGAGTACCCTCTGTGCAAATTCAATATTAGTTCTACACCTAAGGTCAAGCAGAAGTTAATGACCATTTTTTTACGTACAGAAGTCAGTTATGAGACCAACATTACATTTCACACTTTTGTAATTGTAAAATAAAATGCTGGAGTAATTTATGTTAAATGGATTTAAACTACAAAGCATAAATATCATAGCATCCCAAATTAGGGTTTGAGAGAAAATGGCATCACTGTCACTTGTGCAATAGTTCATTCACCGATTTACAAGTACCTTTATTCCATCTTGTGCTTGCTGTGCTTTTTACATACAGAGGTGCTGAACAATGCTGTAAGCGGGAGTCTGTCTCTAATAATTTCTGCATTTTCTTTGTTTCTTTAATAAGCTGATTTACTCAGCTGATTGCACAGCTGTCTGGGCAACACCCCCCCAGGGGTCTGCCAACTGTTTCAGAGATATGTAATGTACTCAGTGAAGGGAAATCTGTATGATAATTTGCATATATATATGCAGAAATAGTGGGAAGGAATAAGAAAGCTCAAAGGCAATTTTTGTATTGCTAATAAAAGGAAACATGTTAAGGATGAGCTTAAAAAGCTTTCTCTTTTCAGTAATTTCTGGGAAAAGATTACTCTTTCATGGTAAATAAGGAACCAATTCTCAGTTGGAAGGTTTTGTTCCTGGGATTATTGCTCTCCTACAAGCAGCTTTTGGGGATTTCAGAGATACTCAGTGCTTGTTAGTTTTCCCTAGTTTTAGTTTGGAAACAGAACTTGGAAAATGCAGGAGCATTCATGAGGACATGGTCTGGTCTAAAATGGTCCCCAAATCCGAGGTTTGCAAAGCATTTACTGGCTGCTCATCTTCTTTTCCATTGCTCAGCACTAGTGCTTTACATAGCCTAGAGGATCTGGCTTTTAGTTCCCCCAGTGGTGTCAGTATGAGCTATTCATTTTTTTCCACTCTGATAAATTAATAAGCATCAGCAAACATTATAACACTGTCAAACAGCTCAGAGCTGCCATAGTAACCAACCTCTCTAGAGCTCGCTGTATACCCTCCACAAAGAACAACAAGGGATACCACAAGTTCCATTGTTCAAAATAACAGTAAAGTTTTCAAAAATAATGCAACTGGCTTAGTTATGTGATTTAAAAAAATAAAATGGGGGTTTGTGTTTTTTCTTAAAAGCTTCATGCTAGCAACTTCCATTGGGAAAAAACCAAACCAAAACAAAAAAAAACCAACCAAAAATTCAGAAGAGAAACAAACATGCCTCTTAAAAAATTTGGAATATAAGAAGAGTGCTAGAAGTTGTGAGCTTCTCAGCAGCTGATAATAAGTCAACTGGTGCAGGCTGCTGGCAATTCTGGAGCCTTCTTCCAGGGAATATTCTTGCAGATTCCTGAGTTCTTGTTGGTTTGACAGGGACAAAAAAAGCCCCACAACACGCTATAACCATCCAGCAGGGATGAGGCAATGAAAGTCTGTTGGCTTGTCAAATAAACAAAGTTCTTGTGTTCAGAAATAGGCTCTTTACCTCTTCCAGGGTGGGAATGTGCCTCCTATCTGTAGCGGGCCCATAGGTGCCTTTTACTTACCGGCTAGAAAAAAGAGATTCATATATGAATTGTATTCACGGAGTACTGAAAAGACTGAAATCATACAAAGGGCACACTGGGCTGATGTTCTAGGATGTTAGCAAGTTAAAGAACAATACTAAATAATAGATTAACATCTGCATTTGAAATGAAGGAGCATCACTGAGTACATAAGCGATGTAGCCTTAGAGGTGACCGAGCTTTGTATGGCAAGCAGAGCTATCTCTGGAGCAGCTGTGGGGACAGTGAAGTCCCCATGCAGCCTGTGCAGTTCCAGGTGAGCCTGCAGTGTTTGTGCAGCTGGAATCCCCCACGCTCGGACTCAACTGAGGCCATGCCTGAGGGTTTGCAGTGGGCTGAGCGATTTTGGTCTTAGGAGCAGCCTAGGGCAGTGCAGAAGCATGTCCGCTGAAGGTGGTTTATGGGCCGAAAGGCAGGCAGTCCTGGACCCAAAGATGGATTTCACAGCAAGCTCAAGGGCTGAAGCTGGAGTTGTGTGGCACGAGGGGTCTGGCAGCAGCGTTAGCTTGAGGGGTGTCCTGTCCCGTACCTGCTGCCTGGGTGCTCTGTTCTCAACCAGGTCATCAAACCGAGCCAGGTTAGTAGTAATCCTTTGCCAATCCACAAATCCCGAATGCCTTATGTTAGCACAGAGGGGAGCAGTCAGCACAGGGGGTGTGGGACAGCCAGCAGTGATGGGGAGCTAAACTGGCTTCCTGGAATGGCCGTGTGCGTGCCAACCAGAGCGAGTTGCTTACAGGTGGGCAGATGTCCTTGCCTGTTGTTCGGCAGCAAAATGGTTAACTGTGATGACAGTCCTTTTTTAAGCATTTAAATAATTAGCTTTCACAGTTAACACCCTATTAAGCCAAAGGGAGGAAGTTCACACCTCTCCTGGTGTTATTGTTCCAGTCTGGCTGGCTGCAGCAGCAGAATGACGCTGGTGCCTTGGTTTGTGTTGGGAAGGTTATCTTTGCAGCCAGAAGGGGTAGAAAGAAGAAATTTCATTTATAGAAAAGGAAGAAAGCACAATAAAGCAAAGCCTCTGGGAAGATTACAACGCTGTATGTTCCAGGAGTTGCTTTGTGTGGATTTTTTTTAACTGTCCTTCCCACTTTCAGTTGGGCAAATGATTCTGCTGTGAACAAGACTAAGTATTAAAATGAAATAATGTGATTGTATTATTATGTGACTTTTAAAAATCTTACTCATCAAATGTAATTAATGTAATTAATTTACCCTCAAGTTTGTGGCATAAAGAAGAGTGTGTCATGGAGGCACTGCTCTGCGGTAACCTTGGCAGATTCTTCCATAGGCAGGAGAAGGTCTGTAGTGCTGCTGGTGTCTGTTGTTAACCTCTCTGGATGCCAGTCTGTCTAGCTAAGGTGAGCCCTTTAGCATGTGTGTAGTGCTCCATGCTGCTGGGAAAGACAAATCCCTTCCAATGCCTTGAATCTACGCTAAACCTTGTGGCACGGCTGTAAAGGCAAGGGGGAGCCCCGTTGGTTGGTTCCAGTGTGAGCAGTGGTTGTGTTCCCTTTCCTTTCACACCCCCGTGTGATGGCTGATTCCGCTGAGGCAGCGGCAGGTACAAAATTATTTACTTCGGTTTCTTATTTCTTCATTATTTTTTTCCGATTTAATGATCTGAAATGGAATTACTAAAGGACAAGTAATTCGTTTACAGAAGAATCTGCTAGCAAAATCTCAGCTCAGGTCTGTGGGGGCACAAGGAACTCAGATCAGATGATGGCCCTTGTGATCTTTAAGTGACTATAAAACATCAGAGTCCTGAATTCCCTAGACTAATTTGCAAATGGACATATTTGAACTGCACATTAGCAAGCTAATGCTCATTTGACATATTTTTCTTTCCTTCGTGGTGACCTTTCCTCCAAAGAAGGAAAAATGCTGCAGGTAGAAAAGGGAATTGGTCACTCTACATTTGTTTGTATTTTTTTCCTGTCTTCGGTCTCGAGCCTGAACCCAAACATAACATTAAATAGATACATATAGATCAGGGTAAATCACCTTTGCCTTTCCCTGTTATTGCTGCTTTGTAACGCATGCTGGGATATTTGTATCAGGGAGCAAAGCTGGATTTATGGTGGTGGAGAAGGAAACGTTTGGCTCAGCTCCAAAGTTCACAACTTTTTTTGTACATACAGTTCCAGAATCAACACTTGCCTGGGAAATACCTTCCCATCCCACCCTAAGCTTCCGCTCACTTTTCCTGTCATTGAATTGGCAATGTCAAACCTTTTTTATTAAAAAATAAATATCCAGGTAACAGTAAGTAGGAAAGTATCCTTGAATTCTTATATTTTGTGACAGAACTTGTATTGCATACACAATAACCCATGAGGGCAGTGCCTGGGCCAATTCAAGGGGTGTCTGTGAGTTGTTACGGGGTTAGGAGGCATACTGTGTCTAAAAATACTGCAATCAATTTCTTACATGTATGTGATGGCCCCCAGTAACATAAATCTCTATACCAGAATATTTTAAGAAATATGTGTTTTTTTCTGTTTTATAGACAGAACTCATAGTAACCTTTTCCTACGGAAACCAAAAAAATATAATTAAGGGTTGTTGCTTGTCTGTGTGGCCACTTCAGCCTCCAAGGGACCTAGTTCTTGTGATGGGAAAAAAGTATGAGATGGTGATTCCTTGAGTGTTGCTGCCTGGGTGTAGTTAAATGGTTCAGTTGTGGCTGGTTCTTATGGGTTTGGATAAGAGGCAGGGAGGACAAAAAAATCAAGTTTGTGATGGAAATTTCATGAAAAAGAGGCCAAGTGCTCATTCTCTCCCAGGAGAGCTGTAAGAACGTCAGTGTGAGGTCTGGGACTTTTTTTTTCCTTTTAAGAAAATATTTACTGCTTCTTTTCTACATTCCTTACACAGTCTAAACAACATTGAAGCCAAGGAGAGCTGGGTTTGGATGATAAACTTACTCAGGTTTTTTTAGAGTTGAGTTGTGAAATTGCTGATAAAAAAACTTTTTTTTTTTTTTTTTAAGCCATTCACTTAGAGTACGCTTAAACTGAGGCAGTTTTCTCATCATCTTTAAAACTGCTCATGCTAAAATCGTTCAACACCCAAGGATACCTGTATTCATTGGGGGTTGTGGACATGTACCCTCTTTCTCTTTCCCTTTGTGCCAGTAAGAGGTCTTACTGCCCTCAGTTCTGGGTGTTTGCTGCTTGTCTCTATCTCCCTGGCCAGACACCATCCGCTCGCTAACCTGCCCGCCCAGCCGCGTCAGCCACAGGTGCTGCTCCTCGAATGTTCACTTTGGTTGAAGATGCTCTGGGGTGTTTGCCCTGGCACTGGGCAGGGAAGGGGACACTTGTAACCGAGGCCTGTGACAAGAAGCCAGTTGGCAGGCACTAAACTTTTCCCCTGGCACAGCTGTTTGTGGAGCGCCCATCTGCTCAGGACTGTTGGAAAAGCTGGCTGGATCAATGTAAATCACTTAAACCTGGACGCGTGGTCTTGTTACTAGCAAGGTGCCACTCCTTTAAATGCTGTGATTAATAGCCAGAGTCTGGGGGCATATTTTGCTCGTGAGTGCCTACAGCAAATTGATTTTAGAAGGAATCAGAAAATTGAAAGGAGAATTGGGGAAATGTTCTCCAAACGCAGACTTAACAATTTGAGAAATTGCTCAAACAACCGATTTTTAGCATTTGTTAAGGCCTTCCGGCATTGCAACATTCCCATCTTGTGCAGGTTGTTCTGTAGTCGTCAACAAATAGATGTCCTGAATGCTCTGTGTCTCCCACAGGGGCAGTGGGTAGAACAGGGTCACGCATGTCTGGGACGGTGCAAGAGGATGAGGCAGCTCTTGGGGAGGAAGGCTGGGAGATGGGTCACACGGGGAGGTACTGCACAGAGCTCCCAGCCTGGCTGGATGGAGTAGGTTGCCTTTAGAAACCCTGCCCTGCACTAGAAAAGCAGGGGTCACACATGGCTGTTCAGGCCATCCCTCTCATTACTGGGTCATTGTGTTGTTCTTTTCCAGGCTGGGGCAGAGATGTGCCACAGTGTCCCAGAGTGTTTTGGTTTTGCCTAGCTTTAAATACTGCTGGGATCTAATGCCCATTATACATGCTGTCTGTTACAGCTGTAGTCTGACCCTCTGTTTGCAGTACTCACCTTGGATTTCAGAGGTTTGCTGGTAAAGTGATGCCTGCAAACCCAGTGGTGAAGATTTATATCAGAACTCTGTTTTCCTTTGATAATGGATTTTAAAAGATCCTGGAATGGAATAAACTGTATTGACAGAATGACTTATTTCCCCTTTTATAATTACATTTTTATTACCTTATTTTTTTTGATAGCATAACTGTGGGGGAAGAAACAAAATTATATCCTATATGGCATAGCAATATCAGCAGCAATCCTGCCGTAAGAAAGAATAAATCCATACAATTTATTTTAGAGGTCAAGAGCAGTCCAAAGTTACTTTTCTTTTAAGTTGCTAAATGCTGCCTGGATGTCTGAGGTGTCCTTTCATAAGAGGTTCCTTGTTTCTTTAGCTGGATAGACTGCTAGCTCTGATTTTGACCCTTCTGGGGATTAAAAGTTTGATACAAAACTTTTAAAGTCTAGCAAAACTTGCTGGTGTTCAGTGATTTAAGTTATGTTAATTGAGTGAGGTTGCTGGTTTCTTCTATTGTGCCAGCAGCAAAGAACTTTCAATAAAACATCTCCTGTTACCATTTATTTCTGGAGATGACTTTCATGGCTAATGGTGATGTTTGTTAAGATTGAGATCACTTTGCTTACAAAGAATTTTCCAAGTCTGAGGTGAAGGATAAATCTGCTTATTTTGTTTAGTCTGAACTGACCTTCTGCAATATAATGGAGCAAGAGGGAGACCTTATATTTTTATTCCTTACGAGTCATGATACCTTGTTACAATGTATGGAAAAGTGGAGTTTCCTTAAATGTCATCATTTTACCAGGACTAACAGTAGCATGACTGTAACTATTTAGGACTGGATTTTACTGCCTGGGGAAAAGTAAAGTATACTGTATTTAGCATTTTTCTAAACCCAAGAAGGTGTACCTTACAGGATCTGTCCAAAACCACTCCAGGAGTTAACCAGAATGCTAAAGTTTAAACATTCCTTGAACGGTCATCCTATTTGATCTGAAGTGGGCCTTGTTGCTTTGCTGCTTCTTGTGATTTAAACCTGCCTGCTTCCAATATATTCTTCTTTCTTATTTTAGCAATTCATCAAAATGAAGAAAACAGCAGTCAAGAAATAAGAGGACTAGAAGAGCTCAAGGGTACCTCTGATGCACAGGTAAATGTGTAAGATTAATGGAGTCTTGGAAATGTTTTCAGATCTACAAGCTGAAGAACTGCTTTCAATAGCTCTGGGAAATGGATTTTCCTCGATGTTCTGTGCAGGGAGAATGTAGGAGGGACAAAGTCTGCTGGATCTCATCTTATGTGACTATTTAAAATAAGATTGATGATTACTCTGGGAATTAATCCCATGATGTTGCAATTGGACAGCATTCTTCAGCTATCTTTCTGCTCCTTTTAGATAATACACATAGCATACACCAGATGTGAAAGTAAAATGAGATGTGTTTTAGAAGGCAAGGGTATATGACATTTTGATTGAAATTTAATCATGGCAAGTAGACATGCAATGAAATAGGGATACTTATTAGTCACTCAAGTGCAAGCAACAACCTTCTTTATTTCCCTAACTGCCCTCATTTGCAACCAAAGCACACTTGATATTGCTCAGAAGAAATTAAACTACCTTTTAGAGTATTTTATTGTGGAATTGCTTACCCTTTTTAATTCTGTGAATCTTTTTTGATTAATCTGCAACTCATTCAATCATTCCGTTCATGCGTTCAAGCTGTGCAAGTGTATTGCTCATTGTACCGGTACTGATTATTGCTTTTAATTTAAAATTGATTTTTCCCAGTCTTCACTGTTTTTTCCTCCTTCTGTTCCTCTTGCAAATGTTATGTTCCCCACCAGTTGCCACCTTCTCTCCTTCCCCTACATGCAGCTTGCAGTTCCTGTCTCTGATTTATCTCCCTAACATCTTGCCAAACTGAAAAGTTGTGCGCAAGAAAGACAGAATTTATGCTGATGTCTGTGAGCAAGCCTAGCTGAAAGGGCACAAGCCATGTAGCCAAGAGTGCATTACAGAGATATAGAAAGGATCCAGAGGGAAACAGTGACCTCACTGCACAAAAAATCTAGCTTTCTGGGGTTTTTTGGATTTTTTTTCGGGGGTGTGGGGGAGGAGAAGGATTTCGTGTGTACTCAGTTCTACTTAGTTGCTGTAGTTACTACAGTTTTTTGAAAATGTTTGTTCCCATTTGTGACATAGACGATATATGCCAGCTAATAAGATTAGCTGGACTAATTATAAAAGCCCATAAAAATTTATTATTGGGACATTGATTCACCCAGATTTTAGTTGACTGGAAGCCAGCTTCTAAAATTTGAAAGAATACGAAACACACTTAAAATTTTACAATTACTAAACGAGCAGTTAACAAAAGCGTTCATGTGCTCTGCTGGGAGGGTAGCAGGGGTGTTACCAAAGCAGCGGTTGCTCCAGTTTGTTAGCACCATACAAGTGACATCCAGTGAAGGCCAAATACAGTTTGTTTTAAAGGACTTTATTTCACTTTAGTGGGACTGTACATGTGACTGGAGCAGAGCAAGGGATCCTGTCTTTTGAGGCAGTGGCATGTGGTTTTAAGTTTTCAGGTTGATCAAAGGTGAAGCCGGTAATAATTATGGTTTTTTCACCAGCTACAGAAAGAGACAGAGGTACAGTGAAAGAAAACCAAACCACCACAAACCTTCTGTTAATAGAATTGAAGGGTGTGGTGGCCGCTCTAAACACTGCTCTCTGGGACAGTGGCTTGAGTTACATCGGAGTTAATTGACAAAAGTGGCAGAAATGTGGAAAAAAATTGGCAAGGGGATTTTCAAAAGCAAACATGCTGTAAAATGTAAATTATGTAAATAAAAGATCCCATCTTGTCTGCCTAGGGATGTGTTAATTCACCTCCGTGTCATTGCTAGGATGCTCATTTATGACCTCTGCAGAGGGAATATTTTCCAGTGGGTATGCTGAAACAGAAAGTGTGTTGTCAGCATCTTCCCTTTTCCAACCTCAGTAGTGACTAATTTGCTTTCATTCTCATTAAACTTTTAGAAATTTCATTTCAAATATAACAAACACATTTATTTATAGTAATTTTGAGCCATGAATGGTAGTAAAGCCTTACTCTAAGGTACATTTTTTTATCATTCATTAAGGTAAAGCCAGTTAAACTATGCAACTTCTTGATTTTCACCTTTACATAAGTTAGTAATTGTATCTGTTTTGGTCTACATGAATCAGAGGTCTAAGCACCAACAAGGGTTTTGGGGGATGTGTACCTGCACAAAATGAAAATCAAAATTGCACTTTGCAAGTAGGGTGACTTGCCTTTACCCTTTTGTCTAACAGCTTCCAAGGTATTGCCTGAAAATTAAATTTAGATTGAGAGGTGAAAATGACCAGTAGTTGGAGACTGTCAACATCTTCCTTATCAGGTTTTAGAAGCTGTCATCATTTATGTAATTGACCTAGATGTTTCCTTACAAGTATTTATCAGACAGATTTGTAGTGGAAAGTCAGCATAAGTGAGGAAATTCAGAACTAAAAGTAAAGGATTAATAGTTTTTTTGTTAATTACAAAAAAACATGTTTCGCCTTTTGTATTTCAAGTGCATTCTTTACTCCCAGAGCCAAACATATACAAATAATTTAATATTACCTTACGCTCCCAGAAATTTTTTATCCTCTGGAAACCCAATTAAATAAATATTTTTTTTCATGTTGTCTGCAAGTCTTTAAATTAAAGAACTGTGACAAGAGGAGGGGACATGTTGAAATGTAGTATTTCTACTTGGTGGTTGTTTGAAATAGGACAATGTGATTCTTCAGTGAGACTGCCAGTTTGAATACAGACCATATTTGTGGCAGGGCTAATGGGCTTGTTGTTAGAGTTGCTCCTCTGGGGTGCTCATCCGTGTGGAAGGCAGCAACACGCTCTGCATGAACACGGGCAGAGGGCAAGTGGTGAAAGAGAGTGAGACCCAGCGTTCAGAACCTTGTCTTTCTCTGGGACGTTTGTCCCACTTGAACACACTGAAGCCAGCTCTTGCCCCAAAACTGAAGCTCCCCCTTCCTCTTCTTAACATAAGTGGTTTTAACCATTGGTCTTTGCATCACAGTGTGAAGATCAAGAAATATTTGTTCAGCAGGGACTCGTAACCATCTCTGCCACTCTGTAGGTCCTGGTCTGCCTTCTCTGGACACATGTCCTGGTTCCGGCCAGGACAGGGTTAGTTTTTGCAATAGCCAGGACCCAGAGGTTATTCTATACCACCTCACATCATTGGTGGGGGCAGGGGGAGGGATTCTCTTCCAGGTTGGGATATTGTGGAGGAGGGAGTGGTTGGGTATTGTCTGTTGTAGAGGGGTTTCCATGTGCATCATTCCTTCCTTGTACCCTCTGTCATTATTATTGTTGCTATTACTGTTTGTTTTCTTATCTCATTGCTGTTTTCAGTAAATTGTTCTTATCCCAGCCCGTGATCTTTACCTTTTGTGCCTCCAATTCTCCTTTCCAGCTACCTGCAGGAGGTTGGGGAAGGGAGGGGGAAGGGAGCAAGTGGCACCTCCTTTAGTCTTTAGTCGCAGTGGGAGCACTAAATTGGGGACTGCCATTCCTAAACCATGACAGCACAACACGAAGGTGCAAAAACTGCCTCCACAGTACTAAGATCCCAGATCCAGAAAAACTCCAAATCTTTATCATCCCGAAGTCCTAGTAGGCGATAACACTTTGAAGTTGTCCTTAGCCTACATTACACTGATGTAATACTCTGCTAGAAGCATCCTGCAGCCATGAAATAAGCAGGTTTTGTTTAGCTGATGTCCCCAAGCCATCAAAGTGTTGGAAGTGCGGACTCCCAAGTTTTAAGTGCCCTGTGTAAATTACTGGAGAAAAAGGAGAATATTAGGAAACAACTGATCTGACCATTTTAAAATGTCTCTGTAGACCAAAAAAATTCTCTTCCTAAATACCCTTTTTTCTCTATTGATTAAACAAGTCTGGACAATTAGTTCACTATATTCTTCCACATTTGATACAATCAGTCTTACTGCTGATCTGCAAAGGATAGGAGTGTGTCAGAACTGGTTTATAAACCAGTGTCTTTGATTCAGAAGATAAGGCACTAAACTCATAGACTATGTAAGGAATTTGAGATTAGGCAATGCAATTCCTTATTTTCTCGGTGGGTTTCTGACCTTCAAACCAGTAGTTCCTTATGTGGGAAAGCTGGGTTCCTCAGGAGGGGCACAGGACATGCAAGGCACAGGCTGTATCTGAAATCTTTTACTTCATCAGAGCAGAAGTGTCGGATGCAGGCTTGTCAGGAGATGTCTGCATCCCGACTGGAAGAATGTAGGCATGTACAAATTTCTTTCGATGAGTTGGGTAAGGATGACTCTGGACTTGGTCGTGGAGCCTATTTTTTTCCATCTGCATTAAAGCACTTATTCATAAAGTGGATTTGTTTTCTTCATCAGCTGAAGAAATCTTAACCCCCCGCTTCTCTTCTTGGAGAAACCAGCAGATGGTATGATGATTTGGGTGGGCACTCTCACACCTTCATCTGTCATGGACTTGTCTCAAGGCCAAACGATTGGAACCTGCAGGGTTAGTGCGTCAGGGCATCCCTAGTTTTTGGGCCTGACTCACAAGATGTGTTGTGAATTTTGGAGTAGGTCGTGATTCATTTAAACTCAAGGTGAACAGTAGAAAGAAAACGGTGAAGGAAGTGGGGGCAAAATGTTTATTTGCAGATTGCCTTTGAAGTCATATAGCCATATCACAGCTATGCCACATGATGGGCCCTCCCAAGGCATAAGCTGTTCCCATCAGGAAACATCTGGGCTAATGAAAGCTGCGTGGTATCATCGCCCCAGGTCTCGGTTATGCAGAGGCTATATCCATAACCAAACCACGGACAGTGATACCGGCCACTGGCTTTGCAGGGAGCAATTTAACCCATATCAGCTAACTTTGCAATGAGTCTCTACTGTGCCTGTGTGCAAGCACGAATCCATCTTTTTATATGTATCTATCTGGCATTTTTAGAAAACAACCAGTGCTGAATGTTTTGACAAAACGCTATCAGCATAGCTTGAATAACTGTCAGAATATTAGCCAAAAAAATAGTTCTAACATAGCTTTTAAAGCAAATATAATTTCTTTCCCTAAGTAAAATCAAGAGATACAGATTTGTTATTTACGGAATAAATAAATGTGGCACAACTATCTTTTAACTCTTGAGTCTTGCATATGTGAAAAATGGTTGGAGCGGGAGCAGAGGGAGTTGTAGCCTGTTATTTTTAGGAGTGCCTTGTGTTGCACTTCATTCTTTTTCCAGGGCTGTTCCTGGCTAACTTTCCCATGAGTTTTTAACCTCTTGCTCTTGTTCTCTTATGTAACAGGAAACAGGCTGACAGGAACAAATAAAACACAGCGTATCTGATAGTTGCACTCAGAGGAGCGGTTGATTTAGTTAGCCCTGCCTTCTTTCCTCCAGAGTAGATGCATTTGGAGATTCAGATGTGCCTCTGTTCCTCTCCAGTTGTTTCCCGGGAAGCAGTGACTTGTTTGTGCTCAGCAAGTGGCACCGAAGTACCGCAAATATGAGAAAACACATGCATTTCTTTTAAGGTTGAAATTTGTGGCAGTGTCATGTCCTGGGACTGTGGATTTAAGTATCTGTTTGCTCTTTCTCCCACCCTTAAGGCAGGAGTTTTATGCAAGCTTCAGGGAAGAGATGACATCGGACGGATTGAGCTGGTCCAAAAGCTGGCGAGAGAGAACTGCCAGTTTTTGCAGGAGGATAGAAAAGCGCTGGAGAAGGCAGAACAAGTAAGACATTTCTTGTTTGGGTTTTTTGTTTCTTTCTGGTAGGGGAGGGAGATTTAGGTCACAAAACTGAAATAGCAAAGCTGATGGTCAAAATCCAGGGCACGCATTAGTTATGGAGCTGTAGCTGCTCTCCTCTGGCATTTACATTTCTCTAAAGTGCGTTCAGGTCAATAATTGTCAACACACTCAAATTATTATGTTGTCATTAACTGTCAGTTGCTGTTTTTAATATTTTATACACATAGGATATAGCAGATGATTTCAGGATGCTTTTTACCAAATTGTTGGGTTCTACGGTGTATTTAAATAATGTATAATGCATATGAGTGCTTCAAGTACTTACTCTAAATTATCTTAAAATTACTTCACTGTGGGTATATTTGGATGCAAGTACTGGGTGAAACTTTTCAGCATGAATTAAAAAGAATGGTCTGGATAGGGAATTCGGCAGTTTGTGTTTTTTTCTTTTAAATTGTGTTTTCATTCAAAAGTTACACTGAAGAAAGCAGCATTCTGTTTAATGTTTATGAAAGCACTTATTCAGATGTTAATAACTGGACTGGAAATGCACTGCAACTTGACTGCTCTGCTTATAGGACAATGTCTCCTAATTTTGTTCTCCTAGTAAAGATTTCTATTCTGATTGCATATTCATCTAAAGGTGCAGAGGATAATAACTGCAAGAAACAACAAAAATCTCACCTAGTCCTCATGTTTCTTGCCATTTTATATATGTAGTTTATTCCATTTTCTGCTCACTGGACAGTAGAAAAAAGACATGTGCTTTAGAAAAGAAATACTTTTCAGCTCATCTGCAAGTTCATTCCTACTGAAATAAGGAAAAGAGAATGATGAAATCTTATTTCAGAGCTTCATGCTGTTCTGTTCGGTAGTGTAGAGGGTCTGGTCTGGTGTAGTTAGATGTGCAACTGAATCACTAGGTGTGCAGAAGGGAGGACAGCAATTAGCCAGGCTAATTCCCCAAAATTAAATTGTTTCTCAGCTGACCTGCTAGCAGTGGACATCTGGGAGAATTTCTGTATATCTTTAAACTGTATCCACAAAGCACAATTAAAAGTTTAGGTGCTCAAGCAAAGAAGATTTTAAACCAGGGAAGATTTCTATTGTGTTTCAGGATTTGGAAACAAGATTTGTATATGTGGGCATAGACAAGAGGGGAATCTTGGGACTGATACTCAAAAAATTCAGTGGATATTTTTGCTGCTGCTTTGGTCATTGTAAAGGGTGCTGTGAAGGCAGCTGCAGCTCTGTAGCTGCACAGATTACAGTACAGTTCCAAAAATGGAAAGGAAAGAAGCACTCAGCTTTTCTTCTTTTGAAAAGTATGGTACTTAGCAATTGCTGCTATTTAGGAGATGAGTGACTTCAGTTTAGCAGGAGCTCAAGCAATTTGCTCATGCCTGTCCTGAGCAGTATAACACAGCAATTACTGCTCTCAGACAAGGATATGCCTTTAGACCTTTAGGACATGCTTTTAGAGGTGACAGCAAAGAGAAATGTCGCCTGAGAGACTGCAGAAACCCAGGTCATTCCTCATGTGCCCTTTATTTCTGGGTGGGGAGTGTCTTACAGCTAGTGCTGGCAATAATAAATCATGGTGTGCTTCTTCCCCCTGTTCTGCACTTTGCTGGTTGTTGCAGGGTGGGTCCAGGCAGCCCGTGCCCAGATCTAAGGGAGACCTACAGTCCTCGTTGTGGGTGTGTCTGGTAAGCCCCCAACTGGACTGCTGACTTCATCAGGAATAGTCACCAAGAAGGCATACTGAACATGGGCAAGGTTTGTCGTAGCTTCTCAGCTTAGCTGACTCAGGTAACTAATTTTCAGTGGAAAAAATGCACACATTGCCGTGGCAGGGCAGTGGGTTGCATACGTTCAGGAAGCTGTGAGCTTCCATCCCTTCCTCTCCCTCCCTTCCTCCCGTGTGGTCTGAGAGCTGATCCCCAGTGCACGTGCAGGTGACAGGATTTGACTGCCTGGGCAGAGTTCACTGCTCCAGGCAGATATCCCGACTCTTCTCCAAGGAGAAAAGCAGCAGGCGGAATTGTAGTGAGTACTGCTTGGATCCAGGATTTCAGACCTTCCCATCTCATGCTGCTGCTACAAAAGTGATGGCAGATTCATTGGCATCGGCTTACTATCCAGTCCCTTGGGCTCACTGTGAATGTTAGGGGAACAACATGTCCAGGGTGTGGTATCCTTATTATGTGCAACATGCCCATCTTTCTTTTTTTTTTAATTTTTAAAAGCATGGCTTATTTTACACTGCTTTCTTAGTAACTCAGGGTGATGGGCACTCAGTGCAGGAGTAAAATGGAGATGCTCTGTGCATTTTCCACAGGGCCCTCATTTCTCAGCAAGTATCCCTGCACTAAAGCTTTCACCAGCTTTCCCTCCTGGGGAGCTCAAACTGAGCTTACTTGGATGATCTGCCTTCCTCAAAGGAATGGCATGCAGTCTGTAAATGAGATGCCTGAACACCCTGCCAGGCTGTTTTCTCTACCCTTGGACAGCCTGCTATCCAGGCTGGCCTCCTGGAAGCCCAGCTCAAAGCAGAAATGCTGCTGGCTTGCAGGGCTATGTGTTTCTGTCAGCATGGGCCAGTGTCACCGTTAAAAGCTGGGGGCTTTATACCCTGCCTGGAAGTTGAGCTGCTCTTTCCAGGATGGCCAGGGGGAAATTCTGCCTGAAGCAGATTTCTCCTCTAGTTTGTTCTCCTCTAGGAATATGAAAAAAACCCCAAAATCCCAACTTGAACATGGGGTTAGAATTGTGCATATGTGTAATTCCTCTCTACCTGTACTGTGTCCCAGGCATGTGATGGGAAATGGAATTGTGGCTCTCTGGGTGTTTTACCCAATGTGTTTCTAAAGCAGGTCTCTTCAGATCAGTACAGCCTCAAATGGGTTTCCAGCATTAACAGCAAATATAAATGTATTACAATTGAGCTTTGATGATTCTTGTACTTTCCTGTGAAAAAGAAAGGATTCTCAGCCTAATTGAAGACTTTGGTACTGATTTGGTACCCCAGTAACTTTTTTCCGGTACAGTGAATGAGGTCTGGCGTGTGATAGACAGCTAGACTGGGTGACTAGGAGGACTGGTAAACTCTCCTGTCATTCAGATAAATAGTCACCATCTCAGTTTGAGGACAGAAGCTAATGACTCACTTAAAGAAGATAGATGACATGTGGATGCACAAGAGGTTTTTGAGCAGATAAAGTACCTAAAGGTGTTCTTTAAGGTGTGGTGTTGGAGGTCTCTGGTCCACAAGGAACAGGTGAAGCATGGATTGGTTTGGGTTGCTAGTTCAGGAGATGAAATATAATTTTTTTCTCAGAAAAAGCAGATGGTCTGGAAGAGGGAAAATATGTGACAGCTGGCTGGATCACTGGAGAAAAGCTTGGTTTGGAACTGTAGTGGGTGGGAAAAGGGATTCCTTTAGTCTGGCTGTGTTCTGGAGGCTGTAAAATTGGTTTTTTTATGTATGTATATATATATACATTTAAGATGATTTGTACAAAATCAGGAAGTCCACACTGCTTTTTTTTTCAGTTTTGTGGTATGCTATCGTTTCTTTTCACATTTATGGTCTAAATGACAAAAGAGCTTTGAACAACTCTCATAATTTAAAAAGTTCTGTGCTCAGTCTCTGCTATATGTGAGCTGCTTAATTGATTTTGACACTGGAAGCTGACAGTGACCAGGTTAGATTGGTATATCAGGACTGATGTTCTTGGTAGCACACGGTGCCAACTTCTTCTCTGGTGAATGTAGTGTTTGCAATGTGCTCTAACCATAATGGTGCTCACAGACTTGTAGAAAAAAACCAAAAACTAAATTACAGTGATTTTTTTTCTCCTCACTCCCACTTGCTAATGTGTTAGAATAAGGTGCTTAATTAAGGCACTGAACCTACTGTATGTGTTAGGTTTCCTAAAACTTCAGCTTTGCTAATGAGTAGAAAGTAAATAGTACTAAATAAGCTTCTAAATAGGCAGATAAACTTCTTCTCTGTGCTTTTGCATTCCTACAATGTATTGATAAATAAATAAAGTGAAATGATTGTCTAAAATACACAGAAATTATTTTAGTATCCAATATGGGGTAGAGTAAAAAAAACTATGCAAGCTTGCAGTTCTAATTTTATCATTACAAGCAAATCATACTCATAAGCCTAGGGACATGTGAAACTGGATATTTATATTTTTATGCAATTTAAATATTTCATTTCCTTAAAAAAATTACTTTGACAGAAAATAGATGGAAAATCTGTATTGAAATATTCAGCTACAGAGCGAGCCTGCTTTTTGGAGAGGTTTGCTTATTATTAGCATTAATTATAATATAGAAAGAAAACTGTGTATGTAAAGCCATTTGAAATAATTTATCATAGCTTTTTTCCTCCAGCATACTTTTGGGATGCATTCGAGACATATTTGCACTAAACCATAGTTTTTGAAATTCCTCTTAGTCAACTACAACGCAATTAAATAATGCCTATATAACAGATGTGAAAATGTGTTGTACAGTATTTCCAGTTATTATTTCAATGAAGTGTTGCACTCATTAAGAAAATCATGTCTGTTTATAGTGTCATTATCTTAGTAAAATTGTAAAAGGGCTTTTCACCTCAGCAAATGGGGAGAATATTCTTTAGATTACAGTATCATTTTCATAGTCAGATTGACTGAATAAGACGTTCACAAACTGACAATAATGTTCAAAGGAGGCTCTTCCAGTACTTCCCTGCGTCAGTAGGAAGGGGAACATTTCCTAAATCTACCCTGTAATCCCTTTACAGATTAATCTATATATTAATTAGAATTACGTACTCTTTAAAAGTATGTAAGTACATACAGCTTGAGTGTATTGATTCTGTGACTTAATTCAAGGTGAAAGAGATATAGTATATGAGGCAGGTATGTTTTCAGAAGGAAAACAGATACTGAAGAGCAGTTCTGTTAATTTGCTGGGTACTAACTTTTGTAATCAGT
This sequence comes from Gymnorhina tibicen, assembly GCA_013399875.1. NCBI lineage: Eukaryota > Metazoa > Chordata > Aves > Passeriformes > Artamidae > Gymnorhina > Gymnorhina tibicen. The sequence continues at coordinate 611,879 of VXAZ01001846.1, read as the reverse complement.
GGTCTCATTAGGAAGACGGATGATTTGCTCATTGAAGCAGGTTAGTGGTTGAGCTGAAGCTGTTAAAAGGCTCACAACAGAAGATTAACGATTTAGAGCCTTGGGTTGTATGGATTACTCACGACCGAGGAATTTCTCAAGGAAATTCCAGCCATGACACACCAGGGGTATTTTTAGGGTGCCCAGCTGGACGCCTGCAAGGAGACAAGAATGAATGTCAGGACATGTCCAGAGCTGCAGTTTTTGTTAGTTTGACAAAGCTGTGGCATTGTGCTGATGTACTGTTGGATTGATGGCCTGTAATCAGGGCTCCAATGGAAAAATATTCTTTAAAATACTTAGATCAAATGACGTCTGAATGCAGTCAGTGACTGAAATCTGTGCATTGCTTTCTAAAAACATGATCACTTTTGTTGTATCTGTTCTGTTTGGGACAGATCTATTGGGTAGCTTGGGAGCAGGTTTACTACTCCTTTTTTGACTCTTGGCAGCTGCTCTGCATCTCTTGCAGAGCTGTGGGTCATAAGTGGTCATAACAACTACAGCACAGTTTTGCAAAAACTTTCATGGCTTGAATAGCTATGAGGTGGTACAGATGTCTAAAGTCATTTAAACAGAATGGACTTGGCATGTCAGCACAGGAGTTCGCTATTTCTCTTTATACCTCTTAGACCTGCCCGCATCAGCAGAGAGAGCTGTACCAGGGTAAGATGAGAGTTTACAGTTTTGATTTAGTCTTCAAGTACAAGCCAAGAAGAAAATGAATCTGTCAATGAGGTTGTCAGTTTATACCTCCTTGTTGAGTAAGAGTAAGTAATTAAGAGTTAGGTACATGTTTGCTGTGGAGGTAACCTGAAGTTCAAGTCTCTGGTCTGAATCAGGGGAAGCAGGGAGTGGAATCTAGTTCTGTCATGTTCTGAAGAGAATGGCCTATTCCAGATAGTCGGTTTTTCATCTGCTGGAATGAATGCATAGCCCCAGGTGATCACCTGTTCTTCATAAGCCAACATCTTTATGTTCTGAGAAGAAAAGACTTGTGCAGGTCCTAAGGTTTTGGTTTTTTCCAGTACGGAACAGGCACAGGCATCTTTTTGAAATGGAAAAAGTTTGCCAGAGATAAAGATCCTCGTGCTCAGATGTAGGACTGGGATCATTTGCATGCTAGGAAAAGCTTTGTTTCAGTCTTTTGCAGCACTTTAAAAATAATAATAGAACTATTTTTATTTGCTACATACTTTCAAGAGGACTTACCATTCCTTTTGTTGAGTCTACTTAGTGTGGCCAGAGTTTTGGAGGAGAATGTCCTCTTGCCAGGAGTGCAAAATAGTGGTGAAAGTATGTGATCCTTCTCCTTGTAAAAGAAGCACTAGAGTCATTCTTGTGCTCCCATGACACGCTGTGAGCACAGTATAGGAACACATCGAGTGGAAACCTCATTATTTTTCTTTAAGTCAAGTTACATATTCCCACAATACTTTCTTTCCTCCAGATGCTCATCCGGGTGTTTGAAAGAACAGAAAGCCTAATTTTCTCCTCTTTGATTTATTCTGTAACATTATACTACTTTGTATAGGAGGAAATTCCACACACACATTTTGCATGCTGGGCTTTCTTTAGAGTGGAATGGTGACTCATTCTTGTGTGGGACAATAACTTAGCTCCTGTGCTGAAAGGGGTAAAAAAGGGCATATGGTATTTAGCAGGCTAAAACCTGGGAGCCAGAACTTTGAATTTTTATTTTTGACTCTTTCGGTTATTTAATAAATAAGCTTCTTCAAATCTCATCACTTTTCTGCACTTTTGTTTACCCAGGTATAAAATGAGGTCTTAAACATGTGGGACCTTGAAGGGTGCCGTAAAACCTGTAGTGGTTAATGAATGTTGAGGAATTGCTTTGGGATCCTTGAGACGTGGTTCGGGGATCCCAAGGAAGCTGCAAGTGGGTTGAAATGTTGACAGACAGGGGGATCTTTTTTAAAATTCCTGAGCATAACTGAGGTGAGGCCAAACAGTTGCAGTCACTACGCAGCCTCTGGGTCCTTGGGCACTGCTTCAGGGGCTGTGCTGCCCCAAACGCTTGTCCCCAGCCCTGGGCTGGCCCATGTGGTGCTGCTTTGTGGAGAGACACAGGGAATAATGAAGCTGAAAAATAAAATAAATACACCTTCCTTGTGGGGTTATTTTCCAACTGGATTGGTTCCCCTCATGTTATGGGGACATGGAAATGGGGTGAGAATGAGATATGGTGTCAGGGATGACCTGTGCTGGCGAGAGCTACTCTGCTGCTCCTGGTGAAACACAGCCATCCTCTTTAATTCCCCAAAGCCTTGTGACTTACCCAATCCAGAAACTGAACTGCGTCAAATGAAATGTCCTTGCATTTTTTGGTTGGCAGTATTTTAATCTAGATCCTGTGTTTCACCAAGTGCTTCATGAAGGCACACACATGCAAAGAAGGGGGTGAGTGATGAATGGGGGTCAACATCCAGGAGCAGGGAGAGGACAGGAGTGTTGTTTTTCATGGTCAGCACTACACAGTTCTGGTGGTACCAAGACTGAAAGCGTGGTCCTTGGTCCTGCCCTTGCTCCATTTATCCACATGAAGAAGTGGCTTTGACAGCCACTTTGACAGCTGCAATCTGCAGGTTGTCACTGTCCTCTGCTTCTGTGTTTCTCTCCAGATTCTGAACCACTAACCTGCTTATGTTTCTAGACTGTCCAAAGGCTTACAGAGAATCAATCTGACCGTATTCTCCCTCTAGAGAAGTAGAAACTACCAGTTTATGAATTCAAAGCACCTGCTCTTTTGTTTTCTGACATTAAATTGTTCCTCTCTCTGTGTGATAAATACATTTCTCCATTTTCCTGATTTATGACATCAATAAATTCCCAGTTATGCTGATAATACAGTGGATGTGTCATGCCAGCTACTTCTGTAAAGTTACTTCTACCCTTTTTCTGGGAGCTCCAAATAACAAAGGTGTCTGGATCTCTCTGTCAAGTTAAGGAATTTGTTACCTAAATTCAAGAAGATTAAAAAAAAAAGTTGATCATGCTTTGAATATGTACCTTGCAAACTTAGGTCAGAAATTTCAAGCAATTTCTGAATTTCAGGAGAAGTAATTTTGTCTTTCAGTGGTGCAGAACTTGTAAGTAATTCACGGTTTTACCGCACTTTTCTTTTGTAATTTAAACCAATCAAGGCCATCTTGTTTTGGCTTATAGTTTGGACCTGGCTGAAAAGAAATATCCAAGATAACTGGAAAACTTTTTGGTAAGCTAGAAGCTGATGGCTGTCTACCACAGCTTCCTCTTTGGAAGTTGTCTGAGATTTGGTAGTCTGCCCAAAGATCAGAGCCACGTAAAAAGGATTCAGTGCTTCAGATCTCCTTTCTTCCTCCTTCTTTTTCCTCCTATCCTCCTGAATAAGTTCAGGAAGAACGTTCAGTTTCATTGAAGTGAAGATTTGGGCCAGTAATGCAGAAGATACCTGGCGAGTGTCATTAAACAGGTGAACACATTTCTACATGTCAAGCTTTGCTTTGTTTGGAATAGAAACTACACCAGAGCAAATTCTGTAGTAAGATCTGGAGCTTATGCTAAAGTCAGTGTGATTCCAGTGGCAGGATGCTCTGGAGTCAATGAGGCCTGTGTCAGGACCTCACTGGAATAAATGCTGACAGCATTTGTTGGCATCTGTTCCTGCAGACATGCTCTGGAGACCACCTGGAGCATGCCAGGGGGGAGACAGCCTTTTCCCTATTATGTTCAGCTGCCTCTCCTGGACCAGTGTCAGGCTATCTGCACTGAGGATTTTTTGGAAAAGTGGCAGCTGTAAAGTGGCTATCTCTGCCTCCATTGTTGAAACCACATACACAGCAGGAACATAAAGACACTTTGACCTTGTATTTTTTGCAGGCTTCTTTTTTTTCCCCAGGATTTATTTATTTTAATCATGAAACCTCCCTATCGTCTCCCCCCAAAATTGTCCTTTTGCTATGGCCATTCTGTCACTCACCGTGCCTCTATTTTAAAGTTTAATTCAGCCCCTGCTGATGTTAATAGATATTTTTTTGGTGAGAGTAGGCTATAGCTTGTAGGGTCTAATGCTTTTGTCACACCGTAGCTGTGGAAGGTGGTGGCATTTTGCAAGATGTGCTTGACACACAGCCACCTGTGGAGAACACTGATTTGGTAGCAGTTAATACACCACTTGCATCCATTTTTCTTGGTTCTATGTGGCAGCTGAAAGAGCAAAGGAGTGAAAACCCAGGCGATTAGTGGTATTTTTGCTGACTATCTGCCTCTAAATCAAAGCAGGTATTCCCCTCTCCTTCCTCGATTAGTGCTCCTACCGCTGTGTGCAGCACCTCCTGTATTCTAATTCATAGCACATGAAAATGAGGTCTCAAGTGCATATGCACAGATTTCATTTTAACTACCCAGTGAAAAGTTTTAATTAGATGTTTCATGTGGAAACATGAAACAGGGTTTGAAATTATCAACGACCTTGCGGCCTTCCTCAAATATATTTTCTGATACTGTGTGGCAGGCAGTTCCCAGCTCCTTTTGTCACTGCCTGGAACGTGAGCATCCGAGTGGGGAAGGCTCTGACGTGTGGGAGCGGCAGCAGTTGCTGGTTGCAGGGAAAAGTACTTTAGTCTCTTTTGATGACTGGGAAAATAATAGGATGACCTAACTCAGGAAGAGCATGAATAGTAGCTGGTAATTCCTTTAGCAGTTTGCTGAAGATCAAATCTTAGATGGATTTCCAGGCTCTGAACAACGGTAAGCCCTGAACAGGGGGTGATGCTGAGCTACACAGCCCTGTTTGATCAAGGGAAGGGCCTACAGCTCACACGCCTTTGTTGGCTGCTGAGCGTCAGCTCTGTCCCCTGCCAGCCTGGCTGATGCTGCTTTCTCATTTGAGGTGGCTGGACTGAGAGCACCATCCCTCATTTAATCTCCATTTTCCCTGGGAAGTGAGGGGAATAAACCTGTGTGTTGTATCAGGAGCAGCATTCCTACTTAGTCTGGTGCTGGGAGGAACAAAGAAGAACCTGCTCTTTTTGGCAGAGTAGGAGACAAGCACAGAATGCAAATGTGCATCACCTTTTTGTTTGGTTGCAATATCACAGTGTCTCTTCCATTTTTAGAGGTACTAATATTTGTTCAATGAACACAGCATCAGTTTAGGCCTTTTTACAAAATACTTTTGATATTGCAAGTAGGGAATTATTTACCACAGGAACATTTAAAACATGTGGATACAAATACCACTGTTAAATCGATTTACTCTTTGTAATATATGATGTTTGGCCATATTGTCAAGTTAATAGAGACTAGATGTGGTCAGGGTCAGAGAAGATACTAATCAGAGCTGACTGAAGTGGACAGAATTTCAGTTCTCATATGCAAAGCCTGGGTGTTCAGGCTTTGAGTTAAAAACAGATACATTCAGGCCTGGGCTTCTTTGTGTGAAAAGCAAATAGCTGGGAAGTGTACCAACACTCTGGCTTTGTTTTCTCAGGTGAGAAAACTGAATCTTTTCAGTGAAATCCACACATTAATTCAGTCTGTCTAAATAATCTCTCAGTCTCTACGCAGTACCTGTATTGAGCTAATCACTGGGCTATATTGATTTCTTTTTGGTTTCTTGGATTTTGATGAACTTATATAAAAGAAGCATGTGGCTTCTAAGCAGAATTCTATTTGCAGTGAGTTCTTTACTCCTATTTTCCACAGAGACAGAAGTAGTAAATTACCTGCTTTATCACTGGCATTGCAAGATTTTTCCAGCAGAGTTTGAGCAGTGTCCAATGCCGCACTGGGAAGCCTTCAAATCCTGCACATTGCAGGTGATGGCCTCCTGCATCGGGGGCCTTTCTTAGGATTTCACCAAGCACATGGCAGAATCCTTCTCCACCAAGGAATTTGCAGTGCTCATGGTCCCTCGGTTTTCCTTCTGTAGAGACACCTGCCTATGTGTGCATGTGCTGTACATATTTATTCATTAAACAAACTGCATACCTTGCTAAAAGCAAAGATAATCTCTTACTTATGAGTAAGACTACTTATGGAACCCTTTTCCACACTGTAGAATGAACCAGTCATTTAAACACAGTTTCAGTTGTTAGCATAAAGAAGCTGCTTTCTCCTGGTGACCCATCTGTTCTGACAGTCCTCTCCTCCTCTTCCTCTTTTCAGATTGCATCAGGTTTTTGTCTAGCAGATTCTGAAAAATTTCAACCTCCTTCTCAGTTCTTCAGATTAAAACCTGAGGCTTGGTCATCAGAAGGGGTGTTCGAGTAGTTAGGGTGCACTGGTGGCTGAGTGATAGTATAGATAGGTTGAAGCAGCTACCCTTTTTAATTCTGAACACCTGAACCACCTGAAACTTGCTTCAGGTGGCAGCTTTTTAATGTGTGATACTCAAATTATATACTTGCCTAAAAATGGCCCCCATAAATTCTTCTTTTTCAGAGCATCAGCTATAGCTTTTACTTCCAGGGACCCCTAAAGATCTGCCTCTCTTACTTCGTTTTAGACACTTCCTTGTAGGAACGTATGCAGGAACTGGAGGAACGTGTTCCAATTTTACACCAGAGCTGTGGGTATATGTGCTGATTTGTGTGGGATCCACAGCCATCCGTAGCTGCTCTGCTCTTGCACTGGGTGGCCGTATGCTCCCTGTAACTCGTCTGTTCTCACTCTCCCACCCTCAGCTGTCACGCAGGCACACATATGTATATGTATATGTGCAGTTATGACTGTCTCTTCCCTGGAGCAAAACTTAAGTTTTGTACTACGTAGGCAAAAAGGCTACAGTTTCACCCCTCCATTTTCCTTTGCAGCTGCTGTAGCAACGCTCTCCAGTTCTAATATTTTTACTGGTTAATCAATTGACACATACTGTTTTTATCGCAGTGACATGTAAATAGTAAATATTTGCATTAGACAAAAGCTATACAGTAAATCATGCATGTAATTGTTGTTTTAAAATGCTATTAGTTTTTAATCTGTGTGATGTTCAATGCGTGTTAAGGATCCCCTAAGAATAGAAACAGTTAAACAAATAGCAATTTACTCATTTAAGTTTGTAGAAATTCATGTCTTACCTGCTGTAAGAAGAAATGAAGATTCAGCATTTCAACAGAAGTATCAAAAATCTGTAGAAGTTGCATGACCATTATATTGTCAAAATTAACTCTATAATCATAGGAATTTGAAGTCTTCCTTGTAATTCATTAATGCTGCAGTTTCCGGTATTCCAGTGCTCTCGCGCGTGGAAAAGATCTGCGTCAAATGGTTGGATGCCCAGCCTGCTTGAAAAAAATTCTATTGATTAAGGTCTAATAATACATCCCATTCCAGAGTTTCTTCATTTGGGCAATTTTGTGAACACAGCAGAACATGCAATACCAATATGTCTGTGTTACCTTTGCTTTTGTAAGAAATAATTTGTTCCAATTATTTTACTTTTTTTTTTTCATGCACAGGTTAACTGCTTGCTACAGCAAAACTTCTTCACTTTCCTACCTTAGACAATATACTTGAATATACTAGACAATGAACTTTATCTTTATTGCTTTGTTAAGGCCAAGGAGCTAGGAGCTACCTCTAAAAAGACTGGGGCTTTTATGGAAATGAAAGAACCAAGGACTTGCTTCATCATGGGAAATCACTGCCAAATGTCGTGTGAGCTCTTGCTTTCCTGGCAGACACAATGTAGAGAAACAGTTTCATTTTTAGTATCTTGACATTCAGCTTTTTGACTTCTAATGCTTTACCACTTTTTAGTATATGAATATTTCCCATTAAAATGCGTTGTTATGAATTTGCTTGTATTGAAATAATTGAGATAATATAGAGATACAGATAATTAAAGGCTTAGATCATGTTGTACAGAAGCATCTTAATACGATCAAATGAAAACCTGCATTTTATTTTCAGCATAGTCTCATGTTTAATAAGATAAAGCTTAAAATCTGATGAATTGGCAATGATTTTGTGATTTGATATTCAGAAAGGATGCGTCCTGAATACCAAATGAATGAAAGTTGCTGTGGAATATCATTGCTGCATTTTTTATTTTGACCTTGAAAACTGGGTTGGTTTGATGTTTTCACACTGCTAACCTTGAAACACAGTAACTGGAAAAACAGTGCTGAAGGTTAGCAGTGCTTTTTCTGGAGTTATCATAGGGGAATGGTTTGAAGTTTATGGGGGTGGAGAGAAATCTTCTTCAAGATCTTCAAATAGCCTGAAAGTTTTGGTGATGACAGCACTTTAACTTATCGTTATCCTAAAAATGTCCTTCTGTGCCAGTGAAGCCTTACATAGCTAAAAGGAAAAGTGACTGCAGAAAGGAGTTTAAGAAATGTCAGGAGGATGGGGATGCCCAGGAAGCTGCTAACAAATCCCTTCTGCTGCTGCACAAACATAGCCTCCCTCACCGTGGATGTGTGTCCTCACAAAATATCCTTGGTGCAGCATTGTTTTGGTAGGTCAGGTGAGTAGCTGTGTGTAGAGATCATATTTCTCATGTCAAGTAAATGCTCATGAGCCCAAGTCTCATCCCCCTCTTTGCTGGTTGTTAGCAGGCAGCCAAAGCACCAGTACAGATTAAAGGTAGGTGAAGAAACATGCTTTGCACAGGGAGTGTTTCGTCTGGAATAAAGAGAGGTATAAGACAGAGACACCAGGCTTGTGTTTTCATTTTTTTGTCTTTACTGAGTGGGTAGTTACACTGTAAACTGCATATTCATTACTTACAGTGGAAAAAAATCCCAACATATTTCAGGAACATTAGATTGTGATCACTTGCATTTTAGGGGAGCAGAAGAAAATGTAAGCAACTTCTGCTTAGGATCATCTGAAAATAGAATTAATTTTATTAAAAATTTAACGGAAACCTAATGTTTTAGATAGGATTTTAAAGACTTTGTCTTTCCCCAACCCCCACTGCCCCCATTGTGGTCTCTGTGTTTCTGATTGCCTCCAGTGCCTGTGTTAAAATCCAAGGCATCCATAAGGCACATGTCCTCCTGACCTAGTGCTGTAGTTACGATGATGCATAAAATAAATCATTGCAATTACTGAGGCAGTCTCAAGCACTTAGTAACTCATGCAATTGCTTCTTGAAACATGACTGAACTGAAGAAAGGATCATTAGTTATTTCCCTGGAGTACTTGGATATTGTAACCCTCTCCACAGAGTTCTATTAAGGAGTTAAGACCTGGTCATCTGTTCACACATCTCAAGTTATCTTTCTGTTACTCAAATGCTCTGTGATAGATGGTGAATTCCAGACCGTGTGTCTTCTTCACCCACAGCATCTCCTTGTCTATCAAAGTTCAGGTCAAATAGCAAATGGCCAACCATGTCGGAAGGAAAAACCCAGCAGTGACAAAGTAAACTGGTTTAAGAAGTCATTTCTGTAAGGACTTAAGAGGGAAAGTGAATTTATGAGATATATGACGTAAAAATAATTTCCTGAGTAAGGAGAAAGAAGTTGGCTAGATGAGATCTCACGGTTATACATGAAAAGGATGTAGCTGTAGAAAGCTATATAAATCGTTTAAAGCTATGATAGTCAGGAAGGAATCAAGGCTAGAAATGGGGGAAGGGAAGCCAGGATCAGAGATACGTGAGAATTTCAATATTTCTTGGGTGGCATAATAGGTGTTGGCAGTGTCTAAGTAGTCTGTACTATGCAGTCTGAAAGTAATGGGATGTGATGAGAGAAAAAGAATGGGATCAGAAGATACATATCAGTGGACAATTGCAGCCCTCAGTGAAGCCTTTGTTGACTGAAAAAATCACTGTGCATACAGTATGATATCAGAAGCTGGTAAGTGGCATCATGAAGTGTCACTCTCTCCCTATAGGTAACACCAGCTGGCTCAGGAGGTCAAGAAGGAGGAGATACTATGAGGAAGGAGAAGTGGAGTGACCCAAGGGAGATTATTTGGGAACCTGGTGTCAATGCTGCTCCTCATGGTGAATTTAATGGAAGAGAGAAGGAGCCTTATATAGGCATGATAGTGGCTGAAGGAGAGCTAGAAAAGGGCAGCAGGGAAGTACAGGGAAAGGCCAGTGCCTGATGGATGGGCTGAGGCTTTATGGATGGGACTGTCAGAAGAGCAACATGGTTTGAGGGGTTGTTCTGAAGACAGTTGTCCCCTACGGTGGGGAGGAGGGGAGGCCCTCTCAGGCAGAGCTGGTATGTTAGGTGCTGATAATATCAGAGCCCGGCAAAACATGCAGCAGCCTGGTTAAGGGTAGATCAGATGTCCTTGTTTTGGAGGCAGCAGCATCCCTCAGAAGGGTGGAGCAGATGGCTGGAGGCGGTAGCAGCTCCAGCGCCAGCGCGATGTGCTGCTGCATGTCTGGCAGCCTCCGTGCTGGCAGCAAGGCTTTTCTTTCTAGTGCTGTTGTGAATGGTCTTCTAATGCAGGGGTTACAGAATGAGTTTGAGGTACACTGTCATTGAGAGGTTTCGTGGTCTTGATTAAGGCAAATCCCAGCAAAATATTCAGTATTTGATCTTTTTTTCCAGTATTTCTTCCTATTCTAAGGATAGATCCGGTTAAGCCTCCCCATGCAAAAATAACACTTCGGTTTACTTCTGTCAACTTTTTGCAGAAGAGACAGTGAAATGTGGACTCTGCCACAGTTCTGCACATGTTCCTCCACAAAGGCACCATTCCCTGCGGAGGAGGTCACACAAGGAGGCAGATGAGTGTTTACTCAAGATGCCTTGCATCTCATTGCAGATACAATGTGATTTACCAGTTGCCATGGCAACAATGCTTTTTTCATTCCATAACTTGAATAAATCTTGAGGTTGCCCTTGGTATAACTAACTTACCTCCCTTCTAAAGTTGGGCATGATTGTATTATCTAAGGAAAGCAGAGAGGAGACTCCCAACATTCCTACTGAAATAAATTTAGAGCATGTAGGCACATAACAAGCAGGTACATGATTCCATCAGGAACAAAATAAGAGTAAATTAATATATGATTATTTAAAATCATAAAATATAAAGAAATATAAAATGTTGCTTCATAATGTGGTGTCATTATTCATTTTTCTGTAATTTGTATTGTTTGTGACACTTTGTTTTTCTTCAATACATGAAAACTTAATTAATCATTTTATAGTATTTTACTTTGTGTAGGCATGCAAGAAAGCACTTTTCTTCTTTTTCCTTGTTGTAATCCTGCAATAAAATTTCTTTACTTCTTGAATGCTATAACCTCCACTTCTGAATTAATTACTGCTGACAAGAGTTGATTGTTAACCTGCTTCTTCCCACCTCCCTTATTCTTTTATGTTTTCCTTTTGCTAAATGTGGACAACTAACATTGTACCAAAACAAACAAACAAAATGGATCCTTTAATTTGCTGCTGTGCATGTAACATTAGAAAAAAGCATTCTATATAGAAGCAGCCTGATTTTTCTCATTTCTATAGTTGACTATTGACATCAGTGAGCATTTTATCCTGCATAATAAATGCAGAATCAAATCTCCTGCTATTAGGTGGAAGGAGTGAGTTTTATTTTTCCTTCTAACTCCTTTTTCCTTTTTTTTTTTGGCAGCTTTATTGCATGCTCTACACATTTCTGCCTACTTAGGATCCGTTATCAAGTCTGCAAGTGATTAGTGGCTTATCTGTATTTGAATGATTTAGATTCATGAATTAATTAACAAGAAAAGAACCATTAGAAAGCATTAGTAAAAAGGCTGGTGATTTCAGACTATTTTGGAGAGAATTAGAACTGTCATCCAAACGTAAGAAAATTGTAGCCATTGTCATTCAGGCTTTCCTCAAAAGAAATCTCTGTATTACATCTAACTTAGTTGAAAACAACCACCAAACCACAGGATATAAATTCTACTTTGTGATGACTGCTGTTGGTCTAGAAGTTAAATGAATTGTTTTGATTTTAAACATTAGTTTTGGATTGTTATTTTTTTTAATCCTTTACTCGGTGCTTTTTCACACTTGCTCTTAAATGTCAGTGCATTTGAGAGCATTTGATTCTGGAGTTCTTGAGAATGAGCTTGAGCTTTATATAGTATTCTCAGTTTTAGAGTTTTTCTTAAGCCTTTTACGAGGTCAGAACCAGCTTCTGACCTTTGCTGAGTACTCTTCTGTGAAAAATTAGCTGCGTCCTTCTGTGAGCATAACGCTTCAACAAAAAGATATATGCCTCACAGTGATAAGTGTAATGAGCAGCAGTAGGCAAGTTTTAACCTTCCTAGTTTGGAATTGTGGCTTATAATGGGAGTAGTGTACATATTTAATGTTGTTGTATTTTTATTGGAGTGATGGTGTTGGCAGCATTGAGAGGTATTATGGACAAGTCAAGAGACTAAGGTTTCTCTAAGAGACAGTAAGGGGATAAGTGAATTTTTTAAAATAATATTTTGCTACTCACCTGGTATAAATTGGAGTGAAAGACAAAGCAAGCCATCATCAGTCTTGTCTTTTTGACTTAGAATTTGTATGTGTTCAGAACTGGTAATTAGAGCAATATAAGGCTGACAGTGTCATATATTTACTGCCATCTCTCTTCCATTCCTTTAGGAGACCTTATTTATTGCTGCTTCCATTATAAAGGTTGTAAGGCCTTTGTACACGTGTCCTTACCAAGGTGAATATTAGTCTACATTAATAAATTAAATCCAGTAATGTTAGTGAGCTGTATTCTGCAGTTCTCATTCTTGAGTGAAAGCTATGTGGGGGCTGCTGGAGAAGTCAAGTTCCAGCCCTGTTAGATGTTAATCAAGTTGTTATCTATTTCCCCTCATATTCCAGTAATTTCTAGAATTTTGCCCGTTTGATGTTAGGATTATCCTCAAGTATAATTTCTGTGTATCTACACAGTCCATTTTGCTTTCTCTGAGCCATATGGTAGTAGTAGTATGTGTTATCAGTCCTAGGGTATCCAGGTTAAGCCTGCAGTCCTCCTTGAAGCCATGGCACTCCTCCCCACTTCCTGGCTGAAACATAAGTCCTGCAGTTTTTATATCATTTCCCTCATGCTTTTCACTGCAGCTAAGGCTTGAACCACTGCCACTGACGTCGCTGGAAGACACTGTTCCAGCATATTCCAGTGTCTCCCCCAGAGAGCTGGGGGATTGAACTGTTGTTTCATCTACATACTCCTATTCTATTCTATTCTATTCTATTCTATTCTATTCTATTCTATTCTATTCTATTCTATTCTATTCTATTCTATTCTATTCACAAAGGAGATACTTGCATCTGGTCTTTGAGTTTTTGTCCTGAAGGAAACTTTACATTCTTGGGAGGAAAGCAGTTCTGATTCTGGTGAAAATAATACAGTTGCAAAACTCTCTTAGGGCAGAAATACAAACTGAATTTTCCTGACACTTACCTTGGGACCTGGACCTCCATGCCTGTTGAGCTCTTGTGTGGCAGGGGATGCAGAAGCCCTGCCAGCCTGGGGTGGGCAGTATGTGCAGGCAGTGGGGGAAGCCTGGCTGGCTACTTTCTGTTCAAACTGACGTGTTCTGGCACAGTTTCAGTTGTAGTGAATTCATATTTTTTCAGTGAAAATAAAAAATTTCATTGGGAAATTTCCAACCAGCTCCATACCCCACCACATTAGTTGCAAGGCCACTGGAAGGGATGGCTGGCATCTGCCCTTTTTGTTCTACAACCATGTTAATTTGCCCTGGTGTGGTGCAGGTTTTTCTACAAATACAGATGCGCTAAGCCTGCAATTCTTCCATATAATGATATTTTTTTCAAGTAAATTCTGTCGTGCCAGCTGTGAGAGACTGATAGCAATATTAATACCATCATCGCATCTTTTGTCTCTCTTCTCTCCCTTCCCTTTTCGTTTTTCCCCTCTGCTTTTGTACGGTTGCAGAGAGAAGGTCTCCTCAGCTGTCCTTGCCAAGGCAGTAGCTCTCTGTCAGGCTGTCAGACTCACCCACTAATAGCTATGAAGAGTGTGTGCTCCAAGAAAGGGGAAACTGAAAAGCATAGCCTTCAGTTGTTGTGAGAAGACATTTCTCATTAACCGACAAAGAGCTGTGGAGTGTTAAGGTTATGATAACATTACTTTGGTGGTTGTGACACCAGTAATGATTTTTTTTTTCATATTATTTTAGAAAGTGTGCCCTTTCTCCTGTGTTAGAGATGTTGCTTCCTTTCATTAGAGCCCAATCCTTAAAGTGTTCTCACCTTAAATATATCTGGGGGAAACTGGGGGCCAGTCAGGGGTATGGACAATTTGGTCTCCATTTAGGGCATTTCTTGCAGTTAACCTTCTATGACAACGACCAAACACTGTGCCTGCAGCTGTACTGGAGCTCAGCACCATCAAAGTGTGCCACAAGGAAGTGTACACCAGGATTCCTGTTTCACTCACAGATTTTATGCTTCTGTTATTTTCCAAAGAACATTAAGGGGTTTTCTCTTTTTAACTTGGAAACTTCTGGTGGTTGGACTTGATCTGAAAGGTCTTTTCCAACATAAACAATTCTGTGCTTCTATGAAAAGCTGCATGAGGTTCCTCTCTTTTCACTTCTTTTGCCTTTCTTTAACTACACAAACTTTTTTCATATTTTTGAGTAGCCTGCACCAGGACCCCCCCCCGCCCCCGGCTTGTAGTGGGACCACTGCTTGGGAACATCATGCAACTGAGCTTTTTTTTTTTTTCCCTAGGACCTAACAGCAGCCCTTCAGCTCACGTAAGGACTTGCATTTAGCAGTGCCCTATTCCCATGAGCGGTTTCTTTCTTCTTAGTAATAGAGAAAGCAGAAATAATCCTACTCTCAGCAGTTTTGGGATTACAGGCAAAAATTGTGTTCCTTGATGTATGACTGTGTAGGGATATTAATCTTTTCCCTGATGCCTGTTGTCTGTCATCTCTGTCTTACCAGCACTGTCCTTTTGACCCCTCTACAAGGATAACTTGTTATTAACGTTGCCTTTGCTGCAGATGCTCAGTATGCAGATGACAGCACCAACAGTTTCTCTAAAAGGGCTTGTTCTGTGCATTATCAGACACAGTATTCCAAACTGGCTTCAGCAACAAAGGATTTTGATTTTTTTCCCTGTGTTGCGGCTCATGCCCATTTTATCGCCATTTGTGTAGCTGATGAATTCAGAGGAGGTTGTGTTGAGCTGAATGTTGTTGTGCATCTGTGAGACTGATAGCTCAGTGTGAGACCACTAGGAAGTTTTGGTACAATGCCTGGGTGCTTTTTCCTGAAGGGAGATTGTGGTCAAAAATTTAGAGTGTTTTATGGTTTTACAGACTGGTCAGAAGTCACTGAGAGCCAAAACAAAATCACTGTGTGAGGCATTTTAATGTCGTTAGTCAATTTCTACCAGTATACTGTGATTAGCCCACATTTATGAAAGGATTTAACAACTGCATAGGAAAAAAAAATTAGAGTACAGAGAACTGGGGAAAAGGTCACGACATCAGAAAAATAATAAAATGCAATATGTATATCCTATGAGCTGAATTTTGTAGTGAAATGAAATAACACAGCCTAATGTAACTTTTTTTTTTGATACTTAAGAATTGCCATATGACAAACTGCTGTTGACGGTCCTGCAGTCCTGTAAGGTAATTTTTCCCTTGAAATTTGGAAAAAAGTGGTGATCTTGCAACTACAAAACAGGCAGTCTCATTGAAAATGTTTCATTTTTTGATATTTTAAATTGAGGTAGAGTAGTAACTATTTTTTATTTTCTTATTTCTAAAATAAAGAGAAAGTAACCGCTGCAGAAAAAATACTGGCCTCCTCCTTACATAGTGGGGTTAAGCCGTGCTGGTGACTTTGAAAGCT
This sequence comes from Gymnorhina tibicen, assembly GCA_013399875.1. Lineage (NCBI taxonomy): Eukaryota > Metazoa > Chordata > Aves > Passeriformes > Artamidae > Gymnorhina > Gymnorhina tibicen. Next base: position 596,031 of record VXAZ01001846.1, on the reverse strand, counting down.
TTTCTCCTGTTGTAGTTGAAAGTGAATCAAACAACTTTATACAGATTTTGATCTCTCTTGAAACTCTGTGAAATACAGTAACATATTCTGAGATGGATTATCCACAGAGATCAGAGATACTGTCATCCACCTTCATGTTAATTGTGATCTGTTCACTTCCGTTTTCTTGTCAAATGAAGAGGAACAGCCTGCAAAGAATAGAGTAATTTTTGTACATGTTTGTACTTTGCTGACTTTAGATCTAATTTTGCAGTTTTCACAATAACAGATTCCAGGAGAAACACAGTGAAGTGTAAGAAGGTGATCATCTTTAGTCTGGATAGAAGCTGTCTGACAGCGTATCTTAGCGCTGCTAATAGAATGTTCCATTGTGGGTTGTTTTGCTTTTTTTTTTCTTTTTAACTTTCTTTTACGTCTGCAGTATAAACGTGCTTCTATTTTATAGCCAGGACTCACCTCATTGTCTATTACCAGCATTAGCAAATGTCTCACATTGTAAGACTTCATCTTCCATTGCTTCTAGATGTTGCATCTTACCTGTTTATTCTGAAAGGTGTCTGCCTCAGCCACTGTAATTTTATTTGAAAAATGCAGCCAGCATGGTTCAGAAGCAGCTAAGAGTGAAGTTAGGTGTAAATACTGTTTTGCTATGTTAAAAAAAAAAAAAAATTTTTGGCAGTAGTTCTCTGAAAGCTCTTATGCCCTTATTCTTGTGAAGTGGGATCTGAAATCCCTTTGGGTTTTTTTTGCCATCTTCATAAATATTTGCCCAAATATGACCCGAGTTAGAGGCCAAAAAATGCAGTTTGTACAAGCTCTGTAAAGAGTTTCTAGAGCTCTGCAGGTTAATATTTGAAGGCTCTGGAAGCTCCAAGCGTGTATTGTGGAGCCTGAAAAAATTCAGCCTGAGCTGCGAAGGGTTTTCTGTACAGCTGCAGCTCCTGGCTGTTAAAACCAGAATGTGTTTGCAGGATGTAATGAGCCAGGATGGAGATTTAACTCTCACTTTTGGTGTGTCCAACCTAGTTCTCAGTGGGCAGGTTTGGAGACCTCAGTGCCACACTGCAGAGGCCTTTTGTCTTAGCTTGGACCCAGTCTCAAAGTGAAGTCTCAACACATGCTGAAAAAGGAAGAGGTGTAGGGATGGAGCAGGACAAAGTTATAAAAAAAATTTTAAAAACCCAACAAAAATAAAGTGTTTTATTCAAAGGAACTACTTTAGATAATATAAAGAATACCAGTCAGTGTTTCTCAGTTTTTGGACTTGACTTTTCTGGTTTTTTCATGTTCTTGTAATTCTTCTTTTGCATTGATAATATATACCAGAGATTATAATATCCAAGCAAAAAGACACCTGCCCAGCAAAACAATCAGTCTTTGGAAATAAGGATCTTGGGTTTTGTCAGGCTCTGTCACCAATTTGAGCACTTTCCCTGCATAGCAGTGGAAGCTTCTCTACACTTGTTCATCTGAGCCCACTTCCTGACTCTGCTCTTGTGTTTCACAGTGCTTACATGGATATATTCCTGTGTGCACAGGGAAGCTCCTTAGATTCATTGAGGGGAGCGGTCTCCTCTTCAGAACACAAACAGCCCTGGGAATCCTCTATGTATGCCTTTTCCTGTACCTCTCAAGGGCATGACCTGGCACCAGCATCAAAAGACATGGAGGCAGAAGTGATTGACATTATCTGATTGTGTTGAGTCAGTTTTACCAAATTATGCTATGAAAACAAAATGTTCCTGCCCTCCATACCTTCTAGAAGAGGCAATTTCTTTGTTATTTAATGTGATTTTGAAGCAGATAGCCTGTGTAAAGTTTGCTTGTTGCATGTTGCCCAAAGAAGATTGTCCTTGCCTTTGGTTGTTTGGCAGCAAGAAAACCTGCCTGTGCACTGGATTTTCCATGCTTCATTAAGTTTATAGGTGCCTTACAGGTTATCTCCTAGCTGCTGTATTACTTTCTTACCCACTGAAACCAGCAGTGTGTCAATCTGTCTGGATCTGGTATTGGCTGGGGTAGCTCTGTGTCTGATCCCCTTTAAAAAAAAAAGCAGGTGAAGAGGTGTTGGACAAAAGTTCTGTCATTGGGAAGTGCACAGTTTGCATTTCTGGTTAGGGATGTTCCAACCTAACAGGCACTTCAGTAATGGGTAACACAGAGACAGAAATTAATCTTTGCACAGTTGTTCTGTCCTGGAGAAATTATGTGAAAATGGATTTTCTTTTCAGTGAAGCAGGCTTCTGAATATACTGTGTGTTGCAGAGCATACTGGTTTTTTTTCTCTTAGAAAGCTGTTGGACAGTAGAGCAGCTTTTAAATGCTATTTCTAGCAGTGGAGGTTTCTCACAGGAAGAGAGGAGGCAGTGCATTCTGGGTGTTGGATCCTCTTTTAATTAATTAAAAGGCCCAACTCAGGAATTCAAGGAACACAGAAATATCCCTGATACCAAAGTTGCCGGCTGCTTTGGCCAGAGATTGGGTTCTTCCCTGCCAATTGCAAATAACCCAGAAACCTAATGTCTCCCATAAGGAAGCCAGCCCACTGTGGCTGTTTTCAACACTGCCATAGGTACCCCTGCTTCCTTCTGCCTCTGTGCTAATTCAGGGGGTCATATTCCTGCTCATGCAAAGTGTAGCTCACAAGTTGAGGCCCGCTAAGCAAGGACTTCCAGCTGTTTCATTCCTATAAGCATATAAATATTTATACCACCCCGGGGTTCCTTTCATGCTGAAAATAAAGGTAGCACTTGTCTGCTGTTAAAATATATTACCCGGGAGATAAATGGCTTACCCTCAGTATTAGGAAGATGGATGAGAGGAGTGGAAAATTGGCTATAATATTGGTTGGAAGATCCACTGAGTCCAGAGAACCTTGCTGTTTACTTGAAACTCCTGCTGGGAACCGACATCAAGGTTGATAGTGCTGTGTTTAGCTATCAAGAGATGATTAATTAAAAGCTGTAATAAATGTGAAATATAGTGGTTGACAGATGCAGAGCTAGCTAAATTTCCTAGTGATGTGTAATGTGCACCACGGATTGATTATGACATCCAAACAGGATGTCAATGGTGCTTTTGAAGGGACAGATGAGACAGGGAGGGTGTGCGTAAGGCCACACGTAAAGTGAGATGGCAGTTTACCTCTGTGGCATTTTGGTGCTCTACCCCTTCCTGTCCCACCTCAAGTCCAAATGTATTCTGATCAAGGCTACTGGGAGTAATTTCCTACCCACTGCACTGGAACAAAGTAAATATCAGATAGGCAGTGTGGGGGGCTCCAAGCCAGGTGCTGGTGTAGCATCACCCAAGCAAACTGGGGTTCTGTGGTGGCCTCTCTGCCCCAATTCTTCTGCCTGGCCATAAAAGGATCTACAGTAATGCTGTGCCGCTGTGCCCCTGCATGGCTGGCACAGGCTGCAAGGGCTGTGTGAAGGTCTGGAAAAGTGCTGGGAGGCTTCGTTGTTAATTGGAAGCCTGATGAGAACGTCTCTTGAGTCAGTCTGCTGACTTCCAGGGACTCGGCTAGGGTGCTGCCTTGCCCTTCAGTACACGCTGCTGTCACTTGGGGGCCCCTCGCATCCTCCTTCTCATCTGCCGCTGGATTTAGATGGAGCATGCTGAGAGCAGCCCGGTTTTCTTCCAGCAAGAATTATTTCACGGACCATTCCAGATTCTGATAAATGAAGCGTGCCTTGATGTAATTTTAGAGTAATATCTGTATTGAAATCGGAACTTGTGAAAATACATAGGACTTGCCTTTGTGCTTTGCTTTGTTCAGGTTAATTGTTGTGGCTTGTTGTATGATTAAAGGGCCTGACTGAACACAAAAATGTGTCATATATAAGCAGAGGTTTAATGAAATAATAATTCTTCCTTTAAAGTGAGATTGTTTTTGATATAAAATAGCAAAATAAAAGAAATTCTCTATTCCTCTTCTGTTTTGGGGGGAAATATTTATTATAGGTAATGGAAATCCAAATTGAACCAAACTGGCCTTAGTTTTGCCCAATATTTGTCTTTCCTGATAAAACAGATTGATTTTTCTCTTCCTTGAAATTGCTAAAAGAGGCAAGGACAAGAGGAAGAGCCTTATGAAAATCTTACCATTGGGGCGCTTTATGCTGTAAATTTGCAAACACCTAGTCCTAAGGTTTTTTGAAAATATTTCTGCCTAGTGAGATGCTGAAGGGGAAACACCATCTTCCACACCAACCATTGTTAATGTCCTTTCAGTGTGAGAGAGCTTTCCCCCTCCCAGTGCTCCCTGTTGACTTGCTGCCAGCTGCTCATGGATGTAATGTATATGGGTGTGCTTAAAATCCATTCCCATCTATGAGGAAATAGATGGCTTGTACAAATACAGCACCATACATCACATACATTCTCCATATGTGCTGTAGTTTGGAATGTCAGTGAGCACAGGGAAATGAGCATCGGTGCTGTTTTAGAGGATGGAAATGCCAGAGAAGAGACAGAGAAATGGAGTGATTTATTTGTTTGGATAAATCCCCCTTTTACTGAATTGCTTTAATGCTGTGCCTGTTTCTTGTTCTTCCTCTCCTCTTTTGCTGCTTCTTTCATTGCAGTTTTTCAAATATGTAGGCAACAAAAAACCACGGCCAGTAAAATGGAAGATTACAATTATGCATCAGTATTCCTGTAACGCGGCTGCTCAGTAATGTCTCATGGGAGTGTTACAATGAATATCTGACATTAATTGGCTCAGTACCTGTATGTCTGACCTTGCAGAAATTTAATAGATCAATTCTACATGCTCTTTACTGATAAAGAAAACTTCTTCAGGGCAGGGGCTGCATCTTTGGGCATGCCTGCACCACAGTGACAACCAGAAGCAGCAGTCAGATTCACGGGGTCTTAGAGTAAGAAATAAAATAATATAAAGAAGAATCAAAGTGGTTTCTCTCCCTTCTTTTGCCAAACTCTGTTCCTCAGCAATTTCTAACCCATTTGAAGTCTTTCTCACTACTGGATCCTGTACACTTGATGTACAAATGCTGTTTTCTGTTCTTTGAGTAGTACATGCATAGCCTTCATGTGTGTGTTTGACATACTGAACAATACAACTAAACCAGGTTAGAATTAGAGGAACAGCACCTACTGTTTGTACTTGCATTGAAACAGCTGCCTCTTTTGTGTCGCTCACTCTCCGGTGACTGAATCTGCCAGGAGGATCTCGCAGGGGGCTGCGCGCCGCTCTTCGGCAGCCGCCGTGTTTCAATGCGCCCTGCTCAGTCAGCAGCAAGCCCTCATCTCCCGCACTGCTCAGTCAGCTGGCTTTGGCTGCGCTGGGGATGTGGGCTGCGTGTGCACAAATGGATGATGGTTCAGCTCCCTTCAGTTTCAGGGAGCAGGAAGGAAGAAAGTCGGTGCCCAAACCGCAGCTTAGCCAAGATTCATGCACAGGACGGTCACTGGGCTGAACTTGCTGTGGGGGTGTTTGCTTCCCAAGTTAAAAAGTTGTTGAAAAGAAGGGAGATCCGTACACGGAGTATTTTAGGAGATGCTCAGAGGCACACACTGCATGCCCGCCCCACTGCTTTTATTGCCTTTATTGAAGTACAGGAGAGAAGCTTTACAGAAGGTGTATTCTGCCTCTGTATTAGTGGCGTGCTCGGCAGCACTTGCCGCTTTCAGACTATTGTTACCTGTCCCCTGCTTTGTTTGACTGTCCGGGAATTAAGCAAGCTATCACCTTGGGGACACGGAAACCCGCATATTCAAAGCCTCCCTCCCACTGGCTTCTGTGAATTAAAATCCAACACACGAAGCCCAGTGCCGCTCACAAAGGGGAGCCCGTTCCGCCTCCCTGTCCCGGGGTGCAAAGAGCCCCCTCCCCAGTTTAGGCCTCCGGCAGCGGCCCCCCGGGCGGCGGCCGCGGCGGGACGGCAGCCCCAGCCCCGACCCCGGCGGGCACTGACCGCGCTCTCTCTGTCCCTCTCCCCCTGCGCACGGAAGGTGGACGATGGAGGCGGCGGCGAGCGGGCGCGGGAGGCGGCCGGCGCGGCGCTGGTGCTGCGGAAGGTGTGGTCACGCAGCCCGGCCCCCGAGCGGCGCGGGAGGTAAGGCTTCCGC